>VNJM01000803.1:0-462189 GCA_008042475.1 Drosophila kanapiae | reverse complement strand
TGGAATCATAGATCAGTTAATCGAACACTCTGCTAAACAAAACAATTACTCTTAAGAGAAGAGTATGATTAAAATTCTCAATAACAGCACAGCTTTTAAGAGAAGCAAGAAATAGCTTTCGGGTTCACAAATCACATATTTCAGAGTCAGTACCTTACTGGATGGCATTTGCAACAGACGTGCATCATCTAAGCAAAATATCATTAAAACAATGACAGACCCAGAGATACCGAAATGGGTTAACCAACAGCTTTTCCATAACTTACTAGACCAGAGTATTAAAAACTTCAAGGCTATAGTTAAGTTTACACCTGAAGCGGCGATCAGTAAAGGCGAGAATTATCTCACGATCGTGCTTCGTATAAACATTGAGATGCAGCTGAAAGGTGAGTCAGATGCTTTGAAGTTCTTCTCTTATCAAATAACTAACGATCAGATATACATAGATGATAGCACCGAAGATGTTAGCTATATACTGAAGATACCTTTAGTACCAGATGCCCAAGAAAACGAATTTCATCACATGTTTAGCACGGAACTGGACATGTACGATCGCCTGATACCAGAACTGGAGGCGATGTATGCCACGAAGACTTCCATTGCACCGAAATTTAAAGCGCTGCACTTCAAGTTTCCCAAAGATGCGGTCAAATGTGACCACATCCTGTTGGAGGATCTGCTTAAAAGGGGCTACAGCAATGTGGACAGAACCCAGGGACTGGAACAGTTCGAAGTGGAGGCGGTGCTCAAGAAGCTGGCCCAGTGGCATGCGGCGTCCGCAAAAAGGGTCGTTGACCTGGGAGAGTACGAACAGGGTCTCAGGGAGAGCTACTTCACGGCCGAGCACCAGAAAATGCTGGATGAATTCAACATCAACTTCTGTGTGCCGTTCTTAGAGTGTATGCAGACGTATAATCTGGATCCGGGACAGATGGTCTTAATTGTGAGTTATATTTCATTAAAATTATAAATTAATAATATTTAATACTTAATATTAATCCCACAGAGCGACTACACATCCCGTCTAACCGATCTGAATATAGAGTTTGGCAGAAACGATCCCCAGGAGCTGAGCGTGCTCAATCATGGCGATTTCTGGTGCAATAACTTCATGTTCAAGTACAAGGACTCACCAAAGGAGGTGGAAGATGTTTGTTTCGTTGATTTCCAGCTGCCCAAATATGGTAATTATAATAGAAATAAATAGTATGAGGTAAATAAACACGGATTACTTATTTGACAGGCACACCGGCCCAGGATCTATTATGCCTGCTGATGACCTCCCCCAAGTTCTCTATTAAACTGAAGAACTTTGACTATTTCATTGAGTATTATCACCGGCAGCTGGTCGAGCATCTCGGCCTGCTCAGCTACAACCGGAACGCACCCACATTGGCTCAGCTCCACGCCCATCTGCACCGCTACAGTCTCTGGGGTAGGGCCTCCCTCCCATTTGAATCTCATTGCGGCGTGGTTACTGAATCCCAAATCTCTCTGTAATTTTAGCATTTATATGCGCACAACGAATGCTGCCCATAGTGCTGCTTCCACCGGATCTGGACTCGAATATAGCGAATGTGATGGGCAATTCGGAGGAGGCGACGGCATTCAAGCGTAAGATGTTTCTGCTCCCGGCTTACGTCGATCAGATCAAAGTCATACTGCCCTGGCTCATTCAGCGGGGTTACATAAGATGAACATTAGTTGCAATAAGCCAAAACAGGTTAAAACAGAGCTCAATCGATTGTGAAAGTATTAAATAATCAAAACTTGTCCCATGTAATTTATATTTATCTAAATAATTACTCAGGCAAGGCGAAATAACAGCAGAATATATGGAAGATAATTGGATGCATTGTTTACATTAATCTATTTTCGTTGTTGACAAATATAAGGCCGTAAATAGTTACATATATATCAAATATATCAAATAAAAACACCCCATTTTGTACTGAAATATTATTCCCTTTATATTTTAATAATGGAATGCAGATAATTACTTATAAATGGTTAGTAAAAAATTCCATGTAGTTCTTTGTAAGCTCAATTATCAGAGCCATTACCCCATGAACAACAAATAGTTGACAAAATGAAATTAAAAATAAGCTTAATGTGAAATTAAAAAGCATGCAAGCTTTTTTGAGAGCGAAATATACAGTAATTTCAGGGAGCTTAAGAGAAGATCGAGATATATAGCTTTTAAGTTTGATGAAATTACGAAAGCTCCGCCTCCGTCCGATATAAAACTATCTAACTCTGCTTTTTCGTCAGTCAACGCAAACCGGTCAACCAGACGTATACGTGTTCCGTTCTTTTATTAAACAAAACAAACACACAACTCCTATTATTTACAATGACGGACAGCAAAATACCACAGTGGGTAAAAGCAGATTTATTCGAAGATGTCCTTAAGGCGAGTGTGGAGGGATACTCCAAGGTTAGAGCCTTTAAGCCGGAAATCGGCACTGCGCCAGGAGAGAACTACGCCGCCCTTATGCTACGTGTACACATCGAAGTGGAGCTCAAGGGTAAGTCGATAATTGGGAGTCCATTATCATTTCCGATACCAAATTTCCCCTTCTTAGATGGGAAAACCAAGAAGATGTCGTACATGGTCAAGTTGCCGCATCAAAACGAGATGACCCACGAAACCTTGAAGCATACTAACTTCTTCGAAACCGAGCGCTCCATGTACAATGAGGTGGTGCCCGAAATGGAGGCGCTCTACCAAGAAGCTGGCCTGGAGGTCGAGTTCAAGGCCAAAAGCTACGATCTCAAGAATGCCCAGACCGACTACTTAGCGCTGGAGGATCTGTGCATGAGGGGGTTCAAGATTACCAATCGCCGCGAGGGGCTCGACCAAGCGCACACCGAGAAAGTGCTCCTTAAGTTGGCCCAGTGGCATGCGGCCACAGCTGTACGGATAGCCACCAAGGGCCAGTATCAGAAGCACTTGCTCGTGGGGTTCTTTAAGGAGGAACTCAAGCCGATGATGAAGGACATGATGAAGGGCAAAGGAAAGACGTTCCTTCAGTGCTGCGGAACCTACGAAGGGAACGAAGCGTACATGGACAAGATCGTAAGAGGAGCTTCACTCTATAAATGAGTATTATTTACTATACAGTATCTTATACAGATAGCCCTACAGCCAGTGGTAATAGACATGATGTTCGAGATGGGTAAGGTTGATCCCAGCGATTTCAATGCGCTGAACCACGGCGATGTCTGGTCGAATAACATAATGTTCCAGTACGATGACTTGGGCAAGATTAAAGAGGTCTACCTGATTGACTATCAGGCGCCCAAGTACGGAACTGTGGCCCAGGATCTTCTCTACTTCCTGATCTCATCCACAAGGCTGGAGGATAAGCTGAGCAAATTCGATTACTACATAAAGTATTACCACGATAATCTTGTTGAGCACTTGAAGATTCTCAAATACTCCAAGCCAGTGCCAAGCCTGCGTGAGATTCACATGTCGCTGTTCAAATACGGACTTTTTGGTGCTTATACTTTGTACTTCAAATTTGAATATATTTAATAATCTTTTCTCCCTTTTCAGCTTACTGCGTGGCTACTGGCGTTATGGCAGGTGTCCTTGTGGATCCCACCGACAACGCCAAAGTTGAGAACTTCATCAGTGATTCCGCCGAGGGAGTGGACTTTCAGATGAAAATGTTCAACAATGTCCGCTACCGGAAACACATCGAATTGATCCTGCCCTGGCTCCTCAATCGTGGAGCCCTGGATTTAAATGAAGATTAGATTCTAATTAAAAGAATTTATTAGTAAATTGAAAGACCTGAACTCTGCATTCCCTGGGAACATAAAAGACGCTGTATAAAAGTATTATATTAAAATGAATAAATAGGAACAATTTACCAAAATGCATATTTTTCCATAGATGGGAGGTGTTGTTATAGTCATTCCCAGAAAGCCCTCTAAATGTATTTATTTATATATTTTTATATTAAATTTAAGAAAATATATACATACATATATGTAGTAACAAAATGTAGCAATTAAATTTAATTAACAACAAGGATTAATAGCCAAAAGCTAAGTTTCTAACTAAAGGCACAGAATGCTTCATTTGAGGGTCATCACTCCGAAATATAGTTGAAGGCCACACAACCTCATATATACATATGTACATATATGTATGAACATATATTTCTTTTCGAAAGCTTTTTCAAGAGAGAGCAAAACTTGGAAAACATTGCCGGCGTGCTGGTGGAGCCCATGGAAAATAGCAGATTGCCTCAACAAACATTTCTCAGAGTTTACACGTAAATTTAATCACAATTTAAAGAGTAGATAAGTCTATCTATATCTGTAAGCGATAGGTCTCAACATGTATTTAATAAACTAAAACAAAGATCGAAAAAGCGTTCTTTCAAAGTTTGCCAAATATACTGAAAATGTTATAAAGGAACGAGGAAACTGTTTAGTTAAGGCCTACCAAGGGTAAATAATTAATATTATAAATAATTTATCAAATAAAACAAATAAATATAAAGAAATTGTCACTTCCTTTTATTAATATATTTTCTGGGAAATAATAATAATATTTAATGCTTAAACTAAACTCGGGTTATTTGAAAGAAAAGAGACCCGTCTACCATATAAGGGCATCAACAAATCAGAGGAGCAAAACAAAACGAGAGACAACTTAATAAAAGCTTTCTTATCTTTAACTCTCTTACTCGTGTGTAAACAAAATAAACGAAAATTCAGAGGCACACCAAAAACCGGTGATTAATAAAGAGAAAAACATACAACAAAAGCCTTATAAGGTCACCAGCGAAGAGCTTAGCAAAACAAAACTAAAAGATTGCGCTTATCGTATTTGGTCCTCTTCTTGAAACTTTTAACCTTATATTAGTAGTATTTCAAGTATTAGTATTAAAAGTATTATAAGTATTAAAGTCTTTTAAATAAATGCCACAATTTAATGGGAATGTAATCATTATAATTATTGTGGAAGGGTTATACCCGTTTCAAAAAAGACATTCCTTTAAAGATTTATTAACACAATGCAATAACAATATAGGTTCCTATGAAAGTTGTTCCTATCTCTGAATAATTAATAATTAATATGTCTGCATGGATTATAGAAGAGCTAGAGTTTAATACGCTCTTCTAATATTATTCCTTATTTGGTAAGAGAGGACGGTTAATTGATAAGCTCCGCTCTGTTAGGGTCGAAAAATATTTGAAGGCCGCACAACACCATATATGAACACAAACTATGCAAGCTTTTCGAGAGAGAAACACATGAAGAGCCATTAGAAAAAGCTGGCGAAAAAGTACCTAGCTCTTCAGCGTATATAAACCATACGATCCTCAGTGTCAGGCCTCAGTTAGTGGAAGACCAACAAGGCGGACACCTTTGCTTCTCTTTTATAAAAATACGAATTTGGTATATATAGTATATAATGGCTTCCAATAAGATTCCCGACTGGGTTACTGCCGAGCTGTTCGAAGATGTGCTCAAGACAAACGTAGAGGCCTACTCAAAGGTAAAGAAGTTTAAGGCGGAAATCGGATCTGCGGCGGGAGAGAACTATGCCACCATTATGCTGCGGATTCACATCGAAGTGGAGCTGAAGGGTAAGTCCTTAACTCCTTACATGCAGGCAAAAGTGACTTCTAACCTTGGTTTTAGATGGCAAATTCAAGGAGGTGTCCTTTATGATGAAGCTGCCCCACCAACTGGAGATCTTGCAGGAGATGACAAAGAAGAACAACATGTTCGAGATGGAGGGCAGCATGTACAGTCAGTATGTGCCCGAACTGGAGGCTCTTTACAAGGCCGCCGGCTTGGAGATCATCTTCGGGGCCAAGAGCTACGAGCTCAAGAACGCCCAGAGCGACTATGTGGCCCTGGAGGATCTGGGCATGCGGGGATTCAAGAATGCCAATCGTCTCGAAGGCCTGGATCAAACCCACACCGAGCGGGTGCTACGGAAGCTGGCCCAGTGGCATGCAGCCAGTGCTGCGCGAGTGGCAACCAAGGGTCCCTATCCGGAAGCCCTGGTGATAGGCTTCTTCAAGGATGAAAACCGTCAAATGATGACCGATATGACAAAGTCCTTGGGCGAGAAGTTCCTCAAAACTTGTGAAACTTACGAAGGCAACGAGGAGTACATCCAGAAAGTCGTAAGTATACAAATATTTTTATTACTATTCTAGTACTTGACCTACTTTCTCTAACATTTTAGAAAGAACTTCAGCCTGTGATACTGGACAAAATGTTCGAGCTCGCCAAGGTCGATCCCACAGAGTTCAATGTGCTGAACCACGGCGATTCCTGGGCGAACAACGTCATGTTCCAGTACGATGCCTTTGGTAAGATCAAGGAGGT
Organism: Drosophila kanapiae; assembly: GCA_008042475.1. Lineage (NCBI taxonomy): Eukaryota > Metazoa > Arthropoda > Insecta > Diptera > Drosophilidae > Drosophila > Drosophila kanapiae. Next base: position 455,822 of record VNJM01000803.1, on the reverse strand, counting down.
CTATCTGGTTGACTATCAGCTTCCCAAATACGGCACATTCGCGCAGGACCTTCTATACTTCCTGATCTCATCCACCAAGTTCGAGGATAAGCTGTCCAAGTTCGATTACTACATCAAGGTGTACCATGACAATCTGGTGGAGCACCTGAAGATCCTGAAATACTCCAAGCGCATTCCCAGCCTGCGGGACATTCACTTGGGGCTCTTGAAATACGGATATTTCGGTAAGATTTGGTCGGGGCACTGGGGAACTTAACAAAATCATTTATGGCTGCTTCTTTATTGCGTTTTTCAGGTTTTTCCGTGGCCACAGGTGTGATGGCCGGCGTACTTCTGGATCCCACGGAAAATGCCAGTTTCGAGAACTTTGTGGGCGACACCGAGGCCGGCGTGGATTTCCAGATGCAGCTATACAACGGTCCCCGGTACCGCAAACACATCCAGGCGGTTATGCCCTGGCTGCTCAACCGTGGCGCCTTGGACGCCAATTAGGATTATTACCCACAACAAACAATTTCCTAGTTTGCCCAAACAGAACGCACGTCACGTTATGACTCAATGACTTTAGGAGGCGACGCAACCAAGTGATAAGGCTATCTATAACTGAACGCGATAGCATCCGAAAGTATTAATAAAACGTTAAAAGCCGATCGATAGAGGAGTTCAATCAATGTTTGCTAAACACTCAAAGGTTTATTTTTAAAGAAGAAAACAATTTGTTTTGTCGCTAGCTAAGGTTTTACCTAAATAAAAATCAACTATTTCTTGTTGTTAAAATAAATTTCTGTGAATCAGCGTAAATATTTGATGGGAAACACAAACCTGAATACAGCAGGTAACAAAAATATGCCATATAAGGGCATAAACAAAAGGCAGAGCAAAGCAAAACCATAGAAAAAAGGTATTCTGCTTGTATTTCATCAAATCTCTAATTCGTAGTCATTAAAAGAAACAAGAAATAAAAGAAACAAACCTAAAAACAGGTGAATAATGGAGAGTATAGAGCTAGTTACCTTATAAGGTCACAAGTGGAGAGCTTAGCAAAACAAAACGAAATTCTGAGGGGGCTTATCGTATTTTGCTCTTTAGCCCTATCTTACCTTTGTTTGTGTAATAAAGTTTGTAGCACAGACTAATGGTTGTTTCGTAGTTTTAGTCTCTCTTACTTATTAATTATAATTATAATTGCACTTCCCTGACAAAACTTGAGTTCTAGTCCCGGTTCTGCTTTACAAGCCTGGCTTTGGATAAACCCAATTACTAGGGTCACAGCTGTGGAAGCTCCCTGATATCATAGAAACAACAATAAAATTGCCTTCAGATAAACGAATAGCTTTTTTAGAGAAAAAAAAAGCTACGAACTGCGATCGTGTGAAAGCCCCATGGCTCTACGATACGCAATTTCGAAAACCCATAATTTCGATTATTATAAAAGCTCCACCAAACTGGTATAAAACTATTGATCCTCCCTGCCGACTCTCAGTCAGCACGGACAAGTGCAACGGGGCGTATACTTGTTCTACTCGCTAAATAAAAATTATTTCCTATTATTTGCAATGGCGGCCAGCAAAATACCCGAGTGGGTCACTGCGGAACTATTCGAGGATGTGCTCAAGTCGAGTGTGGACGGATACTCAAAGGTTGCGACTTTTAAGGCCGAAATTGGATCTGCGGCAGGAGAGAACTATGCCACAATTATGCTGCGGGTTCACATCGAAGTGGAGCTCAAGGGTAAGTCGATAATTTCGAGTCCATTATCATTTCCTTTACCAAATTTCATCCCCTTAGATGGTAAGACCAAGAAGGTGTCCTACATGGTCAAGTTGCCGCATCAGAACGAAATGTTTAGGGAAATGATGAAGCGGACGAACATCTTCGAGATTGAGCGTAGCATGTACAATGAAGTGGTGCCCGAGATGGAGGCTCTGTATAAGGCAGCTGGATTGGAGATCACATTTGGCGCTAAGAGCTACGATCTGAAGAATGCCGAGACCGACTATGTGGCCCTAGAGGATTTGGGCATCAAGGGATTCAAGAATGCCAATCGCCTCGACGGTCTCGACCAGGTGCACGTGGAAGGAGTTCTCCGCAAGCTGGCCCAGTGGCATGCTGCCTCCGCCGTGCGAGTTACCACCAAGGGCGCGTATCCGGAAATTCTGCTCAAAGGCTTCTTCAAGGAGGAAAGTCGACCGATGATGACCGAGATGATGAACGGAATGGGCACGCGATTTGTCAAAAGCTGCGCCACCTACGAAAACAACGAGATCTACATTGACAGAGTCGTAAGTAATTAATAATTTATAAAGAAACCATGTACATAGTGACATCGCCCCGTTTTCCACCCACTAGAAAGCTCTCCAGCCCGTGTTTGTCGACAAATGTTTCGAGTTCGCCAAGGTCGACCCTACGGAGTTCAATGTGCTTAACCATGGCGATTCCTGGTCGAATAACATTATGTTCCAGTACGATGCCTTTGGCAAGATCAAGGAGGTCTACCTGGTTGATTATCAGATACCCAAGTATGGAACCGTGGCCCAGGACCTGCTGTACTTCCTGATCTCCTCCACTAAGCTGGAGGATAAGGTGTCCAAGTTCGATTATTACATCAAGGTGTATCACGACAATCTGGTGGAGCACCTGAAGATCCTAAAGTACTCAAAGCCCATTCCCAGCCTTCGTGACATTCACTTGGCGTTGTTTAAATACGGATTTTTCGGTAGGTATTACGTTTTACTATTTCTAAACCAGATTTAAAGCATTTCTATCTCCTTAATGCAGGCTACACCGTCGCCACGGGTGTGATGGCAGCCGTTCTCCTCGATCCGACGGACGTGGCCAGCTTTGAGAACTTCTTGGGTGACACCGACGCCGGAGTGGACTTCCAGATGCAGCTCTACAACAGTCCCCGATTCCGCAAGCATATCCAGGTGATCCTGCCCTGGCTGCTCAATCGCGGCGCCATGGACATTAATTAGAAACATTCCACATAAAATATTACACAAAAAAACCTGCGAATTAAGTCAGAATTTTAAGCGTCCTCGTGATAGTGTTATCGGTACCCGTATGCGATAATGTTTACGATTATTAATAAACGTACAACATCGAACGATAAAGGCGGGTTCAATCAATTTGTCAGACTCACTATGAGAGTGTATTTTTGGAAGTTAATGGCAGTGATTCATAGGGTTTAGGCGCCTTGATAGCGTAACTAGGCAACCGTGGCTCGAAGTGTGTCTTCGCCGTATTTGGGGGTAAACAAAATGGGCCTCCGAGCCAAATGGGCGTATCAAAACAAAACACATTCAAAATAATGGAACCAAAAACCAAAAAAATGAAGCAAAAGCTCTTTTTGGAAGAGAAACTATGTACATATTTATATAGTTAGTTGAGTTGGAAAAGCTTAGGGTTGGACGCTTAAACAAACTATTAGCTATTAGCTATAGTGTGTATATATGTAAATGATTTTTAGCTGTGAGATATATATATTTATATCTTTGTACTAATGTGTATATATATAAGCTCTTTTCTGATGTACTAGCCGGGGACTTACAATTTTTTAACTGCTCAGTAAACACAAATCGAGGAAGTGTCACATCTCTCCTATTAAATGTTTTCTGGGAACTAATTTATGAGCTATTCATTGAACATAAACATGGCAAGCAGTCAGAATAAGTGAGAAAATAAAGAAAAACACAAATAGTTTAAGGGATGCAATGTAAACTGTATATATTAAAAGGGGAATCCCAATATAACTTTGCCAAATGTTTAAAGATTACTAGAGAGCCAAAGAGGGCAAAAATCTAAAGGTAAAATTCATGCAAATGACAAAGCAAAACAAAAACCAGATGCTTTTCTATATTTTTTATGAATAAAGAAAAAATAAAAGAATTATGTATATGGTTGAATAATGTTTGGATATCTAAAGATCACAATCTAAGCCCGTTCACAGGTGACTTAGATACTCGTAAAAATTCTGATTCCGCTATAAAGCATTTTTAAGATAGTGATGAAAAGTTAAACAAAATGGGTTGTACTCTTGGGCAAACTAAACTGATTAATTAAAATACATAACAAGGAATGCAATATAGATTCCATAACACCTCTTTAAATAAAAAAAAAAACAACAACAAAGTGCTTCATCATCTTTGCAATCAAACCGTAAATACTTGAGACAAACTCACAGTCTGTGAGGATAAGAGATAGTGCTTATCATTCTTCCTGAAATTATTTAAAAGATGCGGCTAGGAGACAGACCTTCCAGTCACCGTTCAGAAGTCAACGTGATATTGCCGCGATGCCGCCACAAACAAAGGACGAAGAGGTTAGCCCGAGGGAAGTCCAGATACCGGACTGGGTTAAGCCAGAAGCCTTTGAAGATCTGCTCAAGCAAGAGGTCAAAGATTACAAGCAGACGAAGTCTCTGAGGGCCAAAGCTGGCGTCTCTCCCGGGGAGAATTATGCCACCATAATGCTGAGAGTAGAGCTGGATGTAGAAACTAAAGGTTCCAGTTTTTATAACGTGAATGCTTTGAGTTGATTAAAAATTACCATCATGCTCCAGATAAATCCCTGGTGACCAAGGCCTTTATGCTGAAGACTCCACACCAATCGGAGGTCTATCGAAAAATTCTCGAGAAGACTGACATCTTTGACGTGGAGCGTGGAATGTATCTGGAAGTGGTTCCCGAAATGGAGCAGCTATACCGGGATGTGGGCGTGGAGGTGAAGTTCGGTGCCGAGGCCTACGAGATCCCGGCCAGCGATTACTATGTCCTCTTGGAGGACCTCAGGCCACGTGGCTTCAGGAATGCTAATCGACTGGAGGGCTTGGACCAGGCTCACACCGAGAATGTCCTACGGAAGCTGGCCCAGTGGCATGCGGCTTCGGCAGTTCGTGTTGAGCTCAAGGGGCCTTATGAGGAGAAGTACACCACCGGCTTCTTTAAATCCGAGGAAATCGTAGATGCATTCTGCAATCGCAGCGCCAAGAACTTGCTGAAACACATCGATCAGTATGAAGGTCACGAGACTTACCTTGAAGATGTGGTGGGTAAACATAGCGACTATCTCTGGATTTCTGTATCTTATCGCTGTGTCTCTTCCAACAGCAAAGTGTCTCCAAAAAGTTGTTCGATGTGGTCAACGATCTGAACCTGCCAAAAGACGACGAGTTCAATGTCCTGAACCATGGCGATGGTTGGTCCAACAACATCATGTTCCAGTACAATGAGAAGAACGAAATACTAAATACCTATTTCGTCGACCTTCAAATCCCCAAATATGGAACTGTGGCCCAGGACTTGTACTACTTCCTTATTTCTTCCACTAGCTTGGACATCAAAACGTCGAAGTTCGACTATTTCATTTGGTTCTATCACTCCGAGTTGGTCAAGCACCTGAAACTCCTCAAGTACACGAAGCCGCTGCCCACTCTGAGGAGTATTCGTGATGCCCTCAACAAGTACAGTGGTTGGGGTGAGTTTTTACATCTTAAATCGCTAAGTAAATATCTAAATATATCAAATTATGTTGCAGCTTTCATATGTTCCGCCTGCATTATGGGCTTCGTATTGCTGGATCCCAGAGATGATGCCCACTTCGATGAGATAATGTCAGACGAAAACTCCAGTTTTAAGAACTCCATCTTCACCAATCCCAGATATCGCCGGCATATGGAAGTCTTGTTGCCTTGGTTTCAGCAAAGGGGAGCCCTGGAATAAAGCCCGTAGCATAAATTGCATCTCTCAGACATGTTAGTCTTTAAGTTTTTCCAATGTTAATAATAATAAATAAAAGAAGAATTTAAATAGAATTATTAAGGGTTCTGTAATTGTCATTACTTGGATTCGGTACTAAATGATTTACACTACAAGGTTTAAGTGTTCGTTATGTTTATATTGAGATAAGTATTTATTAATTAACTAATTCCTCATTCCCATTTATATCATAAAGTAAAGGCAGAATGAAGAATCTCCGAAAAACGTATAAATAAGCGATATAATAAATAGCTATAGAATAAATCAATTTGCGCGAACGTGCTGTAAATAATTAAGCAATAAAGTTTCTGTGTACGCTAATCTTATGCAATATCTACATTTGTGTTGGTAGCACAAATGAGTGTTGCTCAACATGTTCCTATTAAAATCAGCCTTGTTTAATTTCAGTTTTTTATAAATTCGGGCATGAGTAGACAAAATAATTTGGACATATAAATGTGCCTTTAAATTTCGACCAAAATACTTTGGTACCGAGTACCAATTGTAGCTTCTTACTTGATTTTTAATTATATTACCTATGTAACATGGGTTATCTTTACGAGTATAACAAATTTAGTTTTCCCCGCACTTTGATCTAAGGTGTAACAATCTGCTGTGTCATATTTGGATAGATAATCTTAAATCTACTGCTTGTATACTTGTGCGAGTGAGACTGGAAGTTTCTGAGTAAATAAATAAGAAAAAAATGAGAGAAATTCTAGTTTATGCATTTATTAGCAATTAAAGCTTTTATTTGTATTACCTTATAACCATATTAATATTCCAACCGTATCCCCATATCTTGGAAGCCGTCACGTTTAGATAATAATGTGTGAGAGGATTGTTTCATTAAACAAATCACAGACCCTCCCTTTGATCTAAGGTGTAACAATCTGCTGTGTCACATTTGCACAAATGATCTTAATGCAATCTACTGTGTTGAGAGATAGAGATAAGATTTATCTGTCTCAACACCATTAGTTTCTGTCATTTGTATAAAAAAGATGTTGCCCTTAGGCGGAGCTCTCATTAAGTGTTCAGAACTCACCGAAACCTACACACGATGACGCCACAAAAAAAGGAAGATGAACTTGAACAGAGGGAAGTGAAAATTCCAGACTGGGTGCAGCCGGAAATCTTTGAAGATCTCCTAAGGAAACATGTCAAGGACTATAAGGCAACAAAGTCCTTGAGGGCCAAAGCAGGAGTCGCTGCTGGCGAGAACTATGCCACCATAATGCTGAGAGTGGAGCTGGATGTGGAGACAAAAGGTGGGTCTTTAATTTCATCATGTGTCTAAATAATCTTTATAATCAGATTCGTGCCCAGATAAAACGCAAGTCACCAAGGCCTTCATGCTGAAGACTCCCCACCAATTCGAGGCCTACCAACAGCTCATCGAGGAGACAAACATGTTCGATGTGGAACTTGGGATGTATCTGGAAGTGGTTCCCGAACTGGAGCAGCTGTATCGGGATGCGGGTCTCGAGGTGAAGTTTGGTGCCGAGGCCTACCAGATCCCTGTCAGCGATTACTATGTCCTTTTGGAGGATCTCAGGCCCCGGGGCTTCAGGAATGTGAATCGGCTTGAGGGCACAGACCAAGCTCACACCGAGAGTGTCCTGAAGAAAATGGCCCAATGGCATGCGGCATCGGCAGTTCGCGTAGAGACCAAAGGACCTTATCAGGAAAAGTTTACCGGTGGTTTCTTGAAGAACGAGAAAATCGTGGATGCATTCTGTAATCGCAACGTTAAGATTTTCCTCAAGAACGCCCATCTGGTCCCCGGTCATGAGGCTTATCTAAAGGACTTGGTGGGTACACTTGTAATATAAGTACTTTATCCTATTATAATCATTTTTCCGGGCAGCAAAACGCAGCGGACAAGTTATTGGATATTATAGACGAGCTAAACGTACCAAAACCTGATGAGTTTAATGCCCTGAACCACGGTGATGGTTGGTCCAATAACATAATGTTCCAGTACAACGATAAGAACGAGATTTTGGACACCTACTTTGTAGACCTGCAATTGCCCAAGTGGGGAACTGTGGCGCAGGATCTGTACTACTTCCTGCTCTCCTCCACAACCTTGGAGGTTAAGGTGGCAAAATTCGACTATTTTATTTGGTACTATCACTCCGAGCTGGTCAAGCACCTGAAACTGCTGAAGTACTCCAAGCCGCTGCCCACTTTGAGGAGTATCCGAGACACTCTTTCCAAATACAATGCTTGGGGTAAGTTGGTAAAACTTGTTTGAATGATTCAGGGGCAAAAAAACAACACTTTATTTCAGCTTTTCTTTGCTCCGCCACCATAATGCCATTCGTACTGCTGGATCCCAGGGACGATGCTGATTTTGAAACAGTCTTGACCGACGATAACTCCAGCTTTAAGCAATCGCTGTATACCAATCCCAGGTTCCACAAGCATATGGCAGTCCTTTTGCCATGGCTGCAGCATCGAGGTGCATTGGAGTAGGCTAAGAAAGTGCAAATTTAATAAAGAAATATAATATATGTAAACCTATGGCTAACAAAATATTATCATAAGAATCCAAGGGCCACTTATAAAGATAAGATAGAGGCATATCTTTTTATTATGAAAGAATAATAAAACGAACGAAATCTTGTTCGGGTGCACTTCCTGCATTTATGTATTACAGTTTGGAATCCTGGTGATCTTCGAGGGTCTGTTGCTTTGGGGCTATTTATATTTATAGGATATTCAGAGAGGAGAACAGAGGTTTTGGTGGACAATCCATTTTTTCTAAGAGACTTTAAGTACGGGCTTTATGAAATGCAAACTATATAATAGAGAATACTAACTTAACTGAAGGTGTTATATTCTTTTTCATATCATAATTTCTGTTTTGGCGCCTATTGCCTTACTGTTGTCGCAATTAATTTTATTCATTAAGCAGACAATCCATATATGACTTAATGGGCACATTTATAAATTAAACATTACCCCCTACACATGGTTTGTTTTCTCTTGAACAAGTTCTCCAAAGAGAGGGCTCTCTTGAGAGCTTTCAGATCGGCGTTTGTTGTTATATATATGTATATAATAATTAAAAACAAAACCGAGATAGAGACAGAAAAAGCTCCTACTCAATATAAAATAACAAAAGCCGGCAAATCGACCTTCAGTTTATATACGATGACGGGGGAGGCAGCAACTGTTCCAGTGCCCGCTTGGCTGAAGGCAGATCTCTTTGAGAAACTATTGGCGGAGCGATTCGGGGACAAGTATGTGGGTATCAAGAGCTTCGAGCCGGTGGCTGGTCTCCAGCCGGGTGAAAATTACTCCACCATCATGCTGCGCCTACACTTCGAAGTCGAACTGAAGGGTGAGTCACTGGCGTGGCAAACAAAGAAGAGAAAAGACTCATTAGAACTCCGCAACTAGATCATGTCATCGAAAAGGTTACCTATATGCTGAAGACGCCGCACGACTTCGAGATGTACCGCGAGATCCTGAAGAAGAACAACATGTTTGCCGTGGAGCGAGATGTGTTCCTACAGGTGGTTCCCGAGCTGGAGAAGATGTACGCAGATGCGGGTCTGCAGATTCAGTTCGGGGCCAAGGCCTACGAAATTCAAGCTCCCGACGAGTACGTCTTGCTGCAGGACCTCAAGCCTTTCGGTTTTAAGAACGTGGATCGCCTGGTGGGCCTGGACATGGCCCACACCAAGGGCGTTCTCAAGAAAATGGCCCAGTGGCACGCGGCATCGGCCACCAGGATCCATCTCAAGGGTCCGTACTCCCAGAACTATATGCAGCCGACCTATGCCGACACCATGAAGGACAACATCGAGCAGGTGGCCGAGACTCTGGGCAAGTACTTCCTCAAGTGCCTGTCCCTCTACGAGGGCCACGAGGAGTACAGCGAGGCGGTGGTAAAAGGAGAAATCATCTCAATTATAAGTATTGTTTGGCCATACAACAGAACTCCTTTTACAGCACAAGATACAGCCCAAGATCGTGGATCTGATGTATGAAATGAACACGCCCAAGCCGGAGGACTTTAATGCCCTGAATCACGGGGACTGCTGGACGAACAACATTATGTTCCGGTACGAGAACGAGAGCCCCGAACCGGCGGAAACCTACTTCGTAGACCTGCAACTGCCCAAGGTCGCCTGTGTGGCCCATGATCTCCTTTACTTCCTCCTGGGATCCACGCAGTTCGACATCAAGCTGAGCCAGTTCGATTACCTTACCAAGTACTATCACGATCAGCTGATAGAGCACTTGGCCCTGCTCAAGTACCCCGAGGCGAAGACCCCCTCGCTGCGCTTCCTGCACACTCAACTGCTGAAATACGGAAGAGTTGGTAAGGGGAAAAGCTCGCTCTATCGAAAGCTATAGATAGTAATATATTTTTTTTTATATTTTCCGATTTCAGGCTATCACACTGTCTTGATACTCTGCCCACCGGTGTTGGTCGATCGCACGGATGACGCCAATCTGACCGACTTTATCACCGAATCGGATAATGGCGATGGCCTGAAAATGGCGATGTACTCAAATGCCCGCTACAGGAAGCATGTTAGCGCCATTCTCACCTGGCTAAATAATCGCGGAGCTCTCCAGTTCTAATTCGTTTGCTAAAATCAGTGGACCTTTGAAGATGAATAAGAATAATAATAATAACTATCATTAGGATATTTACCATGACATGAAGTGAAACATACTATTATATATGCTTACATCACAAATAAAATCAAGGCAATTCAAAAGAATAATTGTATATTAACTATATTTAAAATTGCTCTAAGATTTAAGCCACGAAGGAGAAACCCACATTAAATATTTTATTGCTCACTTAGGGACAACTTGACAAATATTTTCAATTACACATTCAATTACAAATATTTTCAATTACACATATGCACTTGATCTTTTTAGTTTTATAAATAACTTTTGTGTTACACAGCTTAAATAAAATATATCATATACTATACATCGAGAATATTTTGTAAAATATTTAAATAGGCAAATATCTATAATTTCTCTTATATTTTATGGATCAATTTAACTATTATGCTAATGTATTAATTATAATAATATTTTCTCTTTTTAAATAAGTGTATATTAAAGTAAAAACCATTTATTGTAATTTTATCGCACTAAATATTTTATTACAATTGTTTTTAAATCTATTCGATTACTGTGGCTCCCCTGAAATAGATTTTTAATTTCTTTATGAGTTACTTTCGAGTTGAAAATCTTAAAAAAAATCTGGGAAAAATCTTTAAATAAGAATTGAACTGAAATAAGAATTGAATTGAATTGTACAAAATTGTTAAGAAATGTGCAAAAGTTTTTTTTGCATTTCAAATAAGAGTTGCCTCAGTGTCCACACTTATGAATTTTTCATATCTCCAATGAGATAATTATAATAGACACTATTGATTCAAGTCCTCTAGAAGTGCAGACTTATCTGTTCAATTTGAATACAAACAAGTTTGAATAGGCTCTGAGATATGAAAAGAACAACAACCAAAACTCTAAAGTTATTAAAAATAACCTAAAGAAATTAGTTTTATACAATTACATCTATTAAAGGAAATAATTACCTATTGATATAACATAAACTTTGTGGCTTCACTTCTTTATAGACCAATAAGTAGTCGGGTTTCAAATGGTTCAGTATTTATGCCCATATTTAGTGGGCTTTGCTAAATGGTCTAATAATAATATATTGAGTGTGCAGGAAGCCCTGGGAAGCGTCGGGAAGGGGTCTATATGTCTATATAGTATGTAGATAGGTCTATCTACCTACCCGTCACATGTCACGCCCGCAAACAGCAATTAATAAGGAATCACGAAATAATTAGAGCGAATGGCGAGAGCAAAGAGGAACACGGGCGGCCGATAAAGCGGCGGGATCGGAATCAGAAGTGGAAACAAGAAACAGTTTTCGGTGGGCCCTGTTATCAATCAAACAATAGACGGCATTTGTTGCCATATCATCAGCTCACTATCGCCCGCCCGCTCTCGCCAATGGCAATTGCCACCCTCTACTATATGTTTTTTTTTCCCCTCCATTTTTGCCGGTTTTGGCGAGCTGAATTACAAAATAAACTTGAATCGAATGCAGGCGATAAGGAATTTCTTTGGGCCATAGCCAAATCGGGGCAACAGCTCTGGTCCCGAGTATCGCTGTCCGTATTTCCCACTCGTCAGTTGCCGCGGCCTGCAGTCACACACAGAGTGCTCCACGAGTTTACCAATTAAGGAGAAAGGTTTGTCACCGTTTTCGGGGAACCAATCTCATCGTTTGACCAACCAAATTTCGCAGTGATATAAAAAGCCAATTCCCATTATTAGAACCTTTAGTATTGAAACATTTATAGTGGTGCCAAGTACTGTGAATTTAATTACCAAAATTAATTCCATTAATCGAAGTGAGAAAAGTGAAAAGTTCTTACAACCCGAAAGGCCAATATCATCCCGCACACAGGTATTATCTTGGATTAAGCCAGTGGCTATGTCGTAATGCCATAGCAGGTGTGTGTGCCATTAACTGACATGTGACCTGATTTACGATTTTGCTTCATTAAATGGCGATTGCCCTGATAATTGCCTAATCAATGAAAACCCCACAAAAGTTCGGTAATTACCTATATTGAAAGGTAGCCCAATTTATTAAATAACGTACTCATTTCCATTTATTTTCATGGGGAAAATGTATAGGTTTTTTTTCGTATATGGGTGATAAGAGCGACCTATTGATCAAAGTGTTTCTAACTTTATCGGGCACTGCAACAATTCGATTGAAGTGTTTGAGAAAACACTCTAGAAGGCAAATGCAGTTTTGTATACTGGCATGAATCATATCTTAATTGCAGAGATTTGATTTGTACAGTGAAATAAACTTATTGGCGAGTAAATAATATAAAATATAACAATACGGGGATGCTACAGAAACAACCAAGGGTTCTCTAAAGGTCATTAGAAAGTGCGAAAAATTACGCTCAAATTTTATATTGGTAAAAAAAAATTAAGACTGAAGTTGCTACCTTCTAAATTTCATTTCATTCTTTTAGTTACGTTTTTAAGAGTTTTAAAGGACCTACTAATTTCTGGAGCACCCTAGATAATGTATAAGTGGCAAAAATGAGCCGAATATTTAAATTTAGCATTTTACTGCTGCCATTAAGTGTACTTGAAAGTTTCGCTTATATTGCACCGATCCAAAACTCCCCCTATGCCACTCAAGATGGCTCTAGATAAAGTACTGATGCAATTTGCTAAAAATATACATATTTTTATAGAGATCTTTATGATCTGGGATGGGCAGAGAACCAACACGTTGCACCTTCAACGGCAAGCGCGCTGGCTCCACCTATGTTTGATGATAGTCCTATAAATGTTATGTATACGACCCGTTGGCCATATTAACATTTGAGTGAGCGCATCATTAGCTCGGTATTCGTAATTAGACTAAATAAATATTATTTTTATTATTTTCCGGCAGATTCATCATGTCTGAGGCCACCAATGGACATAATGGGGAACCTGCCGGGGACCTGCCCAAGTGGCTGCCCAACATAACACTGGAAAATGCTGTTCGAGCCCAGATCGGGGACTTTGAGAAGATCCTTTCGGTTACTCCGGTGAAGGGCAGCAGCGAGGGCGAGAATTACTCCTCCCAGTTCTTGCGATTGCTGGTGGAAGTGGAGCTGATCGGTGAGTACTCTCAAGGAATCCACTTCTTCATTTCATTTATTTACTTATTCTTGTTGGCAGATCACAGCACCAAGAGCCTAACCTTTGTTCTGAAGGCGCAGCACAACAATGAGGTGATGGCCGCCATTCTGGCCAAGCTGAAGCTATTCCAGAAGGAGGAGCAGATGTACCACAGTCTGCTGCCCAAGTTTGAACAGCTCTACGCTGATGCCGGCAAGCCCATCCAGTTTGCGCCCCGTGCCTTCAAGGTGGACCGCGACCTGGGCGTAGACTACATTCTGCTGGAGGATCTGCACCGCAAGAACTTCAAGAACGAGAATCGCCTCACCGGCCTGGACCTGGTTCACATGCAGAAGGTGCTGGAGAAGCTAGCCGCCTTCCATGCTGCCTCCGCCTGCTATGTGGAACACCACGGTCTCTTCGGGGAGGAGTTCACCGTGGGCGTGTTTAGCGAGGCCAATCGCAAGCTACTCCAGGAGTTCAACGCCTCGGGCGCTTTTCTGGCGCAGCTCAAGAAGTGGAAGAATGCCCAGAAGCTGTACGAGAAGTTGGTGAGCAATTTCTTTTATATTTCAATTAGGAAAATGGAGTTATAGCATATACTTAATTCACAAGAGTTATTTTACATTCCGTTTGAAATGTTTTTCTTAATGCAGCTGCCAAAAAGTAGGCAATGTTCTGATACAAAGCTTCTTACATATTTTCCAGGCTGATAGCGATGACTATCTGGTGGATCGTCTCCTGCAGGATCAGCAGTATAATGCCAGGGAGTTCAACGTTCTCAACCATGGCGACTGTTGGGCCAACAACATTATGTTTCAGCACGATGCCTTTGGGACCATCAAGGAGACCCTGTTCGTGGACTTTCAAGTGGGAAAGTACGGCAGTCCGGTAGATACCTAGATAAACCCCTATTACTTGAATCTTCATTAATTTTAATATTAATTACTTGCAGGCCAATGATCTGTACTATCTGATCTTGTCTTCGGCTGCGCCAGAATTGAAGACAGCCAAGTTCGATTACCTGGTGCGTTACTATTTCGATAATCTGTTGGAGAACCTGAAGCTGCTCCAATACCATCGACCCCTGCCCAAGCTGAAGAACCTACATGCGGCCCTCTTCCGCAATGGATTGGCTGGTGAGTTTACCCGATATTTATTGAGGATCTATCTTTCTATCTATCTATCTATTTATATATTTACAACTCCATTTCGATAGCCTACATGGTGGTGTCCAAGGTGCTGCCCGTGGTGATGCTGGACAAGACCAACAATGCCAATCTTGAGAGCTACATTAGCGACGAATCCAAGATGAAGAACGCCATGTTCACCAACCCCAAGTACGTCCAGGTGATGACGGAGGTGCTGCCATGGTTGGACAACCGCGGCCTGCTCGACTGGAAGTGATGATTATCTCCCCAAATTACGGAAATTACTCCCCGGAGTCGTGCTATAATAATGCCTATTTAATTGCCCCACCTACACTTTGTTTTGGTAGCCAAATAAATATATAATTATATTCAAAATAACCTTTGACTAGAGACTAAATATTCAATGTGTACATCACCATGAAATGGAGCAATTTATACAAATGTTCGTTTTGTTTTCAGTTTTTGCTTCGTACTTATTATAAAATGAACTGAATGAATTTAAAATATACAGCATTTTGAATATTTATACATTTTTATAGATAATATAAAAAAGCATGGATAAAACTTTTAAAATACTAAATTGTAGCTAAGAGTATGCAAATAATTTTAGCAATACCAAATTCCTTTTTTTTTTTGTCCTGGACTATGTATAAGGTTTGAGGCTTTAAAAAAACCTAGTGATACCCTTTAGCACCCCCATATATTCATGAATTTACAATAGTAAAGTAAATTCTTGGCTATTTTCGTCAATATTTAATTAGAATTCTCTTGAACACTTTCAAAATTCAGGGCTAAAAATTGTACAAGTATTTTAAGGATTACACGATGAAAGTACCAAAAGTTCCCGATTGGGTGACTGACCTGTCCTTGAAAGAGGCGGTCCATTCTGCTGTAGAGAACGCCGATTGCATTCTGGCTGTCCATCCCAGCGTACATCTCATCCAGTTCCGCAACTGCACCGTCCTTCTGCCCATCCAGGTGAAGGTTCAACTCCGCAACAAAACAGTGAGGAGGCATTCCTTCATGCTGAAGGTGCAGCATGGCAACGATTTTCAGACCAAGATCATGAGCCAGCTAAAGATGTTCCACCGGGAGCAGCATGTCTACCACAATATCCTGCCCAAGTACGAGCAGCTCTACCAGGCAGCGGGTCAGAAGGTATCCTTCGGTCCGCGCGCCTTTAAGCTGGACCACGGGATCGGGGTGCGCTACATCCTTATGGAGAACCTGAAATCCGTGGGCTATCGCAACGTGGAGCGCAGTCAGGGCTTCGACTTGGAGTGCTTGAAGCTGGTGCTCCGGAAACTGGCCCAGTTCCATGCTGCCTCCGCTGTGTATGTGGAGAAGAACGGCGGCTTCACCAAGCTGCTGGCCAACGGCATCTACACCAATGTCAACCAGCGCATCCTGCAGGAGCTAAACAACCCGGAAGCCTTTCTCTCGCAGCTTCGACGGCTGCGGCTTTGTGACCACTTCCACAAGCTATTCAAGCACAACGAAGAGATCCTGGTGAACAAGTTACTCGAGCTCCATGCCCCCGACTCCGAGCAGTTCAATGTCCTGAACCACTGCGACTGCTGGGCGAACAACGTCATGTTCAAGATCGACGATCGGGGCCATATACAGGACACCGCCCTGCTCGATTACCAGATGGTCAAGTACGGGTCCCCGGTGCGTTCAGTCTGTTTATCTTTTTCATTCTTTAGCTTGATACATTTTTTTATATATTTTTAGGCAAACGATCTGTACTATACCATCTTGTCGTCTGCTGAAAAGGACATTAAGTTGGCCAGGTTCGATGAAATGGTGCAGTTCTACTTCTACCACTTGTTGGATAGTCTCAAGGTCCTGGCATATGGCAATGCCTTGCCACAGCTCGAGGATATTCGTGGCAGTCTCACCAAGCACGGCCTGGCAGGTGAGTTTTCTAAGAGAACTGTTGGATTCCCATTTAATTGAGCTTACTTCCAGCCTATGTGGTGGTGACCCGGGTCTTGCCCATAGCTCTGTTGAATCAGTCCGAGGACGAGGTGAACGAACGATATGCCTCGACGATAAAGCGCTCCATGTTCAGAAATCGCAACTATGTCCAGGCGATGAAGGAAATTCTTCCTTGGATGGAGGAGCGATCGCTGCTTAATTGGGACTGATTTAGGTATTTAGATAAAGAGCTCTATAGATATGAAATGTTTTGAATAAATATTCTAGAGATAGATTATACTTTGTCTGGGTGTTCCGTCATTTCGTCAAGACGTCATCGGTTGATAAGACTCATAATAATACTTTAATGAATGGCAGAACTATTCATGAACTCCCAGCTTTTTTAGGGGCATCTTCTGCAGACCAGAGGCCTAATCAAATTTACTACTACAATCTTATCGAAACTGATTAAAGTGATTTCCTATTGAAAAGTCATGGCGCTGCGTTCTTTTTTAGCACAATTTCAAATGTTTTGCCAAGGTTTACGTTTGACATTGATATGGAACCTAATCGCTGACGACAAACTAACTCAAATTGAAACGCAATCTAAGTTGATAATATTTATTGTCAGGAACTCCACGAGGCAACAGCTAGTTCGGCACACTCCCAGAAATTGGACTAGCCTCAAATATTCCGATGTGGGATGACAGAGCGGCTTCAATTAACAACTGAAATTATTTGTATAAATTCCATAGAAACCACAATTGGAGGCCCGATTCTATGTGGAATTTTAATTTATTTGTAGAACAACAATTGTCGAAGTGTGTTCAGAGATGTCACATATTGAGTTACAAGCTGGTAATATAAGTGTTATTATGGTTGATTGTTGATAGATAACAATCGATTGGTTCTATATTTCTTATCATTCAGAAGACCTATTTAACTTGGTTCATCAGTGTCCATGCATCGTTATTTGCCTAATTATAACGTATTTTCCTATTTTATTTATAGCGGTGAATGGTAGACACTTTAAATAAAGATTAAATGTTTGCAGACCTCAATAGATTTTTGTTTGCACGATTACGCATGCATAGCCTTTGAAAGCACCACAATTTCGCTGGTAATCATTACCCTTCTAAAGGCTACTATTTAACCAGGAACCCAGCCAGACATTATTTCAGTCAATGTTTGTCGTTTCGAATAAACAAACCGCATTCGATTTTCCTGCGCTTTTAGTTCAATTCCCCGGTATAGTTTGCTGTCAATCCATTTGTTAATTACACTAAAGTCATGCCGCCGAAACCAATCAATCCCAACGCAAATCTGGCCATACCTAAGTGGATTAACGAGGAGTACTTCCTGCCCATTCTGGAAAAAGATGTCAAAGGCTTCAATAAAATTGTCAACTTCAACCCCATAGCGGCAACGGCTCCGGGGGAGAACTATACCTCTATTATGGTTCGGGTTGTCGTGGATATTTTAATGAAAGGTGAGAAAAGTGCACCGTAAGATTAATAGCACTTTCTAACCTCTTTGGAATTTAGATGGCAGCGAACAGCGAATCTCGTACGTACTGAAAACCGGACTGGACATTAACAAGGGAGGCGCCATGGTCAATCAGTTGGCGCTGTTTCCCAAGGAGAAGGAGATGTACAAGGATCACATTCCCCAGTTTGTGAGGCTGTACAAGGAGGCTGGCCTGGATGTCGAACTGGCCCCCAAATGTGTTCACATCGAAGAGACGTCGGAGAGGATTACCCTGGTCTTTGAAGACCTGAGTCGTCAGAACTTCCGGAATTTTGATCGCCTCAAGGGCTTCGACCTGCCGCACATCCGCTGTGTCCTACGTAAATTGGCCGAGCTCCATGCAGCTTCCACAGTTAATCGAGAAATAAATGGACCATATGAGGATAGGTTCTTCCAATCCATGTTCGTGGAAGCAAACAGGAAGATGTTTATCCCCCTTAGGGAGCTGAGAGATATCTCCTATTTCAAGGCAATGAAGGAATGGGGCATCCCGGATGTCGAGAGATACATTCAAAAGTTTCCCTCGCCCACGGAAAGCTTCGAGGAGGGCCTCCGACTCAATAAAGTGATCGAAAGCGACTTCAATGTGCTAAACCACGGCGACTCCTGGTCGAATAACATCATGTTCAACTACAAGGACAATGGAGAGATCGACCGGACCATCTTTGTGGACCTACAAATGTGCAAGTGGGGCTCTCCCGCCCAGGATCTTTGGTACATGATCCTTACATCCGCCTCGCTGGACATTAAGGTCACGGAGTTTGACCTTTTCATACAGATCTATCACGAGCGCTTGGTCGAGTGCCTGCAGCTTCTGAACTACTCAAAGAGGATTCCCACTCTCAGGGATTTGCACGTGATGATGTTGAGATACGGGTCTTGGGGTGAGGAAATTATATATTTTTTGGTTACCTTACTTTACTAAACAAGTTTACAGCTGTTTTCACAGCCACTGGAGTGATGGTGGCCACGCTCATGCCCTCTGACAAGGACTCGAGCATGGAGAAGATGTTGGCTATGGGTCCCGAAGCCGATGCCTTTCGTTACAGAACCTTTACAAACTCGTACTACGTCCAGGCCATGCGGCAATTGCTGCCCTTTTTCGATAGAAAAGGTCTACTAGACTGTTAAGTATTAAATAAGGAATAAATTGAGAAAATATCCAATAATAATGGCGAGTTATCTGAATAAAACGCAACAAAGTCCATAAGCTTGGTGAACGATAACTTGGACCTTGACAAGACTTTATTTAATATTGTAAAAATATAACAAGTGCACATTTATATTGCCCTAATAGACCTTGCTCTAAACGTGAGTACATCTCGCACATCTCCTTGTACCCACCGAGTTTCTTAACTTCTTAATAAACATCGAAAAATCTATATTGTTATTTTTTTTTCTGTCTCGCATAGCCACTAATGATAACGATGGCGTTTTCCTCTACAAACAATGAAGCATTTCCCAATATTTTCAATTATTGAATCTACCACCGGAATGGGTCACCGAGGTGAGGTCTTTTACGGTTATTTGGTGACTCCAGAGATAAAGAAAACGATTATGCATTGCCATTGTTAAACTTTGTTCCATTTATATCAATTCATCCCCACCCAGCCGATTTTGTACCGCCTAGACTTAAACCCGTTTACGCTATCAGAGAGCGGCACACAAACAGTTCCACTTGCCGCGCGCTCTGCCTTTGGGTATAAAAATGTATGGGATTCCAAGCGGAATACTCAGTATTTGTTTGTCGTTAGAAATCGCCGGACACGCCGCAGCAGTGTCCGCTCCCCGAGGGAATTTTCATTCAAATTAGTTATCTTCCTAAAGTCGGTCAGTAATAAATAACAATTGAAGGAACCCCCCAATCGTCTTCTGGGGAGAATTTCTGCTTAAATTGCACGCGGAAGCTCGCATATTATCCGTCTCGAAATCTACGCAAATTTCGGAATTCTTTAAATGCAATTTAAAACTTATTTAAATGAAATGGTTGTGAAATCAAGTGATGTCAATGAGAGCTTCATAAACGTAACATGCTGACTTATAAAAATTGTGGAAACAAGTTCACCTAGGAGTGCAAGTTCAGTGTGCTTTGTCATCGTGACTCAGCGAAAAGAAAGTTAACAAATTGCCAAATTTTAATTTAGAGTTTTTTGTTTAATTTATTTAACGCAAATAATAGTTTTAGTTTCTAATGTTGAGATATAAAATATTAATTGAAATCGTCTTCATGAGTTACTACGTCTTAGAAAACAATCAACCAGTTTTTAATTTATACAAAGTCAAGTTTTAAATAATTATAGTGTATAAGCATGATTAATTATATGTTATGAGTTTTAGAAATGGTGAAAAAAGAAAGTTAATACCGCTGCCAATTTTAGACTTTGTTCCCACGTGTTCGTGCTCACATAACATCGCGTTTTCTCTTTACTGCAGTTGAAAATGAATAAAAAATATTTTAATTGCTTTGATCTTGGCCCGTTGATCGTTTCCGCTGTCTGTCAATTAATTGATTTCCCTGATTGCAGCCTCAGAATGTCGCCGAACAGCAGCTCGGAAAAGCCCGTCAATCCCAACGAATACTTGCACATCCCCAAGTGGGTTAACGAGGACTACTTCCTGCCGATCCTTGAAAAGGATGTTCCGAATTTCGACAAAGTCATCGACTTCACGCCAATTGCGGCCACAGCGCCCGGGGAGAATTACACCTCCATAATGATCAGGGTCCTTGTGGATGTACTGCTAAAAGGTACATATAATCATCA
This sequence comes from Drosophila kanapiae, assembly GCA_008042475.1. Taxonomy (NCBI): domain Eukaryota; kingdom Metazoa; phylum Arthropoda; class Insecta; order Diptera; family Drosophilidae; genus Drosophila; species Drosophila kanapiae. The sequence continues at coordinate 435,005 of VNJM01000803.1, read as the reverse complement.
AACGAATATTAAGAGATTTCGAAGAATATTATTTCTTTATTACATACTTTAATTTTATAAATATAATTTCCAGATGGCAGCGAGAAGAAAATTTCGTACATTCTTAAGACCATGCTGGAGGCCGACAGTGGAGCCGATGTGGTCAATGGCATGGGCCTGTTCCCCAAGGAGAAGAAGATGTACGAGGTGCACATTCCACAGTTCGTGAAACTCTACAAGGAGGCAGGCCTGGACGTTGAGTTGGCGCCCAAATGCCTCCACGTGGAGACCACAGCTGAGCTTATTACGCTGGTCTTCGAGGATCTAAGCCGTCAGAAATTCAAGAACGCCGATCGCCTCAAGGGCTTTGATCTGGCTCACATGCGGCGAGTACTCCAGAAACTGGCCGAGTTCCATGCCGCCTCCGTGATGGTCAAAGAGATCAACGGACCCTTCGATCAGCAGTATTCTATGTCCATGTACAACGAGCAGAGTCGCGATCTCTTCGAGAAACTGGGCGAAATGCGCCAGGTACAGTTTCTCAAGGCGATGGGAGAGTGGGGAATGGAGCACACGGACAGGTACATCTCAAAGATGTGGAACTCGGTGGAGGTGTTCGAGGAGGCTCTGCGGATCAACCAGGTGGACGAGAGTGAGTTCAATGTGCTAAACCACGGAGACTGCTGGTCCAACAACATCATGTTCAACTACAAGGACAACGGCGAGATCGACAGGACCATCTTTGTGGACCTGCAGATCGGCAAGTGGGGCACACCGGCACAAGACCTCTGGTACCTGATCACCACCTCCGCCGCGCTGGACATTAAAGTCAAGGAATTCGACCACTTTATTCAGATCTATCACGAACGCTTGGTGGAGTGTCTGAAGCTCCTGAAGTACTCGAAACCCATTCCATCCCTGAGGGATATCCACATTATGATGCTGAAATACGGATTCTTTGGTGAGTTTTTATTGATAATATTTATATTTCTTAACATGTAGCTAAAGCTAATAAACATGCAGATAGAGAAATTATCGAAAATTGACCGATTAATAAATATATTTATTATATACAACACTTATATGTAACACTATTTCTAAGCCCGACCTTCAATTATTTCGCTTCAGGACCCCTTACCGCAATGGGTGTGATGGTGGCCACCTTGATGCCCACCGACAAGGACGCCAACATGAAAATGATGATGGCCCCAGGACCCGAGGGCGATGCCCTGCGCTTTAAGACCTTCATCAATCCTTACTATGCTAATGCCATGAAGGTGCTGCTTCCGTTTTTCGACAACAAGGGACTTCTGAAGTCCGTGTAGATTCGGTTTCCGAGTCTACGTAGAGTGTAGCCAATTTGTTGTGATATCATATATCATAAGAGCAAGCAAATAAATACAAGTTCTTATTTAATTTAAATACAAATCTGCGAATGCGTATTGTATGAAAGCTGGATTCGACCTTCGGCAAGAGACTACTTTGGCTTGTCGTCATCATAGTAAACAATCACGATGACTGGCTTAAATTGAGAATACGTGCCCTGAACTTCGGGGCTTTTTTATAGCTTCGGAAAGAGAAACTTTTTATTTAAGTGCGAACTATACTATTCACTCTATGATTTTTTAGTGGGTGTAAGGTCCGAAACTAGAAACGTAGGCGTCAACCGCATTGTGTTATCACTTCAATAATTATTAATCAATTACCACAAATACAACGTTGACAAAGTGCTAACTATTTTGTTGGGGTTTTCCTATTGCCAATTAACAACTCGTAGAAACATCTGTGACCGCAAAATTGTCACCATACTTGTTAGACATTTTTGATCTTCACCACACATTATTCAGCCCTTTTATTTGCTTACATTTAATCAATCGAAACAATTGTGAAAGATAATTGCACCCCAAACACACATGGCATTCAACGAAATATTACTGCGTCATAAATGGGGCCTTAATTGACCGCGACAGTCGTTCTATAATTAGGAACACGCAAATAATTCTCATTCATCAGACTTCCAGCTCAGTAGGCAGATGGAAATTAGCGATTCAAATCAGGGAAATATTATGTAGCTTGTTTGTTTTTGTCAAAGCATTAGTTGACATAGGTTGAACACAAACATTACTGCCAATTTGGTGCTCCGGCTTTATGTTTATAAGTTGGGTGCTACAAAAAATTTTACGCGCGTCTCTCGCTAGCACAAAGTTAAGAGTGTGAGTATACAAGGATCAAGAAAGTGCGTATGTGTGCGTACATATCTAGACTGCTTAAGAATACGTGAACACATATACAGTTGTATGGTGAGGCTATATGCGTAAAAGACACCACGTGGCTCTAAAGCGCTCTCTCTTTCGCTGTGTTTTTGACAAAATGTCAAGAGAGCCTTGAACCAGAGATACTCATCTTGTTTTTAAAAGGTCACACTGGATTGTAGCTTTTTAATTTATAGTTTGAAGAACAGATAGGCCAGACTTTTAAATTTAAGACTCACATTTATTTACAATTGAATTATTATTAAGAAATACTAACTACTAACAAAATAAAATGTATCTTAACTATATAATCACTTTTAATAGCATCTGTATTTGTCAATTCTATCTTAAGTATCCTTGAAGTAGCCCAACTTTTCGAATCGAGCCAACAATATTTTCACATCCTTAATGTAACCTTGCGAGAGGTATAATTTCTTTCGCTTTTCATCATTCTCTAGAATATCACCAAAGTCCTCCAATTTATCTCTTAGGCCCCACTGCATGGGCAGGAAGGTGCTCATGTTCAAGAGCTCTGCAAGAATAATAAAGCATATTGAACTAATATGTAGATTTAAATATTTAGTCAGAACTAACCATAATACTTGTGCTGATGCAGCCTTTGCCAGAGTCCCGATTGGTTTGGCATTTCACCCTTGTATCCGATTTTCTTCAGAACATCCTCGAATGCAAAGTAATAATAGTTGATGAGATCCTCCCAATGTTTCCAGCGCTGCTCCGGCTCCATGAGTTGATATATGGAGTAAACCAGGTCCATGGTCAGTGGGAAGAGACTGCTGAGCTGGAAGTCTACCAGCATGCAGTCCTTGAAGGATCCCTTGTGGTACTTGAACATCGTGTTTCGAAGATGGAAGTCTCCATGGCAAAGCACCCAGTATGGATCATTTTTGGGATTACCCCTCAGATTCATCCACTCTGCTTTCAGGTTTCTTACGAACTCTCCTTTGATGCCCTCAAAGAAGGGCTTGTACTTATTAAGTTCCTCCTCCTCGTTGAGAAACTCCACGAAATGGTCTATTCCCTTCTCCATAAAGGGTGCCTCCAAGATGTTTGGTATCTCAAACAGTCCATAGTTTAAGCCTTTAAGAAAATCCGGTTGCTTCAGAGATAAAGAAGTAAGTAAAAGTGGATATAATTTCGAAATGGAGTTGCTCACCTCGTGCTGAACTTTCAGGCTGACTGCATGCAACTTGGCCAATTTAAGGTAGGCCCGACAAACCTCATCCATTGTAGGCTCCCGATCCCTCAGCACAAAGAAATTGCTCTCCACGAGATCCTCGAAGATTAGCACCTGCTGCGGCTCCAGGCTGTAGTATAAGCAATCCGCATAGAGCTTCGTACTATCTCCCGCCTGCCGAAGAATTCTCTCGAACTCGGGCAGCACTTCGGAGTACATTCGCACCTCTGTCTTAAAAACGGGAGAGCTCTCGATCAAGTCTTTCTTTTGGCCCTCCTCCTCGGGCATTGTTTTGACGATCAGGGACTTTTCGCCGTCACCATTTTCTGTGGAATACTTCGTCTTGACACGGAACATAATGCTGGCATAGTGATCTCCCTTGAGGCAAGCCGGTGAGATGTGAAAATCGGATACCTTGAGTTCAGGTGACTTTTCATGGACCCGCAGCACCTCCGTTAGAAAATCAGCGTTCAACCACTTGGGTGGCACCAGTTCATCGGGGTTGAACTGGCTGTTATCAGTGTTATCTGGCATTTTGTTGACAAAATATTCTTTTCCTTCACTAAAGAGAACAAACTGAAGCCAGCTCAGTTCTGGTACTCACTTATATGGACTCCAGAGAGAAAGTATTTCAATTTAGAACGCAACTTTGCGAGCTTTGCGAGAGATAAAAAAGAGCTTTAGGCGGATTGTGAAATTAAAAATAGAATTCCAGCGAAAAATTACTCCAACATATAGGGGAAAAAAAATTAAAATATTAATTTATACAACAACAGTTTCTTTTCATTTAATAGTCAATACTTTTTTTAATACTTCATATTTTCTATACTTTACTCAATCTATGTTTACATTGTTTTTATTTTTTATGAGAGATATTTATGTGGATTGTAAAGGTATACAATTTGTATATCATATTGCTGTAATGGTAATTAGACTTCTTCGAAGTAGCCAAATAAATCCAGTCGTGCCAGCATTATTTTTACATCTTTGATGTAACCCTCAGAAAAATAGCATTTCCGGCGTCTTTCGTGGTCCTGCAGAAGGTCACCGAAATCAACAGAAGTCTCTCTAAGAGCCCACATCAAAGGCAGGAATGTGCTTATTAAGAAAAACTCTGCAGGAATCAGGTGAAGTTAATATGAAATGTGAAACATTTACACAGACTATCTTACCGTAGAACTTGTGCCTTAATGTGCGCTCCACAAGCCCCTCAGAGATAGGAATTTCACCCTTGTAACCGATTTTCTCAAGAGTATTCGTTAAAACGAAAAAGTAATAGTCAATGTATTCATCCCAATGCTTCCAACGATGCTCTGGCTTCATAAGCATATATATTGAATAAACCAGATCTATGGTAAGCGGAAAGAGGTGGCTGATCTGAAAGTCCAGCAGCATGCAGTCCTTAAGAGAGTCCTTAGTGTTCTGGAACATCATGTTGCGCAGATGGAGATCTCCATGGCAAAGTACCCTTTCCACGTTTGGGCTATTTCTTAGATCCTTCCACTCTGCCGTCAGACGTTCCAGGAAGTCAGGCTTAATTTTCTCAAAATATGATCTATACTTGTTCAGCTCCGGATCATTGGAAAGAAGATCCACAAAATACTGCATTCCTGTTTTCATGAATGGCTCCTCCATAAATTGTGGCATCTCAAACAGTCCGTTGGTATATTTCTCCAAGAAATGTGGTTGCTAAAAACAGAGGGTATTATAAAAACCGAATAATGTGATATTTGTATCTTACCTCATCCTGAACTTTCAGGCTGACTGCGTGCCACTTGGCCAGTTTGTAGTAAGCGGGGCAAACCTCCTCGTCGGTAGCCTGCCGATCCCTCAGCACAGAGTAGCCCATCTCATTGAGATCCTCAAAAATGAGTACCTTCCGCGGCTCCAGACTGTGATATATGCAATCTACACAGAGTTTCGTACTATCCCCAGCCTCGCGGAGTATTCTCTCGAACTCGGGCAGCACCTTGGAGTACATTCCCACCTCGGTTTCGAAGAGCGGCGAACTTCCTATTAAATCCTTCTTGTGACCCTCCACCTCGGGCATCGCCTTGATGATAAGCGATTTTTCAAAGTCACCTTTCTCAGTGGAATACTTGACTTTGGCCCGAAACATAATGCTGGCATAGTGTTCGCCCTTCTGGCAAGCCGGAGAGAAGCTGAGATCGGTTACCCTGAGTCCAGGTGCCTTTTCATGGTTGCTCAAGACATCCGTGAGGAACGTAGTGTCTAACCATCCAGGTGGCACCAACTCATCGTCGTTGTACGCGATCTTATCAGCGTTTTCAGACATTTCAATAACTAGCTTGCTCGTCCAAAGAGAACCTACTGACAAAGCTCCCTCGGTTGCATCAACTTTAAGTGGTTTTTATTTAAAAAGAGAATTTCATTTCGGATTGCAGTAGCTGGGCTTTTCACAGAGCTTAGAGCGTTGAGATACATAGTAGCTTTCCGTTTTTATTCTCTTAGATACTCGCTCCGTTATTCTCTCAGTTCTGTTGCTCCCAGAGAAGCGAGAGAATAAAGTCTCCGTAGAATTGGTGGGTTGCTATAGCAACGATATTAGGCTTTTGTTTGAGCTTCCAATATTTGTACATACACATACCTATAACATACTATATAAACTATAAACTTGTATATATAATATAAATTTATAGAAATAGAAGCAAAAAGCACTGCTTTATCATTTACGCTGAACCAACATATAATTTGGTCTAATATGCATATCAAAATACTATATTTATTTGTAATCAGCTTATCGTAACAATCAAACTAATTTTTGTTACAGATCCTCAAAGTAACCTGATCGTTCAAATCGCTCCAGCATCTTTTTGGCATCTTTTGCGTACTCTTCGAGATAATAGCATTTCCTTCTGGTTTCGTCATTATAGAGCATTTCTTCTATATCAAAGTTATACGTTCTGAGACCCACAGAAATGGGCAGGAAAGTACTGAGCATTATAAACTCTAAAAGGGAAAATAATCAGTTTTATTAGATCATAATATCTATCATACTAACCATAATATCTGTGTCGCTTGATTTCCGCCCAGAACGCCAAGGGAGTGAGCCTTTTTCCCTGGTAACCTATCTTTTGCAGAGTCTCCAGCAAAACCGTGAAATAGTACTTGAGCAGGTGTTCCAGCTCTCCAGCCCGCTGTTCTGGTCCCATCAGCATGTAGATGGAGTATATAAGATCCACGGCCATGGGAGTGATATTGCATCCCTGGTAGTCCAACAACATGCAATCCTCAAAGCCTCCTGTTTCCTTATTGTGCTTGATCATCATATTCCGGCAATGGTAGTCGCCATGGCAGAGCACGTAGTAGCCATCCGGCTGGGGATTCACACGATACTCCTGCATAGTCTCCCGCAATCGGTCCTTAAACTCAAGTTGTATCTTCTCGAAGAAGGGCTGGTATTTTTTTAGGTCCGGATCGCTTCCTAAGAATTCGATAAACGGAGGCATTCCGGCGTTAACAATGGGACTGTCCATCAGGCCTGGCATGTCACACATTCCGTACTTAAAGTCCTTTAGGTAATCGGGACGCTGCATTAAAAGGAAAATTATTTCAAAGTATTTTAACTATAAAAGCTTTTGAGGAATAGTGTGTAGTTTAAATTCCTTTTAGAACCTTTCTCACCTCGTTAATCATTTTCATGCTAATGGCTTGGATTTTGGCCAGCTTGCCGTACGCACTGCATATCTCCTCCTGCGTTAGCCAGCGATCCCGCACCACGCCGTAGCCCATCTCCACAAGATCATCGAATATTATCACCTGCTTGGGGCTCAAGCTGTGATAGATACACTCCACATACAGCTTGGCATCGTCGTCCACCTCGCGCAGGATCCGCTCGCACTCCGGCAGGATTTTGCTATACATCCCAATTTCAGTTTTGAACAGAGGAGAGTCGGCCAACATGTCCTTCTTGCGGCCTTCCACCTCGGGCATTGTTTTAATGATCAGCGACTTGGCAAAGTCACCCTTTTCTGTGGAATACTTCACCTTGGCCCGAAACATAATGCTGGCATAGTGATCTCCCTTGGGGCAAGCCGGTGAAAGGTTAAGATCGGTTACCTTGAGCTCAGGTGACTTTTCGTGGCCACTCAGAACCGAGGTAATAAACTGGCAGTTCATCCATTCCGGTGGATTCAATTCGTCGGCATTGAAATTTTCTTTTTCTTCGGCCATATTGTCGCACCTTGTTTGGTATTGCACTAGCTTCGCTTTGGGATAGCCTTTTCTATATAAACATTTTTGTGATGAGCTTTTTTCGAAAATGTAATAAACCTTTAGCTTGACGAAATCATTATCAGTATGTTTTTTTTCGGGGCTCTTCAAGCAACACCTGACCAGAAATGGTTCAATGGGAACTAATAGCCAGCACGCTCTCTTGACTGTTTTAATGTTAGCTTGAGCTTGAAAGCTTGTGAAAAGTTCTCTAAACAATTATTTGTTTATATATACAATATGTTTACGTCTTTTATTTCAAGTCGTTAACCACTTAATTACGAATAAAATATATATATGAAAAAGCTCTCTCAACTCCCCACTATTTCTAACTTATTTTAATTCGGTTGATAACCGTGTAAAAATCTGTGTTTTCGACTCAGTCGAAGGAGAAACTCTGGATAGTTAACATCACTTAGATAGGAAGAGAATATGGCTTCTAATATTTGTACATATACAATACTTTAACACATTATTCAATATAAATACACTTATATATAATATAAATTTATAGAAATAGAGAAGATATTTTATTTAAGAAGCACTGTGTTATCACTTACGCTGAAACAATATGTAATTTGGCCTAAAATGCATATCAAAGTATTATTTTTATTTGTAATCAGCTTATCAAACTAATTTTTTTTTACAGATCTTCAAAGTAACCTGATCGTTCAAATCGTTCCAGCATCTTTTTGGCATCTTTAACGTACTCTTCGAGATAATAGCATTTCCTCTTGGCTTCCTCATTATAGAAGATTTCTTCTATATCAAACTTATACTTTCTGACACCCACAGAAATGGGCAGGAAAGTACTGAGCATTATAAACTCTAAAAGGGAAAATAATCAGTTTTATTAGATCATAATTTCTATCATACTAACCATAATATCTGTGTCGCTTGATTTCCGCCCAGAACGCCAAGGGAGTGAGCCTTTTTCCCTGGTAACCTATCTTTTGCAGAGTCTCCAGCAAAACCGTGAAATAGTACTTGAGCAGGTGTTCCAGCTCTCCAGCCCGCTGTTCTGGTCCCATCAGCATGTAGATGGAGTATATAAGATCCACGGCCATGGGAGTGATATTGCAGCCCTGGTAGTCCAACAACATGCAATCCTCAAAACCTCCAGTTTCCTTATTGTGCTTGATCATCATGTTCCGGCTGCGGTAGTCACCATGGCAGAGCACGTAGTAGCCATCCGGCTGGGGATTCATACGATACTCCTGCAAGGTTTCCCGCAATCGATCCTTGATCTCAAGTTGTATCTTCTCGAAGAAGGGCTGGTATTTTTTCAGTTCCGGATCGCTGCCTAATAATTCGATAAACGGAGGCATTCCGCCATTAATAATGGGACTTTCCATCATGCCAGGCATGTCACACATTCCGTACTTGAAGTCCTTTAGGTAATCGGGACGCTGCATTAAAGAGAAAAGTATTTTAAAGTATTTTAAATATAAAAGCTTCTGAGGAATAGTGTGTAGTTTAAATTCCATTTAGAACCTCATTCACCTCGTTAATCATTTTCATGCTAATTGCTTGGATTTTGGCCAGCTTGCCGTACGCACTGCATATCTCCTCCTGCGTTAACCAGCGATCCCGCACCACGCCGTAGCCCATCTCCACAAGATCATCGAAGATTATCACCTGCTTGGGGCTCAAACTGTGGTAGATACACTCCACATACAGCTTGGCATCGTCGTCCACCTCGCGCAGGATCCGCTCGCACTCCGGCAGGACTTTGCTATACATCCCAATTTCAGTTTTGAACAGAGGAGAGTCGGCCAACATGTCCTTCTTGCGGCCTTCCACCTCGGGCATTGTTTTAATGATCAGCGACTTGGCAAAGTCACCCTTTTCTGTGGAATACTTCACCTTGGCCCGAAACATAATGCTGGCATAGTGATCTCCCTTGGGACAAGCCGGGGAGAAGTTAAGATCGGTTACCTTGAGCTCAGGTGATCTTTCGTGGCCACTCAGCACCGAGGTAATAAACTGGCAGTTCATCCATTCCGGTGGATTCAATTCGTCGGCATTGAAATTTTCTTCGGCCATATTTTCGCACCTTGTTTGATATTGCACTAGCTTCGCTTTGGGATAGCCTGTTCTATATAAACATTTCTGTGATAAGCTTTCTTCGTAAATGTAATAAACCTTTAGCTTGACGAAATCCTTATCAGTATGTTTTTTTCGGGGCTCTTCAAGCAACACCTTACCAGAAATGGTTCAATGGGAACTAATAGCCTGCACGCTCTCTTGACTGTTTTAATGTTCGCTTGAGCTTGAAAGCTTGTGAAAAGTTCTCTAAACAATTATTTGTTTATATATACAATATGTTTCCGTCTTTTATTTCAAGTCGTTAACCACTTAATTTCGAATAAAAAATTAACACCATTTTTTTACTTATTTTAATTCGCGTGATAACCGGTGTTTTCGACTCAGTCGAAGGAGAAACTCTGGATAGTTAACATCACTTATATAGGAATAGAATATGGCGAGCACCAAAGGTAGTATCATTAATCCCAATGAGCACTTGGAGATACCCAAATGGATAAATAAGGAATACTTCGAGTTGGTTCTGCAGAAGGACGAACCCGACTATAAAAAGATACAGGGCTTCAAGCCAGTGGCTGCGATTCCGCCGGGCGAGAACTTCACTTCGATTATGCTGCGAATTCACTTTGATCTCCAAATGAAAGGTAAGATCAAGTATAACTACACAAGTTATGAAGCTGATATATTGTTGATTGTATATTATATATTTTTGTCCAAGCAATCTGAGTGCGGATCCCCTGGCCTTCAACACACTGACCCATGGCGACTTCTGGTCCAGCAATCTAATGTGCAACTATAAGGCCAATGGCGACATCGATGAGGTGATCATGGTGGATTTTCAGCTCTGCAAATGGGGCAGTCCTGCCCAGGATCTACTGTTTTTCATCACTCTCTCGGCGGCCAAGGATATTAAGCTGATTGAGTGCCTGAAACTCTTGAAGTACCAGAAGCCCCGTCCCAAGTTACGCGATCTTCAGACGTCTTTGTACCAGGAGAACAATACTATCTACGGTGAGTTTGGGCGGAAGGAATAATATTTTGAGATATCTATTCATAAATATATATTTCGTAGCTTTCATTGCCATCTTCAATCACTTGGCTTTAATCCAATTCCCCGCGGACAAGGAGTCCAACTTGCATTTTCTCTTCAGGGATGATGAGGAAGGTGACAAGTTTCGCCTGCGACTGTTCACAAACCGTTGTTACTATTACTAATTATATAAATAAAAAGATACTAAGGCATTTGTTGAGGCATTTCATAATCGCTGCCTAAGGAACCCTAATCAGTGAATTAGCTCTGTCTACAAACTGATCAAACGTCTCAACCAAGTCTAAACCATCACGATGACTGGATAGTATTTTTTTATTGAGATATGAACAAACACATGCGAAAGCCCCGGAAAATAATTACTAACGATAGTGAGTGTGCAAAAGTTCTCTAAGAACAACGCGTGCGTGATTTGAAATAATTATATATAGTATTCCCCTATCTACACACCGGTTCTTCCTCTAGCCACAAACTTCAACTTGTATTAAAACATTTGTGTTGAAATAATAAAACAGAATCGTTTGTTCATATCGAAACTGATACACTTGATACAGTTTATGGTGTATAGCAAACAAATACTGATTAATTTACGTTGAATAGGCGCGTGCGGTAACGCCAAGCCCTCTATGAATTGCTGATTATTAATTGGCAAGGTCAATGAAAAAATAGTTTTTCCAGCCAGAATAAAAGCAAGTCACAAAAATTTAAAACGTTTGTCATCTTTATAAAAAATTGAATTAAGAAATATAGGATGTACACCCTTAACTGACATTCTTAATGGAGAATAGTAATAATTATTGTAAAGCCCTAACAACTACTTTAAACAAACAATAATTAGCAAACCTTGATAGGACTGAGTCGTTATTGTGATAATTATAGAGACAACCCGAAATGAAATTCGGCATTGATAAGAAACCCAATAAACTCGCAGTAAAGCCTCGGTGAGCATTTGTAAAAAGTTCAGTTCTGGACTAGCACTCGCTCTGAAAAGTTCTGACCAAAGCGAAACTATGACTGATGAAATTGTGAATCCCAACGAGCATCTGATCATACCCGATTGGATCAACGAGAAGTACTTCGTTAAGGTGCTGGCCCAGGACGAACCGGATCATGTGAAGGTTCTTAAATTCACGCCCGTGGCTGCCATTCCACCTGGCGAAAACTTCACCTCGACTATGCTGAGAATCTACATAAAACTGGAAATGAAAGGTGTGTCTTAGATAACCATATGTGAATAGGTTGTATTAACATTGCCGATTATGGTTATCGGTTACATAAAAAATAATTATGAGTATCTATAAAAGTTAACAATTTTTGTTATCATGTGTGAAATCGGAGTCTAATTAGAGGGAAACCATAGACTAGACCAAATTGTATATATTAGAGATAGACTCTCTGTCTTATATATATCGAAATTCCTGATTTACCTTCCCCAGATGGCAGTGTCAAAACCAAGACTTACATCTTTAAGACAATGCTTCCGGAAGAACGTGGCGGCAATGATATCAATCAATTCGGACTCTTCCCCAAAGAGGCCAAGATGTACGAGACATATCTTCCAGGCTTCGAGGCCCTTTATAAGGACGTAGGGTGGGATATACAACTAGTGCCCAAGTGCCTGCACACCGAGGAGCGTGATGGGGACATTCATTTCATCTTCGAGGATCTAAGCGTAAAGCGATTCAAGAATGTTGATCGTACCAAAGGCCTTGATATGGAGCACATGACAAAGGCACTGCACAAACTGGCGGAGTATCATGCAGCTAGTGCGGTCTACGAGGACCAGCATGGTCCCTATCCCAAGGAATTCTTGGAGGGTTTCGTCACCAGGGATGTGAAGAAGTTTCATTTAGACGGATTCAACTTAAAGAATAAGGTCTATAAGAAAGCCATGCTTACCTGGGGCATGAAGGATGCCGAGAAATACGTTGAAGCCTTTGTAATTATATTCAATTTAATTTGTTAAGTTTATTTCAAATAATGTTTTCTTACATGTATTATTCTCTATCTCTTAACTTGTTAAGCCTACAGCTGAGCAGTATTGGGCTCAGTGTCTGAGTACCTTGGACTTGGATCCCAGCGAGTTCAATGTCCGTGGGGAAGTCCCGCTGTGGACCTGCTCTTCTTCCTCATCCTCTCGCCTGTCAATGAATTGCGCCTTAAGGAGTTTGATAACTTTGTGAGGATCTACTGGGACCGACTGATCGAATGCCTTAAGGTGCTGAAGTTCAAGAAGGCTTTGCCCAAGCTAAGGGATCTTCAGAGCTCCATGTACAAGAAGAACACTTCATTCTTCGGTAAGTTTTAATAGAAATTGTAACGCGAATCATTCTAAGACCACTGATTTTTGCAGCTTTCTTCAGCATCCTGTGTCACCTGCCCATAATTTTGTTTCCCACCGACAAGGACAGTAGTCTGCACAACTTAAACGCGGATACGGAGGAGGGGGAAAACCTTCGACTGCGAATGCTTTGCAATCCCGCCTTTGGAAGTGTGATGAAAGATCTGTATCCTTTCCTGTACAATCGTGGACTTCTGAACTACGAAGACTATGAAATGTGATAATAGTTAAGATTATATCTAGGAAAAACGTGTAAAAACTGTTTACGAAAAGAGGCTTATCTTATCAGTCAAAGTTTTACTTTGATGGTTGTTGATGGTTATTAGATTCCAGAAGGTTGTACTACCTTTATAGGGGGTAATACCAATGCCAAATGCTGCGACTTTATATAATAAGAGAGTGCATGCAGCTTCAAAAACTAAACAAATAAATTAAATAATGAAGCATACTAAGAATTTATGGAGTATATTCTCTTTAATGGGTTTTCAACACACATGCTGATATTATAAATCTTGAATGCTATCTTGAAGTATTTACCTTAAACCCTCCGCAGAAGTAAGCCTTTTGTTATACCTGACAAAAACTGACTATGAAATTTGGCATACAGTAATCTCCTGATATGATATCTCTCTCCACGATAAAGTCGACATGGTTTTTACTGAATTCATACTCAGTTCGATATCATGTCGCGGCCCGAGAAGATCGTGAACCCCAACGAGAGTCTTATTATTCCGAAATGGTTAAACGAGTCCAAGCTGAAGCCTCTTCTGGCTAAGGACGAGCCCGATTATGCCAGGATTCTGCACTTTACTCCAGTGGCTGCCGTCCCGCCAGGTGGTAATTTCACCTCCGTCATGCTGCGAGTCTACTTGGATCTGGAAATGAAGGGTGAGGAAACCGGCTAGTTTCAAAAGTAGAAACATAACGAAAGCTGACTTTTCCCAGATGGAACCCCCAAGAGAAAATCGTATGTGGTGAAAACACATCTAGATCCAGATAAGGGGGGCAAGGGCATGAATGAGTTTCGGTATTTTTACAAAGAACAACAGATGTACTCCACGTACCTGCCCGAGTTCGAAAAACTCTACCGCGAGGCCGGACATCCCGTCCAACTGAATCCGAAGTGTCTGGAAATCGGCGAGGAGGAGGGCTATCTCTACTTTATCTTTGAGGATCTGTCAACGCAGGGATACCAGAGTGTGAATCGTACAAAAGGCATCGATATGAAGCACATGCGTCTGTCCCTCCAGAAACTGGCTGAGCTCCATGCCGCCAGTGTGGTCTACAAGGATCGTCACGGACCCTATCCTGTGGACTTTGAGCATGGATTCGCCAAGAAGGACAACGTTCAGTACAGCATGCGAGGCTTCAATATCAAGGCGCCGGAGTTCAAAGCAGCCATGAAGACTTGGGGCATTGACGAGGGATATCTCAAGAATTTCGTATGGCTCTGTTCGCCCATCTATCTGGTGTTTCTTTGTAATTAGTTTCCTTTTTAGCCCACTCCCGAGCAGTATGGTCAACTCTGTTTGGAATCTCTCAACGTGGATCCCAAGGACTTTAATGTCCTGACTCACGGTGACTTTTCGGCCACAAACCTGCTCTACAAATACGGTGAAGGAGGGGAGCTTCGTGAAGCCCACCTTATAGACTTCCAGATCTGCAAATGGGGAAGTCCTGCACAGGATCTGCTGATGATGATTACCATATCACCGGAGAAAGAGTTGCGGATCAAGGAGTTCGACAACATTGTGAGGATCTACTGGCAGTATCTCATCGAGTGTTTAGATATTCTTAAATATGAGAAACCATACCCACAACTGAGGGATCTGCAGTCCTCCCTATACAAGAAGAGCAACACGCTGTACGGTGAGTTGAAAATATAAATTATTTAATTTATAATATATTTACTGAATACATTTTTAATTTCGGCAGCCTTTTTTTGCGTCATGAACCATCTATCCGCGCACTTACTGCCCTCTAGCAAGGAGACCAACTTGCACACCATAATGTCCAATGACGAGGTGGGTCGTAGTTTCCGGACTCATATGTACACCAATCCTGCCTACGTGGAGATCATCAGGGAGCTGTATCCCTTCTACTGCAACCGCGGTCTCTTCAACTTCCAAGACTACGACGAATAGCTGACGATCGACGTCAATTCATTCATCGCGAAGTGCAGCTCGCATTCGAAGCCATTAAATAAATTGTGTGCGAATATTGATTCTGGTTTTTTCGAGTTTGCCAAGGCGAATGTCGCACTGCAATTGAAAGCTGAAGGCCATGGAATAGTTTTTACAGCTGGTCTTTAAGTTTAATGTTCTAAAAGCTACAACTTCGTAGTGTTTGGAAAACACGTTCTTACAAACCTGATAAGAGCGAAAATAGGCAAAATGCGACATAAATTATTACCCTGATATGATTATATTCTTTTAAATTTTGGCGGCTCTTTGTCTTTTTGTCACTTACCCAACTTATCTTTATTAAAAATCTGATTAAAATTAAGAGATAGGACAGATATAATTTCTAGTTTAAAAACTTTGACAATATAATCAGGTTTTTCATATAAAGATTTGTGATATACTAAAAACTCTAGGAATATTTAGAGAAAATATTCGATCGTGGGCAGGCTTGACAGAAAAATAGATATATCGATACTGTTTCGATATAAAAATCGATATATTTGCGTTTCGATATATGCACGATAAATCGTTATATGGTTTGATATATTGAATTGTGTAATGAAGAACCTAAGCTAACGTAAAACTATAATTTAAAAAAAAATAATAATGTATAATACAAAATGTAGTTTACAAGATCATTAAAATACAAAATAGCTAGAATGTTGGTATATATGTTTGATATTATCTATACAATTTTATATATCCGTGTTAAATGAGATTCATTCGATATTCAATAATTATTCTTATTGCGATATATCAAACTAATCGATATTTTCGATATAAAATAAGGCGCGACATAACATATCGGACTTTTCCTCACATCATATACACAATCAACTGTGGCGAATATATTTTTAGCCAATTGACTTCTATAGACTATAGTCTGGTAAGCGAAACCATTTGCAAGATAAACGATATCTGAGCAGCCCCACTTGAGCTTTTCGCCCGCTCCAGAGTACTCCAGAGTGAGCGTTCCCTGTCCGCTTATCAGGTATTCCCATCACATACTGTTGATAAGCCCGGCGCCTGCTGCACTGCTTGACCAGCCCCAAAAACCGCCATACAAACATATAGAAGCGCAAAGCTCGGCCGACTTGTCAGTCGTCGAGAGAGTCAGTCTTTGGGGCCAACGACGATGCTCAGTGTCCGGGCAGTTGAGGAACCAGTTAGACGGGCGATTGGCAGACTGGCAGATAACTAAATGCGCACCTCACCCACCTCGGAATTACGTCTCGTTGTGCGTGCTGTAAAATAAAAATAACATCGCAGAGCCTCGCCACACCTCGCCTCGCATCGCCTCGAACAAGAAAAACATTCTCGATAAGGCGAAAAAAAAATAACAGTCGCCGCGCACACTTCGGACCGAGAGCTACGAGAAGGCAGAAGTGCCGCAGTGAGCTCACTCCGGCGGAATCCCAGTGCCAGTCCCAGTGCTAGTCCCAGCCAGAATGCCCGATAACAGCAACAAGTTCTGTGCCAGCAACGATGTACGCATTCCCAGCTGGATCAGCGAGGCCTACTTCAAGCGGCTCCTGAAGCGGGAGTTCCGTGACTTTCGCCGCATCCTTAACCTCTCGATCATACCGGCCACGCCTCCTGGGGAGACCTACACCTCGCTGCTGATGCGCATCGTCATCGATATTGAGATGAAAGGTGACCAAGGCCGAAAAACACAAAACAAAACGCCACCTCCTCTTTTGAAAGTTCTATCTATCACTTATGGCGAGGGAGTTTCCAGCTATTTGTTTTTGAAATATTCAAAAATAATATAAACATTATATATACTTTATAATATAAGATAAGATATAAGAGTAATCTTCTTAAAAACTAAATCATATTTCTCCATGACAGATGGCTTTTCCCAGCAAAAGTCCTACATAGTGAAGACCATGCTGGACGATGCCCAGGGAACTGGTGGCTTCGTCAACACTCTGAATATCTTTCCCAAGGAGAAGATGATGTACGAGACGATAATACCGCAACTGGAGCAGCTCTATGAGCAGGCTGGACTCACGGTGAAGTTTGCTCCCAAGTGTCACTGGGCGGAGGAGCTTAATGGGAGAATATGTCTGGTGCAGGAGGATCTGCGGACAAAGAAGTATGGGAACATAAGCCGACTCAAGGGGTTCGACATGGCCCAGATGCATCGTGTCCTGGAGAAACTGGCCGAGTTCCATGCCGCCAGTGCCGTGAGGCGCCAACGAAATGGACCCTTTCCCGAGGACTTTCAGCGAACATACCTGCCCGCCAACTACAACAAATCCAAGTCGTACCAGGCACGTGTCCAGAGCTACAAGGCGGCCATGACCAGTTGGGGTCTCGTCGATCACGAGCAGTACGTGAATCGGATCGTAAGTAGAGTCCTTTATAGAATATATATTAAGTGAATTATAACAATTTCCCAATGCTCTTCTCACAGCCTACGGCAGATCAGTTTGTGCAATCCTACGCCCGCTGCTTCAACAACAATCCGCAGGAGTTTAAGGTCCTGAATCATGGAGATTTCTGGTCGAGCAACATAATGCTCAGCTATACTCAGTCCGGGGAGATCAACCAGCTGCGCTTCGTTGATTTCCAGCTATGCAAGTGGGGCAGTCCCGCCCAGGATCTATGGGAGCTGATCATTTGCTCGGCCAAACACAGTATAAGGATCAAGCATTTTGACTGCTTCATCAGGATATATCACAGTCACCTGGTTCGCTGCCTGAAGATACTCAAGTACGGCGAACGTATGCCGATGCTCAGGGAATTGCACATGAAAATGATCAAATACGGATTTTGGGGTAAGGTTTCGATTGGAGTTTTTAGGGTAATTTCTTCTAATAATATTGATATCGCTCAGGTTACTTTACAACCTTCACCCATTTGGTGTTCATCCTGCTGCCCGTGGAAACGGAGGCCAGTTTAATGAAGCTCACGCAGCCTGGAGAGGAAGGAGATCGTTTTAGGGCCAAGGTCTACACGAATCCCCTCTACGTTCGGGCTGTGCTCCAGATATTCCCCTTTCTGTATAGGCGTGGCATCCTCGACTTTTAATGATACTCTACTTTTACTAAGCAGGCCTTTTCCACATTTCCATGTATATTTTTTTAACCATTTCTGCGCATTATTTTAAAACTCTATGAAAGAGAAATTCGGAACAGGCCTTGCTTGTGTGTACATATCTATTCCTAGTATATCTCTAATGGAAGCGCATTTGCGGCGACTTTGACTATCTTAAGGAATTATCTTTTGTTTAGCTAGCAACAAAGTCTGTTATTATTTCTCAACGAAAATAAGCCAAAGAAATGAAATGTTTTTTATTTCAGTTGCTTATCATATCTGCAGGTATACCCAATATAAGAGGGTTCTCTTAGCTTGAGGTCTTCGGAGAGCACTACAAATTAAAGAACAGTTCCTTTTCAAACCTGAATTTTAAGCTACAAATAAATATAATTATAAAAGAGAGTATAAAACTCAATGTGTATGCTTCTTTGAATAAATAATTATTTTAATGCCTCTCTCTCTCTCTCTCCTGATCTCACTTGACTTTTCCATTTTGGTGATAATAATTTAATCAAATAACATATAGGAGACAGTTGTCAACTCATGCAATCTGTTGGCTTATCACTACAGGTGCACCGATTTAGATCACGTTTTGTTTATCACCACGGCGTACAGTACTAAATCAAATAACAAAACAAACTAATACCGAAAAAGAGTTAATAAAAAACAAGTAAAATAAATATAAGCAAGTTAATGTCTAAACAAAAAATATAATAAATATAAAATTATATTTTTGGTGGTTGATATATATTTACTTACTTAAATTTAAGCAACCAACAAGTTTTAATATTATTAATTTTACTTGAAATGCTTTTACGATTTAAGAGTGAATATGTGACAACAATTTAAACCACTATTAGTTCTTCCGATACTATCCTATAGACCATTTATGTTTTACTGTAGATGGGGAAATCCTCTACTTACTTTGCTTTGGTATCAGACCAACAATGTCCACAAAACGCGTTCCACATTTAACCATAAATTGTTTCCAATGCCATTTACTCTTTATTGTACCCACATTTATTTAACACATTTTCAGTGAACCAGGGGCGTATCTGCAATTGTTTTCTTTGGGTACCAATTGAAAACTATATACCATTAAAATGGTGAATATGTTATATGAAACGTTAAGAAATTGGTGTAGCATTGTTGATATTCTAGGAATAGTGATTACATTTTTCAGTGAAACATTTTAATTAGTTGTCTTATACGTTTAAAGATTATTATTATAAAATGCTTTAATTATTATTGATACAAACTATGATAAATCTTGTATTATATTATTTTTTAGGAGATTCGAAAACTATATCCCCTTCTAGACTCCGCCCCTGTGTTATGTATATTTATTTACGGTATATAGTATACGAAACCAGCTGATAAGCTAGTGCAAAGCTGACAACAGAGAGAGCTTTGCCGCTAAAGCTTTATCTTTCTCCCAGGC
Organism: Drosophila kanapiae; assembly: GCA_008042475.1. Classification (NCBI taxonomy): domain Eukaryota; kingdom Metazoa; phylum Arthropoda; class Insecta; order Diptera; family Drosophilidae; genus Drosophila; species Drosophila kanapiae. Next base: position 415,242 of record VNJM01000803.1, on the reverse strand, counting down.
GTCACATGTTCCGCCGGCTGTTCCACACTCTTAATTCGTCTACCAGTGCCGCCAGCCAGTTGCTGAGGAACTCCCAGTCAGGTGACTTGGAAAAAATCAATTTTAAATAATTACAAACTACAATGGGAACCGGCAAGAAGAACTACCAGGCACCAGAGTGGCTAACTGCCGAGTTCCTGCAGGATGTTCTCAAGGAGCACTTTAAGGAGGAACAGCTGACGGTCAGCGAGCTGCTGGTGAAGAGCGCCCAAGTGGGCGACCAGGCGGCGGGCTTCGCCAGCGAGATGCACCGGGCCAGCTTTAATTTGCAAAGGGGCTCGGAGCCGAAGAGCAAGTTCTCGGTGATTGTGAAGGATCATCCCAAGGGACAGACCGGGGCAGTGGCCCAGCGGAGCAAGCTCTTCAAGCGCGAGATCCTGGCCTACAAGGAGGTGCTGCCACGCGTGCAGGCCCTCCTCCAGTCAATCGGAGATACGACTAAGATTGCGCCCACTTGCTACTACACCACGGAATCGCCGGAACCCTTCCTCATCTTGGAAGACCTCCAGTTGTCTGGTTTCGAGAACTTTGAGAGGGGTCGCCTGCTCAACCTGGATTACGTCCTGCCCACCATCCATAAGGTGGCCAAGTTGCATGCCTGCAGCGCCCTCATTGCCCAGGAGAACGCCCAGGTGCTGGAGTTCTTCGACGAGGCACCCATTTCCCGCAATCCCGATCGGCGCGACTTCCTCACCTTCTTCCCAGTGAATATTCGGTGTGTGGCCGAGGAGGTGGCCCACTGGAAGGGCTATGAAGAGATCACCGAGAAGATGTTCAAGTTGGCTGAGAATGTGTTGCAGAATGCGCTGGCCATGTTCGAGTCGACGGGTAAGGAGTTCCGGGTGTTCAATCTCACCGATTTGTGGATCAACAATCTGATGTTTCACGTGAATAACGAGACCAAGGAGCCGGATGATGTTGTCACGGTAAGAAGGGATCAAATATTATATTTAAAATTTTATCATAATGAAAATATATTTAAATTATATCTCTTTTAGTTGGACTACCAGCTGTCGTACGTGGGATCTCCGGCCATCGATTTGAACTACTTCCTCTACGGCTCCCTGAATGAGAACGTTCGCAAGGTTCACTTCAAGTACATTGTCAGAGAGTACCAAAAGGTGCTCCAGCAGACCCTGGAGAAGCTCAACTACCAGGGACACATTCCCAGCCTGAAGGAGATCCACATTGAGCTGATCAACACGAGTCTGATGGGTATGTTGAATATATTTTAACCTTACTGAGTAGTTATTTCATTAAAAAACCTTTTATATTTTACAGGTGTCATTGGAGCCACATGTCTGACACCGCTGATCTTCCGGGAGGGCGCTGGCTTCGAGAACCTGGAGGATCTGAACTCCCGCACGGAGAGCGGCGATCAGTTTCGGCGGGAGAATGTGGAGAATCCCAAGTACCGGGCCTTCCTGCAGAGAACCATCAAGGAGTTTGAGCTATCGGGCTTCCTCGATTTTTAACTTAAGTCAAGAGAGAGCACTTAAACATTTTACATTCGATCGAAAGTATTGCGGGCTTCCACCTAGAGTAAGCTATGTTATTTCCCGAGTATTTCTGTCACACAAATAAATAAGCAAACATTGTTGAATCGTTTTATGAAGAGCTTCAAAGTTTTATTTATAAAATATTTGCACTAGACGTATCAATCCTAATCCTATCAATTATACAGCTTATTATAAAATAACAATCTATTTATAGTAGAGATAACATAACTATGAACAGCTTTTTGGCGCACAATTAGCTAACGTCGCTTAAGCCAGAAACCTGATTTTTCCGCATCTGATATAATCAACTACTGTCTCTCATTTATGGTCTTACACATAACTACAGGTCTTTGAAGTAGCCCGTTTGCTCGAACTTGGGCAGAAGATGCCTGACGTCTTCCACATAAACATCCAAGAAGTACGATTTCTTTCTGATTTCCGGATCCTGAATAATGTCGCTCATCTTCAGGGCATTCGCCTTGACGGCCAGTATAAGGGGCAGAAAGGTTACCAAGAGGAAGAAGTCTGCAATAAATTTAATTCAAAATTAACTAAAAACACTTCGTATAAATATTTTTAACTTTACCATAGAATTTGTGGCGCTGAATTTGCTCCCATAGTCCCGACTGCGTGGGCATCTTTCCCTTGTAGCCCACCTTCTTGAGGGTTTCCTCCAAAACAGAGAAGTAATGATTAATCAGAGGTTTGCCCATTTGCATTCGCATCTCCGGCTCCATCAGCATATAAATGGAATAGATCAGGTCCACGGTGACCGGCGACAGATTGCAGATCTGGAAGTCCACCAGCATCACGTCCTCGAAGGCCGCGGTATCCTTGTTATGCCGGAACATCATGTTCCTAAGATGGAAGTCACCGTGACAGAGCACGTAGTAATTATCGGCTTGGAAGTTCCTGCGGTACTCCTCCAACGCATCAGCCATTTTGTCTAGGTAGTTATCCTTGATCTTCTCGAAGTACGGCTTGTATTTGATGAGGTCGGGTGTTTGGTCCAGGAGGTTTATAAAGTTAGCCATTCCAGTGGTCACCATGGGATCGGTCATCAGCACGGGCATATCTATCAAGCCGTACTGGAACTCCTTCACCAAGTCGGGTTGCTGGAAATTTAAGTTGTATCTTTATATCTATATTATTAATTTAAAGTAGAGCAAACACCCACCTCATTTATGACCTTCATGCTGATCGCATGCCATTTGGCCAGCTTGTTGAAAACGAACCGCAGTTCCTCCTCCGTGACAGGACGATCCCGGAGGACCGAGTAGCCCTGCGGCACCAGATCCTCGAAAATCAGGACCTGGCGCGGCTCCACACTGTGATAGATGCAGGGTACATATAGCTTGGTATTATCTCCTGCTGCTCGCAATATCCTCTCAAACTCGGGCAGGACCTTGGTGTACATTCCAATTTCCGTTATGAATAGATGCGACTCCGAAAGCATTTCCTTCTTGTGACCCTCCTGCTCCGGCATCGTCTTAAGGATCAGCGGCTTGGAGAAGCTTCCCTTCGCGTTTGTGTACTCCGCCGTGGTCCGGAACATGACACTGGCATAGTGATCGCCCTGTGCACTGGCTGGGGTGATCTTCAGATCGGTGACCTGTAGCTCCGGAGACTTCTCAGACTCCCTGAGAACCGTCTGTATAAACTGGGCGTTCAGCCAGGAGGGAGCCTCCAGCTCGTCGGCATTGAATTGCTCAGTATCTGCTACTTTTTCTGGCATTTCGCTGGCGGTCTGACAATCTCCCGAACTTGTCTGATTAGTTTACGATCTCGTTGTGGTTAAAACTGACTGCGTCGCCGCTGTTTTTAAACGTTTCAAATTGAAGCTTTTTTTGCGCCTTTAAAAGCTTTTCCGATGACTTTACGATTCAGTACGAAATAGAGGCATTATCTTATCAAAAAAAGCTTTTGAAAGCTGAACAGAAGGATAAAGATATTTAATTTCATTTTAATTAAAAAATTGATTATAATTATATCTATACAATTATTCTAATTTTATTTTGATTAATTTGCTCTCATAGAAACACCAAGAAAATAATTACATTTTTTTGCAAAGTTGTCTATCATGGCAAACATGCAGTAAGACTCTCGGCATGATAGTTCAGTTTTGTTTCTTTAGTAAGCATGACTATATAAGTTTAAGTAAAAGCTTTGACTACTACTACTTGGTGAGAACTTTTCTCCGATTAAATACAACAATAAACGACTTTTGATAAGACCTACACAATAAGCTTTAAATTGAACTAATTCCCCTGGCGAAAGCAAACATTTCCTGATTTCACCAAAACTTCCGTTCAATGAACTTAGGAAGTATTTTGTTAGCCGAGATAGCAGGATAATCTCTGACTATAGACCATAATAATTATTAAACTATGAAGATTAATAAGATTATATTAATATTTTCAAGATGTAATAAACCAGACAATCACAGATTCTCAAATCTTCCAAGTAGCCAATTTGTTACTAAATTTTTATTTACTAATTGTATGTACCAATTTGTATTATATTAAAATTACCAATTTCGACGAGTAAGCTTGAAAGCTATCAAGTAAACAAATGTTTAAACAATAGAAGCTTTTATCAGTATCTACAGTTTTCCCTTAAAAAGCGTGCCAAAGCAAATAACAATAGAGAGTCAGGGTCAAACCAATGGAATGACAAATAAATAAAACAAACAATAACAAAACAATAAAACAAATAATTACAAATAACTCTAACTATTTATTCATTTTAATTATTCTTTATTCTTTGACCTAAACTATATTTACAGGTCATCAAAGTATCCCAGCTCTTCGAAATTTGGCAATATTTTACTAAATTCTGCTATGGTTTTGGGCAAAAAGTAAACCTTCTGCCTCGCTTCTTGATCCATGAAAAGGTCTTCCAATTTAACGACCTTTTCGTGGGCAGCCAACACATTTGCCAGAAATGTAGAGACCAGAAAGAAGTCTGAAATGAAGTAAATTAGTTAATCAAGTTATACAAAATTACTCTGTTAAAAACTTCGAAGACACACCCCAGTACTTGTGACGACGAATCAGCTTCCACAACCCATCTTTCGTGGGAACTCTGCCCTTGAATTGGATTTTGCTGAGAGTCTCCGTCAGAACAAAAAAGTAATGACTAATTAACTTTTCTTTGAGGTTCCAGCGCTGTTCGGGATCCATTATAAAATAGAAAGAATATATCAAGTCCACTGTTGGCGGCGCCAAATTGGATATTTGATAGTCCAGCAACATGACGTCCTCAAAGGCACCGGTTTCAGGATTATGCTTGAACATCATATTCTTCAGATGGAAGTCTCCGTGGACCAAGACGTAGAGTCCATCTGGTTGGGGGTTCTTACGATATTCCTGCAACACCTCAGCCTGGCGCTGTATGTAGTTACTTTCAATTTTTTCAAAGTGTGACTTGTACTTCCTCAGCTCGGAAGTTTTGTCCAGCATATTGATGAAATTTCCCATTCCGGAGGTTATCATGGGATTGGTCATAAAAGCGGGCATATCGGACATGCCATATTTGAAGTCCTTAAGGAAGTCCGGATTCTAAACGAAAAAGTGAGGTAAATAAATATTAAATAATATTATTATACAAGTATAAAAGATAAGGCCTCTCACCTCATTGTTAACTTTCATGCTGACGGCGTGTATTTTGGCCAGTTTCGAGAAGACAGTTTGTAGTGCTTCCTCAGAAGCCGACCTACCCCGGATGACTGAGTAGCCCTGTGGCACCAAATCCTCGAAGATCATCACCTGACGCGGCTTTAGACTGTAATATATGCAGGGAACATACAATTTGGTTTTATCGCCCGCCGTCTGCAATATCCTCTCGAACTCGGGCAGGACTTTGGTGTACATCCCGATCTCGGTGGCAAAGAGATGAGACTCGCCCAGCATTTCCTTCTTCTGGCAATCCTCCTCCGGCATTGTCTTGACAATGAGGGATTCCTGGAAGGCTCCCTCAACGGTTGTATACTCCACTTTTGTGCGGAACATAACGCTGGCATAGTGATCACCCTGGGCAGTTGCCGGTGATATCTGAAGATCGGTGACCTTTAGTTCGGGAGCCTTTTTGTAGCTGCTCAGAATCTGAGCAATAAACTGAGAGTTCAGCCAAGTAGGTGGCTGCAGCTCGTCGGCATTGAATTCCTCCGTGTCCACATTTTGCGACATATTGGGATTATTATAGATATATATTTCCCCCGTTTAAACTGCGTAGCTATGAGTACAAACTGGTTTTGTTGATGGTTTGAGACTGCAATCACTTTAAATAGAAAATCAAACAGCTTTAAAAAAGCTTTTGGCAAGGTTTTTTATCAGCTCTTCCATTGGCTTGTATTAATGATAGAATTTATATGTTAATTGTGAAATGTGAATATTCCCCACAGAAGTAATAGAAGGATTTAGGAAATTACAATCCTTGGTAATCCCTGCATGACAATATTATATACTTAAATGTCTATGCATAATAAAGTACAGTTTTAGCTTCTATAAAAAAATCTCATCTTTTTTTACCATTATAGTATTGGTTTTATATTTCCAGGTAACCTTTAAATTCTTGTCTTGCTTTTATCGTTAAAGGTTTGTTTACAATTTGTACAATAATAAAAAAAAAAGATAACAAATGTATTAATGTTTATCATTCATTGACTGATAATAAATTTAATAAAAGAATTTCCTATACGTAAAGTAGTTAAAAAAAATAAATTGACTTTTCTGCTTTATAGCCCATTCTCTCAAGATCTGTGGCACTAGATCCTCAAAGATCTTAATCTGACTCGGTTCCAGACTATGATACAGACAGGGCAAATACAGTTTAGTGTTGTCCCTGCTTCTTGTAGTAACATCTCGATCTCCGTTTTGCAAGGATGTGTCTCCTTAAGCATATCCTTCTAGTGAGCCATTCTGGCGGCCGTAGCTCGTCGGCATTAAATGGTTTCGTATCTACGTTTTCAGGCAATTTCGAATATACTTATCGGAACACCTGTTATGGCTAGAACTACCCAACCAACAGGGGAAACTTGTTGTGAGAGCTGTGTTTACAAGTGGTTTCGCTTTATATAAATTTTAGCAAGCTTTTTGTCAGCTCTTCGAAAGTTTAAGCTGTTTAGAACTTTGTTTTGTTTAATAATACTATTAATTTTGGTGAAATACATTTATCTTATCGATTGGAAAAATCCTTAATGGGAGTGATAACAAAATCCTCTATCTAAACATCAATTTAAAAATTTCTTTCTCATATATTCCTTATATATATTTAACGTTTTGTTAAGAGAATATTTAAATTAGAATAGCCCTATCATAGATATTTTTATTGCTTATAAACTACTATATATTATACTGACCCTATGATCTTGAAACTACAGAACTTGTTTTCCTAAAATACTCACTCAACTTAAGTCCGTTGTTATGCCAGATAGCCAGGCAGGTAGGTGTCTTGTGTAATATATATTTTAATCAATTAATAACACTTCATCACATTGCATAACACTGTTGCCTTCCCTATTTATTTTCTCCAGTGCGCAAATTAAATCAACTAAAGTGTATTTAATAATATAAGTACGAATATAAGTAGTTCTCATATCAAGCGACATACTTGAAAAAAAGACCATAACTTTAGAAAATAAATTCGGAATTTATTTAAAGGTTTTACTGAATAAATTTAATAGAAAACACCTATAAATGTAGTGCATATATATTAAAGACCCTTAAAGTAACCCAGTTTCTCGAATTTGGGTAAAAGTTTAGTCACATCCTTTACGTACGTGTCCAAAAAGTAGGTTTTCTCCCGGGCTTCTGGCTTTTGGATCAGGTCGTTCATCTTAAAGCTATTCGATTTGATGGCCAAGATCAGGGGCAGGAAAGTGCTGATTAGAAAGAAATCTAAAACCAAAGATAATAAATTATTTAAAAAACTTGTTAAGACTTTAAGTAAACTTACCGTAATACTTATTCTGATGAATCTGCTGCCACAGTCCCGTTTGTGTTGGCATCTCACCCTTGTAGCCAATGCTCCTGAGAGTGGCCACCAGCTCCGTTAGGTAATAGTTGATCAGATCCCTTCCCATTTCTCGGCGCTGTTCCGGCTCCATCAGCATATAGATGGAGTAGGTCAGGTCCACGGTAATGGGACACAGATTGCTGATCTGGAAGTCCACCAGCATGACATCCTCAAATGCGCCCGTCTTCTTGCTGTGCTTGAACATCATGTTGCGCAAATGGAAGTCGCCATGGCACAGGACGTAGTAATTGTCGTTTCGGCGATATTTGTGGAACTCCTGCATCTCCACCTCCAAGCGCTGCAGATACTTGTCCTTGATTTTCTCAAAGTGCGGCTTGTACTTCCTCAGCTCCGGCAATTTGTCCAGCATTTCGATGAAGCTGCCCATGCCGGTGGTGATGAAAGGATCCGTCTGAATGGTGGGCAGGTCAAAAAGACCGTACTTGTACTCCTTGAGAAAGTCGGGATGCTCGTATATAACCTTCATGCTGACCGCATGCCACTTAGCCAGCTTGGAGTACACACTTTTCAGTTCCTCCTCCGTGACAGGACGATCCCGGACGACCGAGTAACCCTGCGGCACAAGATCCTCGAAGATCATGACCTGGCGCGGCTCCAGACTATGATAGATACAGGGCACATACAGTTTGGTATTATCTCCCGCCTCCCGAAGGATCCGTTCGAACTCCGGCAGAACCTGGCAGTACATTCCGATCTCCGTTTCGAAGAGATGCGACTCCGCGAGCATATCCTTCTTATGACCCTCCTGCTCCGGCATTGTCTTGACGATCAACGGCTTGGAGAATTTTCCCTTCGAGGTTGTGTAATCAACTTTGGTGCGGAACATGACGCTGGCATAGTGATCGCCCTGAGCAGTGGCCGGGGATATCTTCAGATCGGTTACTTTCAACTCCGGGGCTTCCTCGTACGTGCTCAGAATTGTCTGGAGGAATTGAGCATTCAGCCAAGCAGGTGCCTCCAGCTCGTCTTCGTTGAACTGTTCCGTATCTCGCTTGTCAGTCATTTTTGTTTGCTAAAATCAATTTACAACAATCTAGAACTATTCCGGTTGCACTTGCACTTGGTTATGGGGAATTCGATCGAGTGATAGCCTCATTTTAAGCAAAAGTCTCGAGCTTTCGAATCGGTCAAGCTCAAGCTTTTTACACTATTGTTTACTCATCAATATTCAGTTATCTATAAGTAGTTATAGGGTGGAGGCATGATTGTTTAATAAAAGCAATAGAATATAAAGAATACTTGTTGAGGGATTTTTACTTATAATATTTTAGAAATTTCTTTAAATTATTTATTATAATTATTTCCAACGATAATAGTTTAAACTAAGTTAGGGTTTTTCTTGGACTCAATCCGATATGCATATAAACGAAAACACCGATGTTAAAATATTGATTTATATATCGACCCTAGCTTCAAATATCGATACAGTATTGATATATCGATATTTTATGCCATCCATAGTTAGAACCACTTAAAAATGTTTTGAAATTATCATTTATAACAAGAACTTTAGCACAGAATAACTAATAGGAAACCTTATTAATCAATACACTCAAAGTACCTTTCCAGTTATTAACGTTTTTTATATGAACTGATAAGACGATTTCATTTCCAGGTTACCAAACCATAAAACTATCTTTTCAAGTTTAAGCCCATGAGTTTACACAAATACTTTCAATAACTTGTAATTTATTATAAATTGTACTACATATTCAGATAATATATTATAATATTATCTGTATATAAAGAGGTATAATATTTTTAAGTGGAATATAGAGTTTCCTTTACATAGCCTAGCCTATATATATATACGTTCCTATAGGTAATGATAACACAGGTGAATATCTTTTTAATCTCACTGATCTGCATCCAGAAAACCCTCAGCGTCGAAGCCTGGCAGGAGCTCTCTTAAAACTCTCTGGGAGATGGGGTTCCTATAGCAGGCATCCTTGAAGTTCAAGGCCCGCTGGTTGGTCTCCATCAAGGCATTGAAGTCCGCATTATCGGTCTCCACATTCCGCTGAATGGGCAACACCGAGATGGAGGTATGAGCAGCTGTATAATTAAACAAGAAATTCCCGATTAGTCAAATAAGATTCACTTGTCATTTATCTCCAGACTCACCGTAGAACTTCTTCTGCAGCAATTGCTGGTGGAACTGATGCAGACTGGGAACGGCAGCCTGGTACTGCAGTTTCTTCAGTGTCTCGGAGAAGATACCAAAGTAGTAGGCTATCAACTCTTCCTGATGGCTCTTGTGGAGATCAAACTCCAGTGAGGTGTTCAGGAAATAGAAAAGATCCAGAGCCGGCGATCCCCAAACCGTGTACTGGAAATCTATGATGATGGCATCGAGCGGCTCTCCGGATTCCTTGTCATAGTTGACCAGGACATTGTTGGTCCACAGATCGCCGTGAGCCAGGACATTAATGTGACCCGGCGAGATGTCGAAGATGCGCTTTCCCAGCTCCATGTAGCTGGGCACCAGAGCCTCCATCTTGGCGGCATACTTCTCATATCCCGGCCATTGGGCAACCCGACGAGTCGCCGCCTGGAACATGCCCACAAAGGCCGGAGCATAATTATCGGTGTACCTGTTGAAGAAGCCGCGATCGTAGCCCTCCAGGACGTGATTCTCGCGTTCGTTCACCACCGCCGAAGTGGCATGCATTTTTGCCAGTTTACGGAGCACCAAACGGGTGATCTTCATGTCCAATCCTTGCAGGCGATCGGGCATGGTGAAGCCACGTGCGTTCAGATCCTCGAAGATGAGCGATGAGTTGTCAATGTCCACGGCCATCGTCTCGGCAAAGATCTGTTCCATGTCGCCAATATCCCGCAGGAGAGCCTTCAGCTTAGGCAAGACTTGCTCATAGATCTCCATCTCTCTGTTGAAGATGTCGTAGGGCTCCATGGTGCTCTGGGCGAAGTCGTTGCCCTCGAAGGTGGACTTGACGATGTAGTGACCCAGTTGGACGCTGCCATCGCCTCGGGTAAATTGTGCCTTCACGCGGGTCAGCACTCCGCCATAGTTCTCGCCCTTGCCCAAAGCAGGATTCACCTTCACCCAGTTGATCCTGATCCTGCGATCGTTGTAGTACTTCCTCAAGGCATCCTGCAGATACGCCTCCGTCAGCCACTCGGGGGCATCCAGGAAGACTGACTCCTGGGCACTGGAGCTTGAAGTGGGAGCTGTGCTGAGCTTGGGAATGGCATCGAGGGCCCCAATAAGATCCGAAACTGACATAATAAAGAGTGATCTGTGTGCCAACTGAGACTCAACGACTGCTAAACGATATTGCTCTGGATAACCGCAGCTGTGCGGCTTTTATGTGAAATTTTTCAGCTGCTCCGAAAGTGTTCCCATCTCCTAAGTACACAGGCGCCTCTAAACGTGTCCAATCACAATTGTGATTTAGATATGTACATATAGCCATAATTCTATAACTGAGAACGAGTGTACGGCCCGGCCCGCTGAGCAAACAGATTTCTTTTTATTGGCCGACGCTTGACGCTTCGTCTTGAGACCAAAATTTAGGTCTGGATCGGATGTGGATCCCACACCGCCCACGGCCTGGCTACCGCCTAATTGCGATTTGTTTGAGTTTGTCGAGAGCAAGCCCCGTTAATCTTTATAGCACTTGCTGTGAACTTAGGGCTGCACAATTGCTCTTGTTTTTTTTTTTTTTTGGTTTTCATTAATTGCCCCATGAAGTCCAGAAACGCCCAGCGATTCCCCAGCTAAATCATCACTCAGCCGAGTGATATGTCAGAATTCTACTAACGTCAGCAGCGACGAAAAAATTAAGGGATATACGAAAAATATACAATTTCAAAATCATAAACGTTTTTTTGCGAAGTTCAAATCCTAAAGATAACCTTAAATTTCTAAAGGAGTTTTGTACTTTATTTTATAACCTATTCATATTATTTATTAGGTAAAATATAAGTATTTTTTCCTGAGACAAAGAATAATTTATATTGGGAAATAAATATTGAATATTTGAATACAATTGAGAAATTTGTTTTGTATATATTTTGATAAGTATGTTTGTAAAACAACCTTTTCAATTCAAATAATAAATAAAGTTTATGTTTCTGAAAGAAGGAGTTATATTTAATTATTGGACAACTTATTTGGACAACTAACTAAAAACTACCTATGGTAATACTCATTCAATCGCTTTAGCAAGTATAGAATAGTTAAATTTCCAAATTATGTTTACAAAACTATTGTATTTTATATTATTTGACTAGGTTTACCTTTTATAATTTAATAAACTGCAATAATAAACTTTAATAATAGTGTTTGCCCTGTCAAACATTGTCAACTTACTACTGATAAACTAAGATAGTATGGTATAAGTAAATATGAGCGTTTAAACTATTTTCTGAATCACCTGCTTACGTTTGTGAAATCACTCTTCAGACATCAGTCGAATGAATGGTAATTTTAATCAGAGACACGTCAGATATATCAAGTATTTCCAATAATAGAAGTACCTCAGAAATAAAGGAAAAAGTTAAAGTTTATATTTGAGGATTTCGTAAAGTAAATTGTCATACAACTTGCCTAAAGTCACTTAAAAATGTGTCAGTTGAAATACAGTTGTTGTAATCCTCCTGTAAACGCTGTTCGGAATAAAATATTACATATTTTAAAAAACTTCTTAAGCAATCTGAAAGCAAATATTAAGAAATATAATTATATCTTAATGCCTTACAATGTCTGGCTAAATATTGAATCAGTTACTAAGGGAGTCTGGGCAAACAACTCACTTGTGGAAACAATGTCATTCTGGGGACTCTGCGCTAAACGATCGTCATTAAGCATTCGAGAGTAATAGGTGTCCATATAAATTATTATTTACGTAAGCCAATCTGTCGAAACTGTGAGTTATGATGATGAATGGGAATGAACGTGATAGCAGCCTGAATACCTAAAACGTAATACTAGAATGAGCCTTAATCTTTTGAATTCTCAATGGGACTAATACTTTCCAGCATTTTATGTGGTGTATTTTGAACAAGCCTCTTCGTATGCATATAAATCTGAAGATATCATATCTGAGGGATCTGGGAGACATGCAGTGTTGGTCAATGGCACGATGCTTGGCACACGATACACATATTCGAGACCTGTTGCCAAACGGAGATAATCGCCGGAGCAAATAATGCATGCACAGGCGTGGGTCTCTCCTATCAAATGTTTGCCCGGACATAAAAGTCGAGTGCGTCAAGCTAATTCAGAAGGACCGATATGCATATAGAGATACAGACACGAGAGTGTCAGATACACTAGGAAAAAATATCAAAGCAATTTTAAGGTTGCGAATATATTTATTATACATATATTTCTGACTCAAAGACATTGCAGCTGAACTTAGCTTTAGCTACAAATTTCTATTTTACCAATTGAAAATTTTGTATTTTAGTTATGTGTTAAACGATTATTGTTTGAAAGTATAGGTAAGCCAGACTATCTGTGTTTTTTCTGCAAGTGCATTTTAATTGCACATACCCAGAGAGCAGCATCTCACCTTGACAGCTTCTATGGGGGGGCTGTATAAAAGCCCGCAAAATCCACGTCTGAGCTCATTATTCGTTCCGGAGATCTAAAATACATTGCACAAAATGGCAGCGGCACCCGAATGGCTGACCCACAAGTACATCGAGAACGCCCTGCGTTCGCACTACAAGGATGAGGGGCTGACCATAACCAAGCTGCAGATTAATCCGGCCCTGGGACCCGGCGAGAATTATGGCGGAGTGCTGACCCGGGCGCGAGTGAACTTTAGGCTCTTATCTGCCGGAGAAACGGAGCAGCTGCAAAACCTCATTGTGAAGACGGAAATCGATGACGATGAGCTGACCCAGGAGCTGATGGCACCATATGACATTTACAATCGCGAGATGACCATTTACCAGGAGGTCCTGCCCAAGCTGAGGGATCTGCTGATCGAGATCGGAGACACCGAAAAGATATTCCCCACGGCCATCTGTGTGGATCGGGAGCGGATGGCCATTATCTTTGAGGATTTGTCCGTGGATGGTTATGTGATGGCCGATCGAGTGCGCCGCCTCAATGAAGAGCACACTCATCTCATCCTCCGGAAACTGGCAAAGTTTCATGCGGCTTCGGCGGTGCTAAATGAGCGGGAGAAGGGCTCTTTGGAGGGCTACGATCGAGGGTTCTTCAACAAGTATACGAATGCGTACAGTGGCTATTTTGTGGGTGGTCTTTTGGCCGCCGCCCGCTGGATGAGCCAGGTGCCAAAGCTGGCACATTACGGAGCCAAGCTATTCGCCCTGGCCCCTCACTACATGGACATTGGCAGGGAGTGCTTTGCACCCAACGCTGGCCACGTGAATGTCCTGGCCCACGGGGATGTGTGGACCAACAATGTGATGTTCAAGTATGACAAGCAGACGGGACGACCCGTGGACGTGCTGCTCATCGACTTCCAGTACTCCTTCTGGGGCTCGCCATGCATCGATCTGCATCATTTTTTCAACACATCTTTAAAGGAACCGCTGCGCCGGGATCAGCAGAACAACCTCTTTCAGTTCTATCACAGCATCTTCAGTGAGACGCTGAAGAAGCTCGACTACAGCCAGAATCCCATTCCCAGTCTTCATCAGTTCAAGCAGCAGGTGGAGCAGAAGCGTTTCTTCGGTGAGTGTGATCTTTAGAGTGTCCATTTATCGCTGGGACTAACTGGAAATCAAATACCTTACAGCCATGCACTCCACGGTGGTCGTACAGCCCGTGATGATCAGCCAGGATTCCACGGATGCCTGCTTCAATGCCTTGATGAACGACGACGAACGTGGCATTCGCTTCAAGAACCGATTGTATAACAATCCCACGGTGCAACAGAATCTTCAGGCTTTGGTCCCCTTCTTCGATAGTAAAGGACTGCTGGAAGTGAACCAAACCTGCTGAGAGAAGCCAAGTTGCAACAGCCGCTGCTGAGATATATAATGGGATGGTTTCCCACCCATTATCCTTAAAAGTATTTTAAGTTTAGTGATTTATTTTAGCAAATGTTATGTAATTGTATTTTATATCGGAAATATACTATTTTTAAAGAAGTTTCTGACCGTATTTATGCTCATATGTAATGTAGTTTGCTATGTAACTTAATTAAAATAGAAGGTTTCGATTATATTTTTTGGTTTTAATGTACATTTTCCTTTATTATATTTTTAAATGGAAAAATACGTTTATTCACATCACTCATACGACGTGTTGCCTCACAGAAATGTATATTTAATATATACTATATGTTGAAGAATTTCATTTATCTTTCTTTCGTTGCCTAAAAGCCTGCAGTACATAATTCCTGAAATATTTTAGACAGAATTTAATTTAAGGTGTAGCAGCCACTCTAGATACCTTAACTTCTGTTTAAAGATCTTAAGGGATTGCTGCTAATACGGCTATCGCATGCACCTGAAAGTATGCAGGGAACTGCCGGCAGTATTATCTTATCAAAGCTCCTTCGTTCGAGTTTTTTCTTTGCCACAATTCCTTCGGAATTATCTCCCGAACCTATTATCAAAGCTCCTTCGTTCTAGTTCTTTCTATGGCACAATTCCTTGTGAAATAACAAATCCATTTTCCGACCGTTACTTGCAAAATTGCGAAACCAGAAACAACCAGCTGGACTGTTAGTCGGAGAATAGCTGCCCCCAAACAAGTGAAACACTGGAATCTATCTGTGTTTGCCGAGGCTTTATTATGCAAATCAACGGACGGATTTATGGCTTGTGAATGCAGATTAATTTGCCACCGGGAAACGAGAGCGCTCTTTAAACGCCACGTCAGCAGATTTTTTGACTAAATTACGGCGGACACACTTACATTATATCACATAGAGTGGGTGCGGCGCTATCTCACACGCCTCCTGAGCGCTTTCTTTATCTGGTCCGGCTTCCAGATATACCTCCAGTTAGTATTCGCATGCTCGAGAGCCCCTAACGTCGCCAGCCAACGCTCCGGGTTGATAGATGCTACGTAATTGCCTGAGTCGGGTTGCTTTACGGCTACCATAATGTAAAATCTGTGCGCCGACATCAAGATTGTAGCCTCGGTTGGCCTATAAATGCGGCTCCCGGCGGAAAGTTGCGATCCAGAACTCAACTGAACACCATGGTGGAACAGGGCAATAATCAAGAGACCAAGGACTTCCATCCGGCGCCCGTTTGGCTGGATGAATCGTACCTGGAGCCCCTACTCAGGGATTTGAAGAAGGATCCCGGACTAAGGATAACCGAGCTGGATATCAAACCAGCCACTGCCAAGGGTGATAACTATGCCAGTGTAATGACTCGCGTCAAGGTTAACTTCCTTCGATCGTCGTCTAAGACTCCGGAAATTGAATACTATATTGTGAAGACCACATACGAGAATGATAAATTCGCATCGGACATATTTTCCAAGTACCAGGTCACCACCACGGAAATGCTGATGTACGAGAAGGTACTGCCCCAGCTAAGCGCTCTCATTGCGAAGACGCGCCAGCCGGAGAAGCTGTTTGCCACCACCTTGCATGTGGACTACGAGCACGAGGCCATCATTTTTGAGGATTTGGCCGTGAGCAAGCATGTGCTGGCCGATCGGATCACAGGATTCGATATGGAACACACTCGTCTGGGACTCCGAAAGCTGGCCAAGATGCATGCCGCTGCCGCTGTCTTGAACGAACA
This sequence comes from Drosophila kanapiae, assembly GCA_008042475.1. Taxonomy (NCBI): domain Eukaryota; kingdom Metazoa; phylum Arthropoda; class Insecta; order Diptera; family Drosophilidae; genus Drosophila; species Drosophila kanapiae. The sequence continues at coordinate 398,956 of VNJM01000803.1, read as the reverse complement.
GAATCCCGGGATACTGACCAAGTTCGATCATGGCATCTTCAATCGTCACACGAAAGGATTTGCGCCCTTCTTCGAAAATATGATTGATGTGGCCGCGGATTATGCAGCCACCTGTCCTGAGCTGGGAGATCACTACGCTCGGAAGCTGAGGGAGCTGCGAAAGCGAGTGATGGAGTATTCCACGCGAGTCTACGATCCCCAGCCGGGTGAGTTCAACACCTTGGCGCACGGCGATTACTGGGTGAACAACGTGATGTTACGCTACGGAGAGCGAAAGGAGCCCCTGGACATGATCCTCATCGACTTCCAATTCTGCAGCTGGTCCTCGCCGGCGGTGGACCTGCACTACTTCATAAACACTTCGCTGCAGAGCGCGATTCGGTTCGAGCAGCAGGATGCACTGATTCAGTATTACCACACGGTGTTGGTGGAGACGCTCAAGGATCTCAAATTTGCTGGATACACGCCCACCCTCCGGCAGTTCGTTCTGCAGCTGGAGAGGGGGCGGTTCTTTGGTAAGTTTGCAATAAAAATATAACATATTTAAGGTGTTTGCTTAATTTGTTTATATATTTAAACAGCCGTCACTACATCCCTGGTCTGCCAGGCCATATTGACCAATGATCAGACGGATGATGCCGATTTCAATGCCTTGATGACGGATGATGAACGGGGAAGGAACTTCCGGAAAGTTCTGTACACCAACAAGAGGCTACAGGACAATGTCAAGCACGTCCTGCCAAGCTTAGATCGGGCCGGTCTTCTAGATGTCACCGACTGATAGGCGTTTCCCTTTAACCTTAACCTGTAAATAGTATAATTATTCAAGCATATAAAATACAAAAGAGTTCAATAACAATTAGAAAATGTATTTCATTTTATAAAGTTTGAGATTTATTTTTTTATATTTTCAAAGCTATTTAATGGAAAATGCTTCTTGTTTACTTATTGAATTATAATAATATATCCGTTTTGAATTGCTAACAAATTTAAATATTAAATGATCAGTATATTATTTTTGTTGGTTTTTGTATCCCATATTTCTACTGAGAAGTAGAGAATATGTATTTGCAAAATACTGCAAATACAATACAATTTGCAGTGAAAACTTGACATTAAATACTGCAATTGTTAAATGTTCCTTTTCCCAAGCGTCTCACTTAATTGACTAAACGTGTTAAGTGACATTCGCAGTTTACGCTAAGCGTGACAGATATATGCATGTTAAAATAAACGCTTATTATATTTTTCAACAAATACGTACTTTCAGCTGTTACATTGCTGAGCACATTTTATTTATTAGTTTACAGCCCCGTCGAAATGTTAGCTTTTATTCTACAGACAGCTGGTTTTGCGTTTCTATTTCACCATAAGTCTAGGGCAAGTAACGGATGGCATCTGAGAGTTTTATTATTGTTTGGAAAGAGCTCGGCAATATCTCCCTTTGTTATCAGTCAAGTGCAATACATTTTTCGCGTGAAAAGGTCAGTTATGGCCCACAAAAAAGCTATTAACACTATCAGGCGATATCGAACGGAATAAGGCTGCATCTTAGAAAACTGCACCCCTAGAAGTGTTTCGCTATCAAAGCACTTTCGTTTTATTCCAGACCTTGTCCAAATAAAAAGTACAGATAGTTGGATTTCCAAGAAAATATATAAGTATTGCTTTAATTAGCTTTTGTTAACTACCTTAACTACTACTAGAACATTGTGTTTACTTAAGATATTTGCCTTTTTTTACATATCGTCGAGCAAACCCAACTGATCGAGGAAGGGCAGTATAACACCCAATTTCTTTTTGATTGCTTCGGACTCGTATACTGAGTCCTTGAACCGCATTCCACTCGCAGAGCTGGATAGGATCTGCTCTATGGAGGCATCCTCCTTGCCATCGTACTGCATCACTGGCTCAAAGACCAGAAAACAGAAGACCGCTGTGGGTGCAATTGGGATGTTAAATATAAATTCCTCAGATCCAAGTAAGACCCATACTCACCATAAAAACCCCTGGCACGGTACTGCAGCTGGAACTCAAACAAACTGGGAATCCTGCCCGCGAACTTCAACTTCTTAAGGGCCTCCACCAGATTGTAGTAATAGAACTGCACCAGCTCCGTCTGACGGTCCAGGCGGATATTATCCTGCAGCGAGGTGGCAAAGAAGTAATGAAGATCAATGGCCGGAGAGTTCCACACGCTAAACTGGAAGTCTATAAAGATGGCATTCGATGGATGACCTTCTGCATCGTACTGGAACAAGAAGTTCGTGGTCCAGAGATCTCCGTGGGCCAGGGTCACAAAGTCTCCTGGATTAATCGATGTAGACCGCTCTCCATAATCCAGCAGTCGTTCCACAAGCCGATCGATCTTCGCCTTGTAGGGCGGACCCAGATCCGGATCAGAGCTAAGAGATCGCGACAGGGCCTCCAGAAGGTTCGTCATGATGGGTCCATAGGCCCGTGTCTGTTTGTTAAAGAATCCACGATCGTAGTTCTTCGAAAAGATTCCCGGCTGGCGTTCTGCCAGAATGGCTCCGGCCGCATGGAACTTGGCCAGTTTCTCCAGCATCAGATGCGTGTGCTCCAGATCCAACTTCTTGCGGCGATCGGCCACCGTGTAGTGCTCCAGCGACATGTCTTCAAAGATGATCGATTCCCGTTTGCGGTCCACATTCATGGTGGCAGCAAACATCTTTCTCGGATCTCTCAGTTCATTCCTCACCAGATCCGCCAGTTGGGGCAGAATCTGTTCGTATATATCCATTTCACGGGTGTACACGCCATAGTGGATGAACACATCGGCAGCGGGATCCTTGTCCGTGAACGTGGTCTTCGAGAGAAAGGTGGTGGCCTGCTTGCCCTTCGACTCCTTCGTGCTGTATTCCACATTGATGCGGGTCATCACACTGCCATAGTTGCCACCATTAGCGATGGCTGGCTTCACGCTCAGCTTCTCCAGCTTGAGGGATTTGTCCTTGAAGTAGATGCGTAGCTTCTCCTGGACGTAGTCCGAGGTGAGCCAGGCAGGCGCCGGATAGGTCTTGTGTGTAGTCGTCTCCTCAGGCATGGTCCTAACCTTAGCTCAGAGCCCTTATTTCTGTGGTGTCACCACCTCGGTCTCCCTTTTATAGAGGCGTCGGTGCACACGATAAGTGCAGGGCCGGTATCTTGTGCAAACAACACTCAAGTCTAGTCGTATGAGCAAAAATAAATTTATAGCAATGCCTTTCTTGTGTGGGCCAGTCTAGTCGCACTTAATTAGAATTAAATTCCAAGAAATCAAAATTACTAAGAATTAGCAAGTTAATTGCTTATTTATTAATCTAATATTAGGTTTTTAATACTACCTAATATTTAAGGTTGTTAAAGTATGCCCAGAGTCCAATTAATGCAATTTTGTTGATACTCGTAGTAGTTCTTCTCAAAGAAACCGGGCTGTCGCTCGGCTTCTCCAAAACAAGGTAAGTGTGCTTCAGATCAAGTTTCTTGAGCCTGCATGCTACCTTATACTCCTCTAGCGATAGATCGTCGAAAATTATGGAGTCCCTTGCACGATCTACATTCATAGTGGCCGCAAATACCTTTCGGGAGTCCCCGATATCCATATCCATCTCCCGGGTGTAGATCCCGTACTTCGAGGGCAAGTCAGAGGTCGGATCCTTGTCAGCGAAGGTGGTTTTTACCAGGTACGTAGCAGACTGTATGTCCTTGGAATCCTTCGTGGTGTACTCTACATTAATTCGAGTCATTACACTAGTCATCACGTAGTTCTGTCCACTCGCCTTCCCCGGCTTGATCTCGAGCTGCTTCAAATTCAAGGACTAATTCTTGAAATAGACGCGAAACTTCTTCTCCACATACTCCTCGCTGAGCCAAGCAGGCGCCTTGTGAGTGAGTTCCTCCGCCATGATGACGATGCTATGAGGTTTCGACGCCGGAGGCACGACACTTTTATAAGACGATGTTTGTGCTATAAGTCAATCCCATCTAACCCCCTAATTGCCAGCAATTAAGGGGCTTACCATTCCTGCCGAGAACAAATATGAAGATGAGATCAAGGAACACGTCAGCATGTTTCATTAATTATATATTAAAGTTCTTTAACTTACATTAAAGTATAATTTTTAATTTACATATTATTACTATTATTAGTTATTATTACTTATTTTTTAGAATATATAAAGAGATTTGTTCCCTAACTAATTAGAATATAACCATCATGCAAAGGTAGCAATAAACAAACATTGCGTCTCCCGACGCTTGTTTATCTAGGGATTAAACTAGATTAAGCCACTAAGTCTTTACAGTTTATGGAATCATAAGTGTTCGTTAGAGTAGAAGGTATTCCGAGCCGAGTAACTGAAGGCGAGTGCACAGATTGCGTAGGCGGATGTTATATTCTCAAAATCTTATATTTTTAAGCGGTTGACATGGCATCTGGATGGTCTATCCGCTTATTTATAACTTGTAAAGACATAGAAGAATACCAGTTTTCCATATATGGGAAATTCCAAGAACTATTATTAATTGAAAATAACTAACAGCTCAATTTAATAGAAACAATAGTTGATAGATATCAATTATTTCAATTTACATTTCATCCAGCAGTCCCAAATGATCTAGGAATGGCAGTGTCTGATGCATTTTATTTTGAATATCTTTTGATTGAAAGACATCATCCTTGAACCGCATTCCTTTCTCGCTTTTAGATATGATCTGCTCCATGGATGCCTCCTCCTTGCCGTTGTAAACCATTACGGGCTCAAATATCAATGAGGAGAACAAAGCTGACGATGAAAGTAATATTATCAGCAATCACAGATCCTTTGCAGTATTGCCATCAACTCACCATAAAAAGCTTTAGTCCTGAACTGCTGTTGGAACTCGAATAAGCTGGGAATCCTACCGGAGTACTTGACCTTCTTGAGGGCATCCACCAACTTGTAGAAGTAGAACTGGACCAGCTCTGCTTGATTTTCCAGGCGAAGGTTCTCATATATCGAGGTCGAAAAGAAGTAGTGAAGGTCGAGGGCCGGAGAGTTCCACACGCTGAACTGGAAGTCAATGAAGATGGCATTCGAGGGACGACCTTCTGCATCGTACTGAAACATCACGTTGGTAGTCCAAATATCTCCATGAATCATTGTCACAAAGTCTCCGTGATTAATGGATGTGGACTGCTCGCCATAATCCATTACACAATCGACCAAACGATCTATCTTGGCTTGGTAACGCTGCTTAAGTTCCGGTTGCAGCTTCAGGGAACGGGATAGGGCCTCCAGCATGTTTCTCATGATGGGCTCGTATCCACGAGTATGTTTGTTATAAAATCCGCGATCAAAATTTTCTGCAAAAGTACCAGGCTGCCGCTCGGCTAAAGCTGCTCCAGCAGCATGGAAACTGGCCAGCTTCTCAAGAACCAGGTGAGTGTGCTCCAGGTCCAGCTTCTTCAACCTGCAGGCTACCTTGTACTTCTCCAGCGACAGATCCTCGAATATGATCGAATCCCGTTCGCGATCCACATTCACAGTGCCTGCGAATAACCTCCTCGAATCCTTGAGCTCCCCTTTGACAATACCCGCTAACTGAGGTAGGACTTTTTCATACATATCCATCTCGCGGGTGTATATTCCATAGAGGCTGAGGACGTGCGCAGATGGATCCCTGCTGGCAAAGGTGGTCTTAACGAGGAAATTTGTGGCCTTCGTATCCTTCGACTCTTTCGTGGTGTACTCCACGTTGATGCGGGTCATTACGCTGGCGTAGTTCTCTCCATTGGGTATCGCCGGCTTGATCTCCAGTTTCTCAAGCATCAGGGAATTATCTTTAAAGTAGACTTGCAGCTTGTTCTCAACGTAATCCTTGGTCAGCCACAAGGGCGCAGGATGGGGCTTCTCCTCTGACATTTTTTGGATCCAAACCGTAGCTGGGGGCAGTTATTTATGCTATCTTTCGTCAGAGGCGCAGCTCTTTTATAGAGCTGCCCGAGGGTACGCGATTATTATGATGATAACCTGTGAAAAAATAACGCTCGTCGACTTGCTTCGTCATCGCCAGCAATTGAACAATTGGTGAGTCTAGTCGGGAAGAGAAGTGAGAGAAAAATATATATACATAGATCAAGCTGATAAGCACTAAATCGTGCTTATATCACGTGTGTCCCCATTGTATTCAGACTATAGACTATATATATCGGGACATCGGGATATATATATCATTAACTCCTTCAGAATATTCAAAAATAAATAAATTTAAAGTATTTAAAGTATTTTTTAAATAATTTCTTATATAAGCAAAATAATTTCCTTTATATATTTGATTAATAAATAATAATTCTATAAGTTTTATAGTTTACTTTTAATATTTATTTAATTATTTTATTGAAGGAAAGCTAACTCCAGAAATAGACCATCCCTTTTTCGAATTTGTCCATTATTTAGTGAAATCACGGGACCGCTAAAATATTACATTTACAGATAGTGGCGTCCCTTGTTTAACTAGAGATTACACTAGATAAGGACCTTTGCTTTTCCACTTTATTAAATATAGTAAATACCGTATACAAATACATACTATATCTATGTGATGATTTCTAGATTATTTCAAACATGGGCATTAAAATCTCGATGGTATTCATCCCTTAAAAAGTGATCGAAAAGTAGAATACTAAGAGAAGGTAATAGATCAAAATACTCATACGCAACGTGGGCTTAGATTTGATTTTATTTTGTCGTCTAGTACTGTATATAAACTATAATAAAGAATAATATATGTTTTATATATTTATACATTAATTTCACATCTAATAATCCCAATTTATCTAAATGCAGCAATGTGCTTCGCCTCATATACTGAATCTCTGAACCGGTGAGCCACACAGGCAACGGATGGATCTTCTCCTTAGGCATTGTCTGTGTATGTATACATTTATATGATCTGAACCGCAGCTTAAGGTGTTTGTAAGTGCTATTGTGTCGTCAGAGGCTCTGCTAACACACCACAAACAAACCCCATTAGTCCCCAAAACTGACCGATTACAAACTAGTTAAACAGATGAAACGCCTGGGAGAATAGGTATCATTTGATTCTCGCATTTAGCTGACTCATGGCAGATGCTGTATTTTACAGCATACTGCTCGCCCGAATAATGCCGGGATTTGTTTAGCCAGGGATTACACTAGATAAAGAGGAAACTTAGTCTTTGTACTTTATGGAATCATAAAAATACCCAGTCGCGCTTAACAAAGCTAGAGAACACTTGGGGATGTGTGCAGAGAGATAGAAAATTTGATTGACATTGAAAATGGCGGCGGAGTCGGATATTCAAGTATTTTTTATTTTAAATTTACATATCACCAAAAAACATATGAAATAGTTAGCAGGGAATTGTTTCTAAAAGTCCCAACCGGCGTATTCCTTCACAACATCCTTGTTCTCCTTGCGATGACGATGCACAGCGCTGGCTTCGCCCTTGGCCACGCACTTCTTGCGCTGCTCTCGCTTCTCCTTGATGTCCATATTACGGCGAATCCGGTCGGTGATGACGGAAGGAGCAATCGTGCTCGTTGTGGTAGAGAACGATCGCTGGCTCCTGGCGTCATTTAGCATTTGTTCGACCATTTTAAGGCGATACATCCGCGAGTTAGGATCCAGACCAGCCACCAGTTCGGGCACCTCATCAGTATCCAGGTCATTGGAACTAATGGACCTGGCATCGTCGGTGGCAACAGGCAGAGGAACAGGATCTGGATCTACAGTTTCAGTTGGAATAACTTTTTGAGTTTCAATCGGAAGAGAGACTTCCTCTACTTTTGTGAGCGTCTTATCGGGCACCTCGGGACCTACGGTCAGATTGCCCAGGTATTGTGTACACGACTCAATGTACCGTCGCACTGCATCATCTGATTTCTGCGTCGGCTTGGCCTCGCTATAGAACACTTCATTTTCCACTTGCCGGCGGCACTCATCGATCTCCGCAGCTGCTGATGGAACCAGAACTGGTGGCTCTTCCTGCTCCTCAATGTCCCCTTCTTCCTCTTCATCGCCATCATCCTGATCCACCATTCCGTATTCCTGCAGCAGATCCTGTTCCATTTCCTTAGTGAAGCCATAGCCAGTGCAATGGACCTCGGCATCCAGATCATCTTCACGCACCAGATCACTAAACTTGGGGTAGTCCTCGCTCTCGTAACCAAATTTACGACGGAACATTTCACGCACGCAGGTGACATCGCGTTCAAAGAAGCTGCAAGGAAATAAAGCTTAGCTTAGGAAGACCTATAGATCCTATAGAAGCTTACAATTCAGCATTTTCATGCGAGGTGGACATCATCTGGGGAAAATCAATCAGTATGGGCTTGCCAGCGTCCGTCACCATCAAATTAAACTCGTTAAAGTCTCCATGGATGACACCGGAATTTCCCAAACGAACAATAAGATTCATTAGGTCATCGTAGACCTGTGGAGCATCCAGCAGCTCATGAACTTGGGTCCTGGAAAGAGATTACAAGATTAGAAATCAGATAGCACAATAAACAACCCGCATCTTACATGGGCCAGCCCTTGACCAGATCCATCAGCACGCAGTGGCGATTGAAGTCGATGGGCTTAGGCACAGGAAAACCGCGATCATACAGCGCTGACATGTAGGCAAATTCCCTAGTTGCCGAAATGCGGGACAGATACAGCCAGGAGGCCTTGTGCCGCCGACCGTGGTAGTCTCGTTTGGACTTGACATTCCTAAAGCAAGTACGACCCAAACGATGAAGTTTGAGGCAAATGGGCGTGCCCTCCTCATCGGCCACCACATAGATGTTCGACTCCTTGCCAATGCCAATTTGATTGCCAAAGGAGCTGACCGATCCGCGCAAGGTAAGAGACTTCAGAGCAAGGTAGTCATAGCCCGTGTTGGTCAAGCGATAGCCATCATCTGCGGCACACATAAACGGTATTAACCAAGTGATATTGCCAACTTTTTTGGATACTAACACTTTTTTCCCCGCTCGTAGGACAGCAGCTTGTGCTTGCACAGCTCTTTGAGCAGCTTGTGGACGCCACCTGTCTTCAGATTCGCAATGGCAGCGGCCAGCGGGCCCGGCACCAGTTCGTGGTTCTTCATGCCCATCTCGATGGCGGTGAGGACGCGGAAGTCCTCCCTGGTAAGGTAGCGCAGCACTGTCACGTTTAATTTTCCCATTTTTATGCTATTTTCGTTGTTTTTAAAAGCATTTAACAATGTTTTCGTTTTACACGTGCAGGGCACACCGATAGGTTCGATAAATCAGCTGTTTTGGCCATCGGCCACCGAAAGACTGTAGATCGAATATCGCTAAAATCTGGTCACACGACAGACTGCACTTCGTCATCAGCGGCGCAGCGAGAAACAAGCGAAAAACGAGGACATGGCTGGCGAGGATTTAATAGCCCAATTCCAGGCCCTTGGCATGAGCGAGCAGAAGGCCAAGGAGACCCTAAAGAATGCCAATGTGACCAAGAACCTTCAGTTGGCGCTGTCGCAGACGGGCAGCGCTGCTTCGCTGGCCGATGGCACCGGCATGTTGCTCTACCACATGGCCACCAAACTGAAGCCGCAGACCGCGGAGCAGCTGCCGCTTCTGGTAAGCTACATTGTGGAGCGGAAGCTGGACAACACAATGCGCGTGGACGCCGCCCTGGAGTATGTGCTCAAGTGCGGCCAGAAGCTGCAGGCCAGCATAAATGTTCAGGAGCTGGAGAAGGAGTGCGGCGTGGGCGTAGTGGTCACACCGGAGGAGATCGAGCGCACTGTGCAGGCCAAGATCAAGGCTAGCTACAAGGAGGCCCTGCTAGAGCAGCGCTACCACTTTAACTCCTTCAAAATCCTCCAGGATGTGAGGAGCGAACTCAAATGGGCGGATGCCAAGTCCGTGAAGGCGGCCATCGATGTTGAGATCTTTGATCTGCTTGGACCTAAAACGGAAGCGGATCTCAAGCCACCCACCAAGCAGAACGAGAAGCCAAAAGCAGCAAAAACCGCCAAGCCGGAGGCAGCTTCCTCCTTGCAAGTGGCCACCGAGGCTGCGTCCGATGGAGCCACCACCATTGCGGAGCTGATGAAGACAAAGGTGCACTTCCATGGTCCCGGCGAGAACTACAAGACCGATGGCTATGTGGTCACCGAGCACACTGAGCGGCTGCTGAAGGAGCACCTCAAGAGGACGGGCGGCAAGGTTCACACCCGATTCCCGCCGGAGCCCAACGGCATCCTGCACATCGGCCATGCCAAGGCAATCAATATCAACTTTGGCTATGCCGCTGCCCAGGACGGAGTCTGCTACCTGCGCTACGACGACACCAATCCCGAGAAGGAGGAGGAGAAGTTCTTCCTGGCCATTAAGGAGATGGTTGAGTGGCTGGGCTACAAGCCCTACAAGATCACCCATTCCTCGGACAACTTCCAGCAGCTGTACGAGTGGGCAGTGGTGCTGATCAACAAGGGATTGGCATACGTCTGCCACCAGAAGGCCGAGGAGCTGAAGGGCTTTAATCCGAAGCCCAGTCCCTGGCGGGAGCGTCCCATTGAGGAGTCGCTGCAGCTGTTCGAGGACATGAAGCGCGGCAAGATCGACGAGGGAGCGGCCACGCTGCGTTTGAAACTGACCCTGGAGGAGGGAAAGATGGATCCGGTGGCATATCGCATCAAGTTCATTGCCCATCACCGCACGGGCGCCGACTGGTGCATTTACCCTACCTACGACTACACGCATTGTCTATGCGACTCGCTCGAGGACATCACCCACTCGCTGTGCACAAAGGAGTTTCAGTCTCGGCGATCCTCCTACTACTGGCTGTGCAACGCCCTCGGCATCTACTGTCCAGTTCAGTGGGAGTACGGCAGGCTGAACATGAACTATGCCCTGGTGTCCAAACGCAAGATTGCCAAGCTGATCACGGAGCAGATTGTCCATGACTGGGACGACCCCAGGCTGTTCACTCTCACGGCTCTGAGGAGGAGGGGCTTCCCGGCAGAGGCCATTAACAACTTCTGTGCCCAAATGGGCGTCACCGGAGCCCAGATCGCTGTCGATCCCGCCATGCTGGAGGCGGCTGTGCGGGATGTGCTCAATGTTACCGCTCCCCGCCGCTTGGTTGTTCTCGAACCACTCAAAGTGACCATCAAGAACTTCCCGCATGCGGCACCCGTGCAGCTAGAGGTGCCGGATTTCCCGCAGAACCCGCAACAAGGATCGCACAAAATCACCCTCGACAAGGTGGTCTATATCGAGCGGGCAGACTTCAAGCTGGAACCAGAGAAGGGATACCGCCGCCTTTCCCCCAAGCAATCGGTGGGCCTTCGCCACGCCGGTCTCGTGATCACCGTGGACAACATTGTCAAGGATCCTGCAACGGGTGAGGTCGTGGAACTCGTCTGCAGCAGCCAAGCTGCCGAGCAGGCCGAGAAGCCCAAGGCCTTCGTCCAGTGGGTGTCGCAACCTATTCAGCTGGAGGTGCGCCTGTACGAGCAGCTATTCAAGCACAAGAACCCCGAGGATCCCAATGAGGTGCCTGGCGGCTTCCTCAGCGACATTAGCGAGCAGTCCATCTCGGTGGTGCACGCTTTTGCCGATCAGGCACTCGCCCAGGCCAAGGTCTACGATAAGTTCCAGTTCGAGCGGATTGGCTTTTTCTCCGTGGATCCGGACACTAGCAAGGACCACATTGTGTTCAACCGTACCGTGGGCCTCAAGGAGGACGCTGGCAAGAAGTGATTGGACCGAACGAGATCCCAAGGATCGAAATTAACTCAAAAGGTATCACATTAAAATTGGTTTTATAAAAAAAGCTCTCTCTCTCTCTCTTATTTCTTTCCCTCAACCATGATGATGTGGTAGCCAAACTTGGTCTTGATTGGGGGATCTGTATACACGGGATTGTTGACGGTCGAGATGGGCAGCGCGAATGCGGCGTCCTGGAAAGGACCAACCATTGCTCCGCGAATTTGCCAGCCCAGATCGCCGCCCTGACGCGCCTTATCTTCGCTGTAGGCGGCCGCCACCTCGGGAAACTTTTGGCCAGCCTTCAGTTTATCCATAGCTTCGGTAATCTTGCCCTGCTTCTCGCAGAGGATGTGTCGCACCTTTACAGCATTGCCTCCCTTTTTCTCCTTGCCGGCAGCTGCATAGATGGAAAATTGTCATTTGCTTATTTTCTCCTTTACGTTATGTTTACTTACACTCGTCTTTGGCGGCAGGCTTTTTGCCGCCCTTACCAGCATCCTTGGCGCCGCCCTTTGCGTCCTTTTTCGGTGGCATTTTTCGTCAAATATTCTCGGATTTTATAAATTTCAGTCCGAATAAACAACAATAAATTTGATGAAAGCTGCCAACCTGGTGCGGTGCACATGTGCCGATCAATGCTGTCAACTCGATGCCAAAAAAAAACTATTTTTCTGCTGGGAAAAGACAATAATTATGAATACAAATAAATAAAGGAATTAATAAATTAATTAGGACGAGAATATTTCCTATATCTGCGGAAAAGCAGAAGCGATAGTTTTTGGAATATTTGTTGCATGCAACTGGTGTTATGGTTCCTGTCAAGCCTGGTCACACTTTCGATGCACTTTCTAATCAGCTTTTCGGGCAGATAAACCAAATTTTGATAGATTATAGATTTCCAGCTCTCTTTTACCTATTTTAATATATGGAACTCACCTGGGAGATAGTTCTGTGCTTGGCCATCGCGGTGCTGGTTCACATTCTGGTCTATCTGTTCGTCATGGTCAAGAAACCGAAGAGCATTGTGGGTCGTCATGTGGTGGTCACCGGCGGCTCCAAGGGAATCGGTCTCTGTTTGGCTGTGGAATGTGCCATGAAGGGCGCCAATGTGACGGTGATAGCGCGCGACGAGAAAATGCTAAGTAAGTAATGAGGGTGCCTTCCCAGCAAGGGAACCACCCCACCCAAAATGTTGCCCTTATCTATGATTCACTATTCAAACCCTTGTTGCGCAGGCGGAGCTGTGGCTCTGATGGAAGTGATACGGCAGCGACCGGATCAAAAGTTCCAATACAGGAGCCTGGACATTGGCGGCGACTACGAGCAGGTGTCCCGAGTTCTGGGCGAGATTGAGGATGCCTTCGGTCCCATTTACACCCTAATTAATTGCGCCGGCATGGCCATTTGTGGGGTGTTCGAGGAAGTATCCGTCCAGGATGTGCACAAGCTGATGAATGTCAATTTCTTTGGCACCTACAACTGCACCCGATATGTCCTGCCGAAGATGAAGAAGGCAGGTGAGGGCATCATTGTCATCACTGCCTCGCAAGCCGCCATGTTCGGAATTTATGGCTATGGTCCTTATTCTTGCACAAAGTACGCCCTGCGCGCCATGGCCGAGACGATAGCAATGGAGTCTCGGGAGCATGGCGTCAGCGTCACGCTGGCCATGCCTTGCGACACGAATACGCCAGGTTTCGAGGAAGAGGAGAAGTCGAAGCCACGCGAAACCAAAATCATCTCGGGCGGCGGAGGACTCATAGAGCCCGAGGTGATGGCCAAGGCAATACTTAAGGATGCATTGGTAAGTCAGCTGATTACAGGAGAAGTTTTATGACTAAATAATTGTTAAACTTTTAGAAGGGCAACTTTACATCAACGGTGGGAGCTGAAAGCTGGCTGATCACCACCTTGGGCGGTGGTCTGCTGCCTTGGGATGGCTTATTCACGAATCTTCTGCATGCCATTGTCATGGGACCCTTGCGACTGTTTAGCTACGGTCTGCACAAGTACTTTAATAGCGTAATACGCAAATGCCTTCGAGAGGATCGCGCCCAGTCTGGATCCGAGGTCGGAACAAAGTGAGATCCTTGGTATCTCGCTGCCTTTTTAGTATTCCAAGTGTGCCCAGTACATTAATACAATGCGATACCATTGCAACATATTTTCACATTCTCGGATATGGTACATATTTTTATTGATTTTTAGTTTATTTAGTACGCAACTGCCGTGTTTCATGCGATTCTTGAAGCTGGCCGCACACAAATTTGTCTCTGCAACCGCACGTACTACATATGTATAGAATGTATAGGCAGTTTTTAAAACCCCACATCAAAGCACTGACCACAAATTCCGCTGACACCACTGCTGGAATGAAGCTCCCAAAGTTGGGAATGAAATTGTTTGCGCAGACAGCCATTAAAGTTGAGCAGCCACACGGATTCGACGAACCCGACGCAGTTTTTGAAGGCAAGTGCCGCTGGTGATCACCATCAGCATCACAACAGGATGTCCACTTCGCCCTCGGCCAACGCCGATGCCGTCGCCGACTATTTCTTACTGATCAGTTTGCATCTTTACCTCGGGAAGAAGAAGGTCGTCAGTCTCATCGACAATGTTCTACAACACAAATTCCAAGAGCAGCATGTAGTGGTCCAGTACGCCTATATACACAGTTTAACTCTCCATTAATGTTATATTTGTTGTTTGTGTGATATGCCTCTGTAACGGATCATTTTATAAAGACTTCAAATATTAAAAAAAAAAACTTAAACCTTATAAGCACCTTGTTCTTTGGTCGTGTATTTAATACAACCTGAAAAACTGTTTGTTTGTGTTTTTAGGTTACCAAACTACCAGTGAGGTACTACTCATGGCCGCCTAGTGTCGAGAAAATGCCACGACAATGAAATTCTGCTTGTACTTGTTATATAGTTTATGTTAATTTACCTTCTACAGCCTCCTGCGCGCCTGGTGCTTGAAACCATGAATTTTAAAAATTTGTACTTCAATGGCTGTTGCACACAACAAATATACTTTTACAACATCAACATTTTAGACGATCCAAATCGATAAACCAAAATGGTCCGTTTCCCATTTCGGGTAACAGGCGAACAAAAAAACAAGAAAGCGAAGATACGCTAGCCCTGAGGAACTGTTATAATTAATATTAATTTACCTTCTGCAGCGTCCGAAGTTCTCAACCAAGGTTTGAGTCTATGCTAAGTGCCAAGATGGCAGCGCACAGATCAGCGTGTCGTTAAGAGCGGCGATGCACTGAGCTAGTGGTGGGAGAGAAACTGTTATAATTTACCATAGGTAATCAACCATCTTGATGTCTTCTGAGCGCCTGATTCATAAATTCTTTTGTACATCAAATTGTTCAAATTGTTAACAAAAAAGGGTACAACGGCAAAAGGCTACAACAACAAAAATTGCCCAATAAATTGACTAATTCCCGTCGGGTAACAGGCGAACATTACAAGAAGAGCGACGACGCGCTGATCTCTGTTATAAAAAACTGTTATAAAAACAGATAATCGACCTTTTGCTTTTCTCTAAGTGCCTGGTACATGAAACGTTTATCCATTTCGTATGACAAGCGATGAAGCGCTGCAGCTGATCTGTCAAATTTAGTTGTTAAAAAATTTTTAAAATCAAAAATGGTAAATAAATAATTAAATAAAACCTACAACTTTAACATAAGATATTTTTAAATTTAATATGCAGTAGAGAGACAATGCAACTACGTCTTACATTACGTGTGCTTGAACTATTGGTTTGTGCTTCATTTGAATAAATAAAAAGGTGTACTGTTTACTAAAAGAGTTGGGTTTTAAATTATTCCAAGAGGTGATTAAGGGTCAGAAGACCTCAAAGTTATAAAGATATATAAAAAAACACATTTTCTAATCATATCTTAACGCGTACTACATTGGGCATTACTGCTTTCGAACGGAAAATGATTAGATAAAAACGAAAAGCCAAGCGACGGCGAACACGTCGATCAATCCAATCCAACCCCTTAAAATACAGGTCAAACTTCAGCGATTAATTAGTTTTGGTTTTGTTGTGTCATTCTTTATTCATAAGACGACGCACCCAGTGTACACTTCCTTCCTATAGTTTTTCAGTTTTATCATTCCGCCTTTTAACATTTTGTATAAGTTAACGCTAACAAAAAATTGTATAATTATGATGCAAAAAATATATTTGTATATATATTTAGGCATACGTTGCTATATAGCATCTAAGCATGATTGGTAATCAAAAGATATTCGTTTCGAATGCAAGTAACTCTACTTTTTGGATAGAAGAATCATTCATTAAATTATGTTTACATTTAGGCATAGATTAGATTGAAAGTTATTAAATTAGAGCTGATTTTGCTGTGAGGAGGATTTACAATAGTTAGAAATTGCATTCATTGTAAATAAATATAAATTTGGACAGGCAATATTAGGTTACACAATAAACAAGGTATCTTTTTCTTTGCACAAAACGCCGTACGACAACTCAACAGTAGAAATGAAAAAAATGCTACACAAACTCAAGCCGAAAAAGGAAATAATAATTTTCTGCGATTACAAGCCAACAAAATGATGGGGCTTGCTTGGTTCTGGTTGATGTTCTGTCCCCCTGATGTTCTGCTTCTGCTTCTGATTCCCCTTCGGACAGGTCGGTAGCCTTCTCTAGTAGTCCTCCACTGCAATAATCTGCGGTGGTTTGATGGACGATCCTGCTGTTGGCGACCCCACATCCTTGGTCGCGCCGTTGTCGCTGTTTGTTGATGGTGACGCAACAGCAGAGGTGGAGGCAATTGTTGAATCACCCGGTCCACCCGCTGCCGCTGGCCTTGTGTCCGGCGTCTGTGCGGCTAATTGTCACTTCGCGTTGCCCGCCACAGAGCCGGGACCGGCGCCCGCGAGGTCATTGACACGTTGGTAGCGCGGCTTGTTGCGCGTGAAGGGCAAGTACTTGTACTTGATCATATGCTTGATCTGGCGCTTCATCGTAATGCAAAACAGAGTGATGAAGTACATGACCAGGATGGGCCAGAACACCGGCACATTGAAGATGTCAAAGAACGTACAGATCACACCGATGAGCGTGCTCTTCGTCACCGACAGCCAGAACTTGAACTCGGGCAGGCGTCGGATGAAGGGACGGAACTCCTCGTTGCTGCGAGTGGGCAGGTTCGGTCCCTCATCCTCGTCCTCCTGCGAATACGGATCGAACTCGGGGTCGATTTTTGGCGTGAGAAAGGCGATGAAGAGGTTCAAATGATAGATGCCCAGGGCGTAGCACACAATGTACCAGCCCTGGTAGATGAAAATGCGTATAACGAAGAGCAGGAGCAGGAAGCCGGCGAATACCCAGCGCATTCGCGTGTGCGGTGTGCTCCGGTCCAAGGTGGATTGGTAGGTCTGCAAAAACCAAAGGGCAAATGTTTAGCTGAGGAATCGGTTTTTAATGTGTGCAAGGGCAGGATCTGTACCTGTGAGAGGCGTTGAAAGAACTTCTTGACGCCGCCTCCGCTGGCGGCGCTGCTGTCCTCGTTCATCATGGTCGCTCCGCGCTAGCCTCTCATCAATCTCTGGCCCCCGCCTTGTTTGTTGACTTTGACGTTGGCGCTGCTCCCGCTGCACACGTGTATCGATTCGGTTTTGGGCCTCGGCTTGAAGGCAGGGCGGCGAGAAGCGGTTAACAAAACACAAAACAGGCAAAACTAGCAATAATCGCTAATTATTCTTCAGTTCATATTCGTCGCCTTCGTCGTCTCCTCCTTCTTCTTCTTCTTCTAACCCCTTGTTGTATTAGTTTGGCGACTGTCAGTGTGTTGAGATAACTGTTCGCAGCGCCTGCTTGTCGATTCTGGACTTTTGCGGCGAAACAGTGGCTAATAATTTATATTTTAATTAACTACACTAGAGATTTGTCGGCAATTTATTGTTCTTTTTTTCACACACAGACTTCACCACGTCATTATGTGTCAAATCAAATACGTTCTCTCAGCTCCAGTGTTGCCAACTCTTCATGTCATACTATAGCTAAATTAGCCGTCGAAAAAAAGCTAGAAGTCAACAATAAAAACGAAAAAATAGTAAAACGATAGCAGAACCAGCAAGAAATAAAACCAGCAGCTAAGCATAAAATATAAACAATCTCCTAATTAAGTTATTAATAATTGGGCATGAGGAGGAATGGTGGGATGCATGAAAAAGGCATGACCTTAGGCAAGAATTTAAGTAATCCATCATACTATTGCTAGTTTAAAATTTAAACTTTAAATATTACGAGAGGTTTTAGCGGAACTCGAAGTATAGTTTGGTTCAATATACGTAAATCGATACTCAAATATATACCAAGGTAACACACAGATCTTTTTATATAAAAAGTTTATTAAATATTTATGTATAACATCGCGGTCACACTTAAAAAGACCAAATGCTTTTGGCATCAAAAAAAAAGTATTTCGGTCTGATTACTAAGCTTAAAACCAAACAAAACTAAACTAAACAAGTATTAAATTTATTCCATGATAAAGCTAAAATAGCTATAATTCTTACAAGCCATTTTTTACAATTTATCTATTGAAAAATGAGGGAAAATAGCTAAATTGGCGACACTTGGCTCTCTCAATGGCAGTACTGTGAAGGGCTGAAGGTGTCAGTGTTCGGCAGCTAGTGTTGACAGTGTTGCCACTTAGTTAAATTTGTATGCCAGTCTTGATATTTAATTTTCTATGTACTACCGGATCTTAGGTGCTAATGCTCTTATTCATTCAGTTACCTTTTAGTTGTTGAACAATTATTGGCTTTATATAAATAAATAAAAATTATGGTTTTATTTTGACAATTTCCGTGATTCTTTATTGTTGACAGACCTAAAAACTTAAATGAAAACATGTTACAAATTAGGTTTCTTTCGAGTTCGTTCTAATACGTGGTATCATCCTGCTCCTCCTGCTCTTCCCGCGATTCATCCAGTGCCCTGGCGCTTTTGATGCAGGAATTTGTCTTTGTGAGGAACAACGTCGCAATCTCCTCCTTGGCGAAACGACAGGCCAAACGCTCAACAGCGCCATCGGTGCTGATCTTGCCCTCCGCGTCCGCCGCGAAATTGTGGCCAGCCCACAGAAGGCTCTTCTTCTGGCCGCTCATGTATTCGAAATGTGTGGCCCCGGTGATCTTCATGTTGAGTAGCAGCTTGTGGACCTGTTCCTGGCGCAGCACCAAGCGGAATGTCTGCATCTCGGGATGTTCCAGCACTTTCAGTTCGCCGCAGCCTGCCGATGAGAGGAAAAATGAATATTTAAGGCACTTTCTGCCACCACGAGGTGGAAACTAACCTCGCTCCTTCCACGCCTTTGTATCGCTGTCGTAGCGATAAAGCTTCACCCTCTCGCCAAACAACTTAGTCTCGTTCTCCTCTCCAGTGGTGACCACAATCTCATCCGGCAGCTCTATGATGGGCTCGTACTGAGGATCGTAGTTGTCATCATCGCCGCCATCCTCGCCGTCGCCCTGTGACTCGTTCTTGGCACCGCCCGACTGAAAGTTCTTGAATTCGTTCTGATGCGTCAGATTGTAGAAGCCACCGCTGCCGCTGCCCTTGTTGAAGCCCACGGGGGGTGTTCCCTGGCTTTGTGCGGACAGATTGGCAAAGTCATTGCCGCCCGCCTTGTTTGCGAAATCGGCAAAAGTTACGCCCGGTTTGCTACCAAAGTCAGCGAATGTGTTGCCCGTTTTTTTCGACAAATCCGTAATTGGTGATGCAAAGGAAAGTGGGTCCCTGGGTTCTTCCTTGGTTGCAGCATCTCCACTAAGTCCGAAGCCCTGGAACGTTGTAACCGCCGTTGAATTTGTCCCCTCCTTTGGGTCCTTCTCCTGCTGCTTGTTTAGGTCTGCAAAAGATGGCATCGTTTCCTTTTGTCCAAAGATTGGCGTATTGGTGGTTCCACTGCCAAAAACAAAGCCAGAGGCCGATTTGCCACCGAAAACATTAGTTCCGCCAAAGATGGACTTGGACACCTCGGGAGTGGTAATAGATGCTGGTGGTGCTGGGTCAGCCTTGGCCACCCCGCCAAATATGAAGTTGGAAGCCGCCTTGTCCTTCGGCTGCTGCGGGTCAGCAGCGAAAATGGATTTGCCGGAATTCCAAGCCGAACTATGATCGGTTGTATTGGTGATGCCAAAAATGGAGCCAAGGACATTTCCTTTAGATTGTAGGCTGCCACCAAAGAGGGGTGATGCTGTTGCTGGTTTTTCTGTGTCAAGATTACGGATAAAGGCTAAAGGTTAGCAAACTTCGGCGGGAAATGAAGGTTGACTAAGGTTGTAACTTACCAAACTGAAAAGCTGGACTGCTTTTGGTTTCTTTGGGTTCCTCGGACGAGGGTTGATTACCTCCGAAATCTGAGAATGAGGCGGAGAAGTTGGTGGGCGCCACCAGCGAACTGGCCTTCAATATTGAGGTTGTCGAGGAGGCGGAGGCAGTGGTGTCGTCTGCCGATGGCTTGGGCAGCTGAAGGGCTGGCAGGAACATGGGCAAGGGCGGGCTTACGTCATCTGAGAGACTTTCAACAGTCGAGGCGGAAAACACGAATTTATCCGGATCGCAGCCACGACAACCGGGGCAGCTACTGCCTGTGTCGTTGCTGGCAGGACTGCCTTGTATCGCTTTGGCAGTGCCATCGAGTGCACTCTTGACGCACCTGCTGAACTCCTCGGCTACATCCTTGTTCTTGAAGCGCAGCGTGAACCGCTCCAGGACACTCTCTCCCTCGCTGAAATCGTGTACGGCAAAAAGCAAGGACTTCTCGTCCTTCGACTTGTATACCACCTCGCTGTTGAGCACATGATTGAGACAGATCTTCAGCACCTGTTCCCTCCGCATGACCACGCGCAGCATCTTCGTCTCAATGTGGCGCAGGATCTTAACGTCGCCCAGGCCACGCTCCTTCCACTCGCCCTCGGTCAGACGATAGAGCTTGGCGCGGTGCACATACAGCAGTTCCTCGTTCTCCTCGCCCGTCTTCACATCGATCTGTAACTCGGGTTGGGTTAGGTAACGTGGCTTTAATCCACAATTGAGATCATCTTACCTTGTCGGGCAATGGGATCACTGGCGCAAAGTATGCATTGTTTTCCTCCTCCTCGTGGTAACCATCGTTGTCCTCATTGCCTTCGGGCGCCGCCGGACTCTTTGGCTGCTGTTGTGCTGGTTTCGGCATCGAGAAGCTGAATCCTCCACTGGAGAGGGAACCAAGCGATGTTGCTGAAACAGACGGGGCGCCAAAGCTCAGGGTGGAGGAGCCAAAGACACTGCTGCTCTTGGTCGCCGGATCGGGATCGGTTGGCTTGGCGGCAGGCGCTCCGAAACCGAAGCTGAACTGGGAAGTTGCCGGCAAAGTGAGCCCCGATCCCAGGGAGTTCTCCTTTTTCTTTGGCACTGTGTCATCCTTGGGCGTCTCGCAGGCACTGCAGTACAGGGATTCGCCGGGATTGTTCACATAGCAGGCGCTGCAGGACCAACTGCCCGCCTTGGGCTTGAAGACATCGCCGAAACCTAATGCTATGGGGGTTGAGGACTTCTTTTCAACACCAGCAGCTGCTTGCAATAAAGGAGTTGCCGCTGCAGCAGGAGCTGAAGAAGTGCTGGTCACCGGTGTAGCTGGTTTCTCCTTTTCCGGCTCTTTGGACTTCGAGGAAAGTGAACCAAAGATAAATCCTCCGGCAGCAGATGGGGCAAATCCAAAGTTGAACTTCCCAGCTGAGCTGCTGGTAGACAGATTCAAGGCACTGCCCTGATCCAAGCCTGGTTGCTTTGGCGGCACTGTGTCATCTTTGGGCTCCTGGCAGGCCAGGCAGTATAACTCCTTCTGGTCATTGCTCGTGTAGCAGGCCTGGCAGCTCCAACTGCCCGCCTTGGGCTTGAAAGCATCCCCAAAGCCCTTGCTGGGCTTCTCCGGCTCCTTGTTAGCCTGCTTCTCTGTCTTCTCTTCCTTTTTATCCTTTCCCATGCTCTCTTGAGCCTTTTGCACCGCATTTAGGAACTCCTGGCAGACCTCCGGCGTCTTGAAACGCAGACACAGCAGTGCATTGGTCAACTCCTCGTCAGCGTAATCCATGGAGGCCCAGGTGACGGCCGCCTTTTGGTTCAATGCGTACGTGAACTTGGTTTCGGCCGTCAAGCGCTGGTTGCAGCACAGCTTGTGGATCTTATCGCGACGCATCAGCAGACGCACCTGATCGGGATTGGTGCGATCGCGCAGCAGCTTTATATTGCCCAGGCCGCGCTCCTTCCACTCATTCGAGTCCTTGTCAAAGCGCAGCAGCTTGGAACGGTGCTCGAAGAGCACTTCCTCGTTCTCCTCCCCGGTGACCACTTCCACCAGTTCCGGCAGGGCAATTACTGGCGTAAACTCGGCCGTTGGCTCATACTCGTCTTCGACATCCTCCTCGGTGTTCGCTGGATTTTGCAGGGTGTTGTCCTTGATCAGGGCCGTGGTGAAGAGAGTGCTGTTGGTGCCGGTGCCGGTGCTCACCGCGGAGACACTGCCAAAGGATAGGTTGCCGAAAGGAGAGGCTCCTGCTTTGGATTCAGTGGAGGATCCAGAGACGCCGCCAATTCCCCCAAAGCTAAAGTTGGCGAATGGTGAAGGTGCGGCAGGGGTTGCAGAGGCTGGAGCAGTAGCAGTAATCGAACTACCGCCAAACAATGACTTGGCCAATGAGGTTGCGCTGGAGGTGGTTCCCTCCGTGGCCTGCTTGGTCTTGGCCTGCTCCTGAGGCTTGCCAAAGACCGGATTGGGTGCTGCCGGTGTGCTGGTCACAAAGGTCTTGGCCAGACTGAACGGTGCTGTAGCTGTAGCTGTAACTGGAGCTGTAACTGGAGCTGGCTCCGTATTCTTGTCCTGCTTCACTCCAAACTTGGCCTTGGTGTCATCATTCGCCTGGGCAAACGCCACCCGGAACTCCTCAGCCGTTTCTGACGTCTTGAATCGCACCAGGAACTTCTCCAGCGTTAGATGCTCATCCGCAAAATCATTTGCCGCCCACAGGAACGACTTCTTGTCCTTGTCCTGGCTGGGCGTAGACAGGATCATGTCGGCGGTGATGGTGTGATTGGCACACACCTTTAGGGTTTGATCGCGACGCATGAGTACCCGTGATATGCCAGTGACGGTATCGCGCAGTATCTTGATTACACCGGTGCCGCGCTCCTTCCACTCCTTGTCCACATACCTAAAGAGCTTGGCCCGATAGCTGAACTTGATCTCTTCATTCTCCTCTCCGGTCCGTACTTCCACTTCGTCGGGCAGCGGTATAATGGCCTTGAAGTCGGGTCGCGGATCATAGTCATCATTCAGAGAGGAGTTACCGCCATCTCCAGCCCCCAAACTCTTGTTAAGATCACTGCCTCCGCTCTTGTTAATCTCAGCGGCCGCTGCCTGTTCCAGCTCTTGCTCCTTCTGCTTTTCAGCTGCCGCCTTGGCCACTTGCGTCTTGAAGGAGAAGGGACTTTCGGTTGCTGTATTTCCTAGATTAAAGTTGAAAACTCCCGAGGCTGGAAGTGTAGGCGGCAGCAGGGGCAGGACCTGTGACTGTGACTGTGGCTGAGGTTCGGCTACTGGCTGCACCAGGCTGGGCTTAATGTGCTGTGCCGGAATGGTAACGCTTAGGGTGGGCTGGACGCCACCAGTGGCAGCTGTTGGCTTGGGAAGCGGATCTGAGCTGGTGATGACCACATTGGCCGGCGGCTCCTTTTCCACGGGCTGATTATTCAGGGCTCGGTTAAACAGCGACGTCACTGGAGCTGCAACTTGGGGAGGTGCTTTGATAGGAACAGTAGCAGGAACAGCCGCTGGTACTGCTGCCACCAAATTGAGAGGAGCTGGTGCTGGAGCTGGAGCTAGAGCTGGAACAGGAGCTGGAGCTAGAGCAGGAACAGGAGCTGGCGCTAGAGCAGCAGCAGCAGGCAATGGAGCTGCTGCTGCTACTACTGGAGGAGGAACAGTCAATGGCTTTGTCTGAGGCTGCTGAATCGGTGAGACTCCGTAGCCTGGCGATGTTGAACTAAAGAACCCTGGCAGTGCCGGCGGCTTTACTTCCGCCAGACTAAGAGGAGCTGGAGGTGCCTGTGCCGTGGGCTGAGGTGGAATAAGACTGGCCGTTGGCGGCTGGCTAAAGTTGCCCATGGCGTCAATAAACGGAGGAGCTCCTGCTGCAGGTGGTGGAAAGATGCTGGGAAGTCCATAGTTGGGATTACGTGGACCTGACGAAAGAAGGAAACACTTTAGGGCGAAATTCAATGGCAATGTTAGGCTTAGGAACTTACCAAACAAATTGGCAGGTGGCATCGGTCCCTGCGGAGGCACTGGTGGCGTCCGCATGTACTGTGCCTGGGCTGCCTGGGCATAGTAGTTGTACATCTGGTTCTGATTAAACATGGGACTGCCGTAGGGAAGTTGGCCCGGCAGGAAGCGATCCTGGGCAGATGGCGTCTGGTTCTGGTTCGGGACACCATTGTAAAATGCCGGACTGGATCCACCGTACTGCGCTGGCATCACCTGCTGCTGGTGCACAGCAGTCTGGAGCTGGTGTTGTTGCTGTTGCTGTTGCTGATGTTGCTCCGCCAGCGCATCCTCAATAATGAAGAGATCGTCCAAGCCCAAGGCTGTGGCCGGATCAACGTCCTGTGTGGGTGTCACCCGGCTGATCTTCATCTTCTTGAGCATGTCCTCCAGCCCAGTGAATCGCTCGGTCAGTGCAGTTATGTCCTGGCGCATGGCCGCCATACTATCTGTAAACAGGCACATCGAATTGCACATCTTCTTCAAGCTCTGCTCCATCTCATCACTGTGCTGTGCGACAACCACAGTCGCAGGAACCGATGTCACTGGCGTGGCAGCTGCATTGATCTCCAACTGATGGCGACGCGATCTGTTGGCGGCACTCGCATAAAAGTCATCCTCGGCATCTTCGTAGGCGGAGGAATTGTTGTGGAGTTCCGGGGTACCGAAGCTATCGTCGCCGCCGCCAACCTGCTGCTGTACACTACGCTGCTGCTGCTGCTGCTGCTGGCAGCGTCTCAATTCCCGCTGAATAACCGAGCTCAGCGGATGTTTGGCATCGTTTCGGAGCAGCTGCTGCGTCTGCTGCAAGCACTCCTGCCTCCGCTCAAAGTAGCGAGCACGCGAGGCGCGATTTGTCTTGCCAGAATCTTCCAGAAGGCGATAGGCCTCCGCCTGCAGATAGGTGGCCATGGGCAGGTCCAATCCTCGCACTTCCTCCAGAAACTGATCATATTGTCCCGCCTTCAAGAGCTTGCCGCTGAAATAGGTCACCGCGTGCTCGGCCAGCGCCTGTAACTTCTGCCAGGAAGACGTTGAGCCGGCCGAATCATATTTAAAGATGCGGACAAAGGGCTCAAATTGCTGCTGCTGCTGCTGACGTCGCAGCATGCTGAATCCCTGGCGATAAAGGACATCGATGCGCGCTTCCAGGGCCCCGCGATCGCTGCGCGACTGAAGGATGTTGCCCAACTGAAAGATGATGATGGCATCTGCCTTTGGGCCATTCACACCGCGTACGGCCTCCAGGCCGAGTTGGAGCTGGGCCCGTTGCTCGCTGCGATTGGCATCGACGGATATCGGCTGGTTCCTGTGCAGCCGCAGCACAATGTCCCACCAGCTGCTCTGCTCCGATGTCGCCAGCAGACTCAAAAGATTTGCATAGGGCATCATGTGGGGACGTGCGGCGGCATGCAGATTGCCAAATTGAGAGCTGTCGTAGATCTCGCGGAGGAGCTGCAATTTCCGCTGCGTCTGGATGACAGTGGCGTACAGGTAAAGATCGACGTCCAGCTGGGAGATGGAGTCGTGGCCGCAGTAGCTCAGGTTCTGCTTTACATCCCGCCGGAACTCCTCGTAGAAGAGGACGCGCGGTGCTTCGGCCAGAGTGTCGATATCGGAGCCCAGGGCGAGGTAGACATGCTGGGCCAAGGATCGGGGCTGGACCAGCAGCGCTTGCTGCTCGTACGTCTCGATCTCCGCTAGATCGGGCCACTCGAAGACGGGCATCTGCAGGCGGTGGTGGCGAACCAGGTGCGATGACTGTTCCTTGAGCTTGTGCTCGGCGTGGGTGAAGAGCACCTGGTACAGCTGTCCGCGCCAATTCGTGTCCACGCACTGCTGGCGGGCGCAGCATAGCAGCTCATCAGAGTCCTTGAACAAGCCGGATAGCGGCCGTGTGCGTTCGGTTTGGCGTTCGTTGTAGTTTTGGTTGTTGTTCTCCTTTTGATCCTCATCCTCCGCTCGCGAGCGGTCCAAGCAACCGAGGAGAACACGTCCTAATTGGGCGCAACGGAAGGATCCCTGCTGACGCCAGAGCTGCAGCAGCTGCCTCTGCTCAGTATCGCAGTGCTTCATCCAGGGATGAACGTGCTGTTCCTGAAGGGGACGCACCTGGTAGCCAAGGAGCAACAGCGGCAGCAGGCTGCGCAACGCGCCAATCCACTTGTTCTTGTTGCCCAGCAGTTCCCGTTTAAAGATCAGCGCCACCGCATGAAGCAGCAGCTGTCCGGCATAGTGGTCCACGCAGGATAGGTGCAGTTCCAGCTGGGGGGCATCGCTGGCTCGATCCACCGCCGTGCTAAACTTGTGAAGATACTGATCGAGTCTGAACAACAGGGTGCTGCTCTCGGCCAGTGCCGTGCCAGACTCCAGGCTTAGTTGCATGAGGCGATCACAGGTGTGGAGGGCCAGTTGCCAGTAGCGCCAGTCCTTGGCCTCCCGCTTGTCTTCCTTCTTCGAGAGCATCACCCAGACAATGCCGTACCATTCACTGGACTGACTGGTGCAGCCACTGGCCTCCAGTTCCACTTTGTAAGCGTAGTTAAAGGCCTGATTCAGCTGGTTCTTCTCCACGTAGCTGCGCATGAGTCGCACACGCACATTCACGTCCTGGGGACGTGCCTGCAACTCCTTGTGCATGATCATTTCCAAGGCATCCTCGTTGTCACGGCCAGAGCTGCCATCCCCGGCATCGCCGTTGCCATTGCTCTCCGTGACATTCACTCGCAGTCGCAGGGAGGCGACCAGCTCGTGGTCGCTCAAGCTCTCGGAGGCGGCCAGATCCAGCCAGTATTTGGCACACTCCTTGTTGAACACGTTCTTCTCATCGAGCAGCAGCTGGCAGACTTCCTTGATCACGTCCGGCTGTCGGGGATTCAACTGGATGCAGCGCTGGTAATGCTGCAAAGCCTTTTGCAGATCGGGGACTTTCAGCAGCTTGTAGCTGTGGGCAATCAGCTTGTGGGCCACAGCCTCATCCTTGACTCGGAGATAGCAGTTGAGGTATTCAATGGCCTTGTGATACTCTTGTATCTTGTAGTACAGACGGGCCACGGCCAGACCCTTGATATCGCGCTAGGGATGAAGATTAAAATAAATAAAGATGATACTAAATCCGAAAATAACTTTGTAAGAATGTAAAAGGTAGGCGATAAAGTGCAAAGAACAATAATCATATTTAAAATATTAGAAAAAAAACAAGCCGAAAATATTTGCAATAAGGTCCGCAGAAATTCCCAAGTCTTGGTTTTCCGTTGAAACGCGTCTGGGCCAACTTTGCTATATAAAAAGATCTCTGAGCAATATTGCCATATACCCAAGTAGATTATTAATCACTTAAAACGCATTAATAATAAATATAAGTTGCCAAAACAATAAGGTATAATAATGCAATGGGTTTTAGCATTAATAAGGTTTAAGATTTTTTTAACTAACATGAATGCAATAAGAGATTGTAAAGCCACTTTTCAGGGAAATTTGTTAAAAACAAGGAACAATTTTTTCTACTACAAATAATGTTTAGACGTTTCCTTTAGGCTGTGTCTACTGTCGTTGTAAAACAAAGAATACATTCAAATAAGCCGTCTACAAACCGCATACATAACCTCACTTTTCTATTTTGATTTTCCAAGAGAACAACACATAAAACCTTGAGACACTAAGAGGGAGATGTGCTGTGCATTATTTTCTGGCACAATCCAACGACATGCATGAACCTCTAGAAAAGCGCGCAATTTTCCTTTTCGAGTACACACACGCCGCCACTCAAGTGACGCCGACTCGAACACGCACACAGACGGGCGCCGCACTCATACCATTGGCGCGCTGCCAATGGCGGCGCCGTTGATTTCGCAACTGCATTTTTGGAAATTCCAATGCATAAGCTGATGCTCTTACCTGGCTTCCAGGCTGCAGATTTCCCAGAATCTTGTGGACATGCTCGTCGACCTGCTTCCGTGTGGTGAACATGTTTCTTCTATGTTTTATACGCTTTCAGCTTTCAGTTTTCGCAATTTGGTTCTCCGCTCAAAAATGTGCTTGCTCTTGTCTCGTCATCCGATCGACGCGGATTTCTCGAACGCTAACGTGCCAGAACCTGAAACGCACTTTATTCTGGCTAGACAAGCACTATTAGAGCACGTTGCACGGCTTCTCGGTACAAGTCAAAAGGCAAATTTGCTTAAAGGCCGCTCCAAAATTCGCGCACCAACAAAAATCTGCGATACCGGGAACCGAGAAATATTAGTATGACCGCAATTTCGAACTCAGCCAGTGAGACCGGCGTGGAGTAACTATAAATAACGACTTAAATTTCAAGAAAAAGGTTATCAACTTTGTTAAACAAATAGAACGTTGCTGTACAAGTGATAAAAACCTATTCCTTGAATGTGAAGTGAAAAACGTAAGCTTTAAGATACGGAAACTGAAATAAATAAGTGTCATTCCAACAGTAAAATTTTGGGTATCTGTGATAGAAAAAGAGTGGGAAACTGGGCTGAGCCAAAACCGCAAACTTCTAGTGTTGGAAAGCAAACCGAGCAGAGTTGCCACCGCGTGGCCTTATTTAGTGCATTTCTTGCCAAGTTAAGTTGGCTGCGATTTACCCCACTTCCTTTTCCGTGTTAGCTGTGAAAGAAAAAACATGCCGGTGGGTGCCAATTTGCGTAAAAATTCATTAAAAACACAGAAAACTCGCACAAATCTCAACCAAAACCAGACAGGACCCACCGCCAGAGGTTCTAGTGTGCATGGAACGAGTGTTGCCTGATTAAAGTGCCAGTAGGGGCCTCAAAACAGTTGCCACAGACGGCGGCAGCGGCTGTCTGGGCAGCTTCTATGAGTGTGTGTGGTGGTTCGGCGGCCACGCATGGCGTGCGCCTGTGAAATTGCAAACAGTTGTGAAATTGAAACGTGCTAACGTTTTTTGATGCCTTAAGCCAGAAGTAGAATGGAATGCCAGTCGGAATTCGCGAAAGTCGTCCTACATAACCTATAATCGTGGGAATTTGGCGAACTTCTTGCCTGGCTCAGTCTCTGGTCGAGATTTGTTGATACACGGAGAGAAATATTTGTATCTGTCTATAGTGACTCCTTGAAGTAATTGATCTACAATTGCATCCCAATAAGATTGCTTTGATAGATAAATAAGGCCTCCGACCGAATGAATTTATTCTATTTTGACAATATCTAATTATTTTGTTATCTCTTGCAGCTAGCAAAAGATCTTCTGCACCCTCTGCCCGCTGAGGAGAAGCGCAAGCACAAGCTGAAGCGCCTGGTCCAGCACCCGAACTCTTACTTCATGGACGTCAAGTGCCCCGGCTGCTACAGGATAACCACCGTCTTCAGCCACGCTCAGGGCGTTGTTGTCTGCGCCGGATGCGCAACCATTCTGTGCCAGCCCACTGGAGGACGCGCCAAGCTGACAGAAGGTAGTCTCCCCCCACAAAAACGCCCACCTAGAAGCTCCTCCATCTAATGTACATTTCATTTCTATCCTTCCAGGCTGCTCTTTCCGCAGGAAGCCACAGTAAAATGGGACTCGCGATGAACCACAAATTATTAATTTTTTAATAAAATCTATAAAACGTAAAGAAACCACAGAACCGATCCGAAAGAAAACCTGTTGTAACTCAATTGCTGCGGTCCTTTGGTTCATTGTGCTTTGTGAATTAAAGAATTAACGATCTTGTGGTTGGCTACGTGAAAAAAGAGCTCTTGTCGTATTTGTTTATAGTTGAGTGGATGTTGATGATGATAATTGCCAGCTGCTAAGGCGTTGCTTGATCGGCTGTCTTCTTGAGTAACCAGCAACCCCTTAAATATAACGATTGTGGAAGAAAGAAACTCTCTTGCATGCAAGAAGGATTCGATCATGGTTTTTGTAATTAATTACCCCAACCTAGTTGTGCCGCAGAAACTTCAGGAATTTTTCACTAGTTATGCTTAGACCTAACAATTAAATGACTTCACAACAATAAAGAGTGTTTCACATAGGCTTTAAAAAGGAATCATTTCCTCCTTATAGCCAGCCAATGGGTGGCCTGACTTTGGGGCACAAGACCTCAGCGATGCTTGTAACAGGAACTTATTTTTTATAGATTTAGGCAGTCCCTGAGAACTGGTATAGAATTTTAAATAAATTTATTTCTATAGGGTTTGAAATAATAAGTACGACTTCCATTTCAATGTCTTACATTCTTTGGAATTTTAAGTTCTTTTCTTAACGGGTTGTTTTTTTGTTTATTAGGATCGAATAAAACCATGCAGTTTGCAAAATAAGACCTATTACTCATATTTACTTTTATGTAAGTATATATAGAGCTGTTTTGATTTTAGACCCAGAATAAATGCTATATAGTTAGGTCAAGGCTGCATTTTCAGTAAATTATTCAAAATATCGCGCGGGGGAAGTGTAGTGTGCTCGCATTGTTTTCCGCTTTTATTGCTATTAGAATTCAACAGAAAGCTATAGAATTTCCGCCTCCCATGCAACTGGTTACACATAAATCGCCTTTGACATTGGGCAACAAACTTTTCCTCCAATTTCCTCACAATGGAAAATTCCAATATGAATGTATGAGTGATTTTCCTCTTTAAATCAATTTCAATTGATTTCCCCCGAAAAAAAAGTTTCTTGAAATGGCCCAGCTAGAAAGCAGTTCAAAAATGCGCCAAGCAGTGCATTTTAGCAATGTTTTCCACCCTTCGATCTCAATCCCATTATAACAACCTGTGGTTGTATAAAAGCTTATGACAGTATATTTTTAAGTATTTTCTGCGGACAGATCGCGAGTTTACGGGCACACTGCTTCCCCCTACCCCTTTGACTCGCCAGACAGCGTGGCACCGCGCCATTTCGAACGGTAAAAAAAAAGCATTGGCAGACACGGCGGCGTCACTTTTCAGCTCATAAAAAAAAAACAGTGAAAAATGTTCAATACACGCCTTTTGGGTGACAACTGGTTTACGGATGACCGTCGACTGGATAACAATATGTTGGAGCTGCAGGAGCAGCTATGCTGCATGATGGAATCCCAGGAGACTGAGAAGCAGACGCCGCCAAAGGAGGCCCCGGCCGCCGCTGGGTGCAGCACATCCAACAATGTTCTTGCTGACCTGCAGCGCACGTTCGGGGTGCTAAAGTTGGACAATAATACGCCGACCTTGGAGTTCCACGGCTTGGGCTGCCCGAGGCTGGAGCTGCCGAAGAGACAACGCAGACAATGCCAGCGATCGGTCGGTTGTGCTCAGAAGAAGCAAAAGACAGGGAATGGACAGAATTCGCTGTCGGGGCAGATGCAGGCGCAGCAGGAGAAAGAGAACATATGGAATTTGTGCATGAACGATCCTGCTCAATCGAGTATGACGTCAATTATTAGTGTGGAGAAGCTGCGATCGATAGGCTTGCACGGAGATTGGTGAGTGATAAATAATAGATAAGAAATAAAAAAAAAAGAAAAGAGAAATAAAGAAATAAAGAAATAAGAAAAAAGAAATGAGAAATAAAGAAATAAAGAAATAAAAAAATAAAGAAATAAAGAAATAAAGAAATAAGGAAATAAGGAAATAAAGAAAAAAGGATATAA
Organism: Drosophila kanapiae; assembly: GCA_008042475.1. Taxonomy (NCBI): domain Eukaryota; kingdom Metazoa; phylum Arthropoda; class Insecta; order Diptera; family Drosophilidae; genus Drosophila; species Drosophila kanapiae. The sequence goes on along the minus strand of VNJM01000803.1, from coordinate 367,253 downwards.
AGAAATAAGGAAATTAAGAAACAAAGATATAAAGATATAAGGAAATAATAAATACTTAATTAATTGATATGTAAATATAAATAATATAATTTACTTTATATAATTTGCAGCCTGGAACACAATGCCGTGCTGCGTCTAATGGATCTGTTTAGGTCGCTGCACGATCTTCTGTCGACCGACTTGAGCTGCTCGCGCCAAAACTCGATGCCATCGGACTACTTGTTCGATATGCCAAGAAAAACGGCCATGCCTCGCAGCGTGAATATGCGCTACCAGATGCAGGTGCTGTACACCAAAATGGAGCGATTCCTCTCTGTCCAGCGACGCTCCTTGGAGGCAAATCGACATTTTGACTACGAGAAGTACACAGAGTGCGACAAGCTGCTCAATGGATCGACCGCCTGTCTGAAGTCCTTCAAGCAGTTACTAAACTGCGAAGTGCGCCATCGCGGTGGCGTCTTTATAACGCAAGCGGCTAAGCGTAAGTTTCTCCTAGATTTTCCATTCCCTTAACATTCTATTGAATATTATTTTTCCCTTCACAGACAATGCTCATCGCGTGGAGAAATTGCTGGTGGATCTGCGCGAATGGGTGAAAGCATCGCATCTGTGCGTTTATGTCTTCAACTGGGAAATGGATCTGGAGCATCGCTATTCGTCGGCTATGACCCAAAGCCACAATGCGCTGAATAAACGCGCCATGCTCCTGGCTGCCGTCGAGCTGCAGGCGGCTCAACCCCGAGTCCTTAGCGCCGAGGAGAACTTTATTGGCAACCGTTATCAGCTGGAGAATGTTGTGCAATGTGCCCACGAGCACGATGAGTTCCTGTCAGCTCTGCTCGCCCATCCGGAGATATACTTCCAGCCGCATGTGATTGCTCTGTGTGAGCCACCAAAGGAATGTGCAGCAACTGCCAGACTTCGGACAAGCATGGTGGAGGAACCAATCAACTGGATGGTGTATGGCGATATTCAGGAGGTGCCGCCCTCATCGCCGCCAAAACAACACGAGCGCCGCTCTCCTCCAATTCGCTTCAGATCCTGAAGTCGAACAGCACGAAGCTCCATAAGAACAATAACTATTTTGAATTACTTAATACATTAACAAGAATGTAAAAAGGAGATCGAAAACCATATTATATCGAAGCAAATATATTTTTCCAAGTCATTGCTGAAGACTGAACTTAATTTTCCATTGAATTTGATTAGCTTTTAAGATGAATGCCTACAGTGCCTGAATTTAATTTGTAACTAACATATAATTTGTATAGAAGGAACATTCAAATAAATATTCACAATATTCGAGGTTTTTTGTACTGTATTTCCACGGTTTATAGCACGAATAGCTCCTCCAGCGGCACCTTGCCAAAGATCCTGCCCAGCACTGACTTGGCGATCAGTCCGAAGGCCTCGCCAATGCTCGGCTTTAGTTCGTTGAAGATCTCATGCCAGTTCTCGTTGATAAGGCCATGCATGTTGTCGCTCAGATCCTTTTGGCCGTTAAAGAGACCTTCCAGGTGGTAGGTCACATGGGAGGGATCGATATCCACATTGGCGGCCACAACCTCGGCAAAGGTCTTGTGCTCGCCCTTAGACACGGCCTTGAACTTGATCTGTGCCCGAACCTTGCAGTGTTCTATAGAGAAGGGATTACAGTTAAGATCGATCGAGTTTCAGTTTGGCAGCTTCAACACTTTACCCAATCGGATCTCGGCCTTGCCTTTGCCCACAATGGGCAGTATAAGCACTCGCCCGTCAACGTTATAAGGTCCTTTAACGGTTATTTCAGGCACATCCAAGATCAGCTCAATGCTACGGCTGAGATCATGCGTAAAGCCACTAAATACGAGAAAAAACGGATATTTTAACAAAGAAACATCTTAGAAAAATTATAAATGGAAATAGATATAGAGATGTAAGTATCAGTAACCATAAGTTAGGTATTTAATTGAGTGATGCTCTATAGATAGACGCCCGGAGTCGCTAAGTTTCGCTACCCGAGCTCTGCTCACACGGTCGGCAAAGACAGCTCGCTCTTACGCACACAATCGCTAGTTTAACGTGTCAATGCATGCGTGTGGACATCACTGACAATATTTCTTACCTCACTTGCTTGGCGTTTCCCAGATGGAGACCAAGTATGTCCACTTCGTGGAAACTCAGATCAATGTTGACGGGACTGTTGGGATTACGTCCGATTTTGAACTTGGTTATGTGCAGCGGATCCAGTGGGATCAGGCCCAGCTCCTTAATCCCGCTCTGGGCATAGTTCTTCAGCACATAGTTGACACCGTTCTTCACGCAATCCTGGTCTTTGATCTCACATCTTTGGATTCCCGAGGCTGCAGTGAAATAACTTCAAGTTCCCGAAAAGTTTCAGATAGTTAAAGGGGGTCGAAACTCACGTAAATCGGAGGCGTGTCCATGGACGGACACCGACGAACAACCGAGCAGCAGCAGCAGGACAAGGGGCAGAGTCAGCTCCATAATTGATGCGGCCAAAAGACAATTGAATACTGATCCACTTAGTCGCCGCTGATACCACTTATATAGTCACTTTCGTCAATTGAAAAAATTCGGGTGTGAGCTGGAATTGTTGTTGTTGCCGGTGTAAACCGCTTTTTTGCCTTTTTGCGTCTCAGGTTGACAGGGAATTTGACTTTGGGCCGTCACCAGCTACCACACGTACCCGGGCTGAGTCAGTTAAATGGATTATAATAAACCAAACCGGCAGGCAGGCGAAGTGTGCTGTTATTGCCGGCAAATTTATTTGATGACTCCCTTTAATGAACCTCCGATTTGAACTTGAACCCGTTGGGTTGCTAGCCGCACTTGCAAGCCATTGACACCGGCCATCCCATCCATTTCATTTCAATTTGATTCAGTCCCATCTCTCCTAATCACGTTTTGCATGTAATTCGTTCGATATATGCAAATTGGCCTGGCCTTCCAAAAATCGGTCATTAATTCCACATCGAGTTCCCTTGACATATTTAAATGGCGCCTAATTAATGGATAAGTAACTGCTTGTTTATCCCAGGGGTTAAGCTAAGAGGGTTAATATCGGATATTTCCTTGTGAGTTTAGAGGTTTTGATTTAAGAGATCGGATAGAGCGACCCTTCCTGCCTCTAAGGGTTATTTACATAACCTCTGATGACACATACTTTCAGGCGGGGAAGTACATTTTTTAATTGGAGTTTAGCTAACTTCTCCCTCTGATAAATAAGGTAAATAAATAACTTTATATCGTTGCAATTATACAATTTAAACTTTGCTCTCTGTGTCATTTGTATGAGTTCTGTTTTTTATATATTCTGAGTTGCTATAATTGTAAGATCCATTAAGTTCGTTTAGCTTTATTAACACTTTATTAAAAGAACAGATCTAGATAAGCTTGAGATAGATTGTAGGCTCGACTGTAATTTTTTTATGGTCACAATTTAATGGATTTAGATAATTAGCCATATTAGAGGTAATGATGATTGCCGGTTCTCTTATTACTAGTCCTAAGCTATATATTTATATTTTCTCCTCCGCAAACAACTTGGCATACGGACGATGGGCAAAAACGCCTTTGACCAGGTCAAAGAACAACTTGCTAAAGGCCCGATCTGTAGCCTGACCCGTCTCTTGGTAAATGACCTCCGAGTTCTCGTTCAGGAAGGCGTTCATATTGTCACCCAAGGCCTTGTCCCCATTAAACAGATTGGTGAATAGGTAGGAAGTGGCTGCTGGCTTCAAAGCCAGCTTGAAGTTGGTGACATCCAAGTACGTCTCACCATTCTTTACGAGTGGCTGCCCCGAAAACCTGACTATCATCTTAATGTTACCTTAAAAGAAGTTGGGGGATAGCTTAGGTTAATATATCAGTATATAGATCAGTTCGATTTACATACTCATCGACATGTTACTGATGCCGGCTCCACTGATTGGCAGTATAAGCACCTTGCCCTGGATGTTGTAGGGACCCACAAGTGAGTATGCCCTGGCAAGGACCTTTAGTTGATGCTGCTCTGTGAGATTTTTTCCAAATCCTCTACAAAAGTAGAATCGTAAATTCATTTTAATTTGTATAGGAAAAAATGCCAATAAAATGATTGAAATAAATACGTTTAACAACTCACTTAACGGCTACGACTCTTTGATCCTTGATGCCGTACAGCATATTATCGGTGAAAGTTAGTTTTATACTGACAGCACTGTTGCCTTCCTGGTCAATGACCATATTGCCTACCTTCAAAGGATCCAACTGCCACACATTCAAGCTGGGATCCTCTTGCCCGGACCTCTGGCTGAACAAGGCATTGGCGAATTTAGCAATGCATTCGCCATCGCCGTACCTGCAGGGTGCGGGATCATCAGCTGCGGGAGAATTATTTGTAGTCCAAAATAGTTAATTTTTCCTTTATTTTCTCCTTAATAATCACTGTATATCCTTTTTTTTATTGAATCTTACGGAATAGGGCCTGCGCAAAGGCGATAGAACAGAGAACGATTGCAAGGCCGATTCCTGGCATGTTTAGGCGACTTAAAATTTAGAGAAACTAACTTGCGGCCCAGAGTTTCGACTCTTATATATATTCGCACTTTGATTACGCGAGTTATATGTTTTATTTGTTCTCGTTACTTTTCACTGTCAAGGTGGGAAAGAGAGAAACTAGTTTGAGTTTGCATGACACCTAGGTGACAATATGTCTCATTTCAATTAGGTTTAGTTAAGTACACCTTTATAAGGTTTAGCAAATTAAAAATATTATTATAAATTAAATTCATTACATACCCATGCTTAGTAAGTTAGAAACGCAGTATATTTTGATTCTAATAATTAAAACTTTTAATTGTTTAAGAGCTTAACAGCTTGACAAGAACAATTCCGCACCAATAGGTAACTCATGTAAATGAGAATTACAATTAAAGTAGCTAAGCTTGAGATAGGTTTGTATGTTGTAATAATTACACAAGTTAATGGATTGGATTAACTATCACTAAGTATTCTATCTCTATAACTATTCCTCCGCAAACAGCTGGGCATACGGACGATGTGCGAAGACACCTTTGATAAGGTCAAAGTACACCTGGCTTAACCCGTGTCCTATAGCCTGTCCCGCCTCCTTGTAAAGGAGCTGCGAGTTCTCGTTCATAAAGGCGTTCATATTGTCGCCCAATACCTTGTCCCCGTTGAACAGATTGGAGAATAGAAAGGAAATGGTCTGTGGCTTCATAGTCAGCCTCACATCGGTGACGTCCAAGTACGTCTCTCCATTCTTCTCGAGTGTCTGGCCCTTAATCCTGAGGACCCCTTGTATGTTAGCTTAAAATATGTGGGGGAAAGCACTTTATAAATATAATTACAAGGAGATCAGTTAGAGTTACATACTCATCGTTATGTTACTGTTGCCGGATCCACTGATGGGGAGTATAAGAACCTTGCCCTTGATGCTGTAGGGACCCACTAGAGAAAGTTTTTTCGCGACAATCTTTAGTGCATGCTGTTCCGTGAGATCTTGGCCAAATCCTCTGAAAAGGAAATGTTTTTTAGTTGAAACTAGCTCCGAAACAGTCATAATTCTTATAAGAAGTTATAAGTAAGTACTGGCATCTTCAACCTAATATTACTTAAATAGATTTCTTTGACAACTCACTTCACGCCTACGATTCTTATGTCCTTGGCGCCATATATCAAATTATTGGTAAAATTAACTCCTATGCCAACACTGTTGCTATCCTGCTTAACGATTATCCTGTCCACCGGCATAGGATCCATTCGTCTCAGGTTTAAGCTGGGATCCTCTTTCCCCGATCTCTTGCTGAGCAAGGTATTGATGAATTTAGCTATACACTTGCCATCGCCGTACTTGCAGGGTGCAGGATCCTCAGCTGCGGGGGAATTTCTTATAAATCTTGTATCTTTTGTATCCTTTTTGATGGAATCTTACGAAAAAGGGCCTGCGCTGAGATGATGAGGCAGAGAAGGATTACTGTGAAATCAATTCCGGACATGATTAAACGTCTATAGCTTATAGAAACTAACTATTTAGATAGCGGTTACTCTGATTTTTATAGTCGTGCCCTGAAGTTGCATTTGCATATTTTGTCCTCATAACAATATTGACAACATTAAGCCAATAATATGGCCAATTAAATAAACAGGGCTTATAGATCTGAATATTATTCAATAGATTACAATTGATAATATATATTATTAAAATCATTGATACTAATCTATAAAGTTATTGAGCAATTATTTAATAATTTATTGAGCTGTCGGAATAATGTGGTAATGTGGTTAAATAATAGCTTATCTAACAATTTAGTTTCCATTAGTTATAGCCGTGTTACCATGTCCGCAACAGCAGGCAGTTATTCGAAAGATTTAGATCTTTGCAGTAAAATAAATACATTTCTTAGCAATATATTCGGTCCTAGCAAAAATTATTTGCATAGTAACTCCAAGAACATAATTGTCTTACACCGAAAAAGCGTCAGAAAGTAGTTCCATATATATTAAAGCCAAATCTTATAGCTGAAGTTGACAAAACCACAATGTCATTGTGAAATGTTTATTTTGAAGAGTCGAAATAAAGACGTCGGAACAAGAACAGAACAGGTCCCTAGACTTCAGTTAACTTTAATGGGCAAAACAACGCCCCGTTTTACAGCCCAGCCTCCGTAGAGAACAAAAGCGACTAGTTTTTGTTGGATTCTCGCGTTCACTGCAGTTGATTGACTCGTGGAAGATTTTAATGCAATTTCCAAGGTCAACAAGGTTTACCGTTTGGTACTCTTGAACTTAAAATGAGATCTACAGCTGCGGCCACAAAAATAGTACTCGAACTTTATATTCTTTATAGAGTAATTTCACTACATTTCTGAAATTGTGCCTGGTTAGATCAATTAGTTAATCAAGTTTATCAATTAGTTAACTTTAAAACTTTTAAAGCCTTTTAAATTAATTATAAATCCTGAAATAACAAGAATCAATTTTAATAAATGTATACAGTTTCTCTCTCTTTAAGAGAGGGAGAGAGTGCTGGAATTGCAATACGGGACACTTCCAGGCTGTGAGAGCGATAACACTGCCTATCGAGAATAAGCGCTGCCTATCCTTATTTACGCTTTATATAAATGGCATTTTATTTCCATTTAATTCAATTAAACCGCTTAAATTTTGATATATAGTTAATACGATTGAATAGTTAGTGCCCATTTTGCGTTTGTCATGCAAATCGCCAATCAAAAAGCCCGATCACGTGCGCTGCTTGCCAATCGGCAAGCTGTCGGCGATTGCTTGCCAAAAATCGTATGCGACAGTTGTGCGGAAATGCTGAAAAGATCTACGCTTGAATAAACAATGGACGCGCACAACCAGTTATCGAATCATGTTTGTTTATTCTACAGTTTTAAAGCTTAGCTTAGCAAATATATGTGATGATATGTCAATGGCCGGAATGCAACGCCCCGTGGCTGTGAAATGCTGCCGATGAGGAAATACTCGTACACTTAGCCTAAAAGCCAAACGAGTGGCGTTCAGTTCTCCAGGAAGAGGTCCTCGTAGGCGAACCGCTTGAACAGCTGCGAAAGGATGGTCTTCATGATCTCCGCAATGGCCACATGGATCGAGGGATGCAGCTCGCTCCACACCTCCACCCAGTTGTCGTTGAGGAACTGATTCAGGTTGGCGCCCAGCGCCTGATCACCATTGAACAGATTTGCCAGACGGATGTTCATCCTGGAGGATCAGGAATACAAAACAGATGTAGAACCGAACTCGATGCGACTTGCCAACCCGAAGTCTACTTACTTTTGCGGCTCCACCAGCACCTTCAGCTTGTCCACACTCAGGAAAGTGCGTCCATTGCGCTGCTGGGTGCCAGGCTTGAACTTCACCGAGAACTTGGGATTGTGCAGGATGATCTCGGCATCGCCATCGCCACGAATGGGCAGGATCAGGATGCGACCGTCAGCCACGTACTTGCCGCGCAGAGAGATCTTGGGGAAAGAGCCGTACATCTCAAACTTGCTGGTGGCGGGATCTGGACCAAAGCCACTGGGGGAAAATAAGGAAAATGCGAATAAAAGGATTAGTATTTTAGAATATTAAGCTAGGAATATATCAACTTATGCTAACACTAATTTCCTAACTCAATAACTTAATTATCATATTTTATTTTATGAACAAACTTAACTTAACTTTAAGAACAAACTTCTTTAAAATAAACACAAAAAGAAGGTGTGACTCTTACTTTCTTTTCTCTAATTTTCTTTTTGATTATTAAAACTTTAAGCTGCTTTAAACTAATCAACAAACTTTATACAGTTTAATATCACTTTTCAATATCACATTTAATAGAAGAATCTCTTGAAAATATTACTTCACCGATTTTCTACTCACACAGCTCTATCGAACTTCACACCCGACAGCCCCTCCACATTCACATCCTTGAAGTTCAACTTGAGATTCAGCGAGCCAGTGCGTCCGTCGGAGATGTCAAAGCGCTTGACCAGGAAGGGCTCAACCTGGGGGAATCCTGCCGCCGGATAGCCAGTCTTTGCATACTGACGCACCAGCGTGTGGGACACATTGATGATGCAGCTGGTGTCACCGATCTTGCAGCGAGGCAGCTCAGGAGCTGCAAGGATAAATCCCAGATTAGCAATGCTACCGCAGCTTCGACAGAACCGCGGCAGACTCACGGAAGTTGGAGGCACCGCTGGCGAGGCAGACAAGCAAAGCCACGGAGCTCAGCTGGAGCAGCAGCATTATGGAAGCAAGTATAAGAGACCGGGAGAGGGAGACACACACGACTGCTGCTGATTTGGCAAGCGCCCGACCAAGTTCAATGGCAAACTGTAAATTGGCTCGGGACAGACGGCGGCATTTATAAAATTTCTGACCGCCAGAGATTGGACGGTTTCGGATCGGAGTCTCGCCGACAACCAGTACACTTCATAGTTTATTCATTCCTGACTTGTCTCGCCCGCTGCTGTTGCTGGTCGTTGTTGTTGCTTCTTGCCTGATTGGTGGCTATTTTTATTTATTCGAGTATCTCTTTCGTTTTGTGTTTTGGCTTCTCATCATTATCATCATGATCATGATCATTATCATAGGCACCCCTAGCCAGAATTGGCAGCAACAATATTATTAATTAATATTATTAGCATGTGCCCGGTTTCGCGAGAATAGCAACAAATAACAATAAACAATAACAAAGGAAAAAGGCAGGCAGGCAGTCAGGCAGCAGAAAATCAAAAGTGATTCTTATTAATTTTAATGCTCAAACCCGTCCACGCCGTCGGCAAATCCAATCCAACAGACATTATATATTATATACACAGTCCATGCTGTTCTCTGTTGCCGCCACAATGCATTATTTAGACTATTATAACATTTTGTGTACATTTTTATAGATCCGAAATGGCATCTCTGCGCTTTGTTTGCACATTTAATAAAGTGCAAATAATAATTCGTACTTATCAGCGCCGATATTTGCTTTGAGATCAGAGCTTAGAACATTTTTGGGGATTTCCAAAGTGTCTTTGAAGTCATGGATGCTAAGTGGTCACGATGGTTTCAAATTTGGAATTGGAAGAACTCATTAAGAGATGTGTCAGAGGTTAATTCTGTACGGGAGCTTCTTCAAGAACGTTTTTCTTGATTATTAACTTTAGTTATTTTCAGACTAAACCCTAATTAAGGACCTTCAAAGACAACTTTTCTTCCTTATTCTATTTTTGCAAATCTGCACTGCAATAATAATCCTGAATTTAATCAAAGAATGTGCTTCGCCTCAAGGTTTAATTATTTTGCCCAAAAGAATTTCCGTTTTGCTTCACATAACCCCCTGGAGCGATGAAGACCTAATTGATCTTCTGGCCAATAACTCAATTCCCAACATAAGCCAATTAGACATTATTGGACAGAGCGGACGACACATCAAAACTGGTTCCAACGGCATTCTTAATGGATTCACCAGATAGAAGTTGCCCCCAGCGAGAAGATGGCTTCACTTTCAAACTATTTTGACAGGCGCCGCTGGCGTTTTTATTTAATTTTAATTCGACAAACGTTAGCTAAAGACTTCTTTCTGGCATTCGTCATCGGCAATTAGCATATTTTGGGCTATTGCTTTATAATATACAATATATAATATGCGTATACTATGCGAAACCGGCATTTTGTTTATTATTTGATTATACAATTGGCGCCAGGTGAGTTCACATATCTCAGAGCTCTGGCACTTTGTATTGTTTGCAGAGCCAATTCCTAGACGCTGTCGTAGACATCGATCGGGATTACAGCGGATTCTTTGGCCACCTTAAGTTCGAAATATGTAGAATACCAGTTAATCTATGCAAACACGGGTTTACTTAGTGGCGGCGCGCCACTCTATGAATTAATTTGCATCTCTCTGCTCTCTGCTCGGCTCGATCATGCCTTAAATATCTATGTTTGTTTGCATTCGGCTCATCTGACGTAAACGTGATTTGGCAAAATGGTTAGTAACACTATTAAAATTATGAGTTTTTGAACTAGTATTTCCACTTAGTAATTTGTTGTGAAAAGCTTGGCTGTAACTTTTTAATTTTAAGGAATTCATGCTGAGTTGGGGAATTTTTTAGGGTTCTGGTTTCAAGTGGAGCGGTTCATTATTATAATTTGTTAGCTTAAAAAACAAAAATGGTATTAAAGGTGATTGAAAATCAATCTTAATTGCCATACTTTAGTGTGATAATAATGAAAACAATACACAAAATATTGGAAACTTACGTTTTCTAAGATAGAAACGTTGGTAAAAGTTAAATTTTTACAAATAAACACATTATAGAATACAGAAACAACATATTAACGAAACAAATATTTCTCATTTTGTAGCTTTTTAAAAGAATTAATAATAATAATAAATAGTTTTCTATATTATTTTCCCGGCAATTTTCAAATTACAAACACAACATGGTCGCACCTAGGACCGATGAGCTTTTCAATGTGACCATAGTGGGTCAGGAAATGGAAAGCCCGCGTTTTTTTATGCCAGCAATATGGGCGCAAGCGACGGTGGGCACACTGCTGAGCACAACCACATCAGCCTTAAGTTTGGATTTAAAATTTCTCACGAAACTCTTAAAATAGCAGGTGAAATACGGTTCAGACTCATTCATAATCCAAAGTACGACAAGCAGCATGCGTGGCTATAAGTTCGCCCTTGTGGCCACTGCCCTGGTCTTGCGAAGCCTGCAAGTGGCAGGGGCAACGGAAATAGAGAACAAAACAGGCGAATTTGTGGCCACCAAGGAATGGCAGGTGATAGCGGAAGGTACTGGCTTGCCAACTGAACTTGACCGAGTGACGTGTACTAATTGAGGGCTCTGGTTTTCCAGGACAAGCTATACCCAAGGGTCTACATGTGCGGATCAATCTGCAGACGGGACTCAAGGAGGCGAAGCTACTGGACGATAACGAACGTGGCACGGCGCTGCAGAGTCAGCAAGAGGGCCAGGCGGCGGATGCCAATGAGCCGCTCTCTTTGGACTACAAGCCGGACATCATCGAGGAGTCGCTGCGCCGGGTCAAGGAGAAAAAGAAGAGCTACGCGGAGCTGCGAAAGGCGTACAAGGAGTTCCAAAAGAACTTTCGCACGGACGGAGAACTGATCGTTCAGCTAATTGATCAGTACCGAAACTTCAGCAAGACGCCGCTGGAGTCGGAGCTGCGCTCCAAGCTGGACTCCCTGGAGAACCTGGAATACCTGCTGCATCAGATAGACAACGCCCTGTTGTTCATCGATAATGGCGGTCTGGACGACGTCCTCCTGCCGATCGTGGTCAACGATACGAACACGGCGTTGAGGATATCAGCAATGCGAGTCCTGGGCTCTCTAGCCAGCAACAATCCCAAGGCGCAGATCAAGGTGTTTGAGAAGAACTTTGGTTCGCATCTGGCGCAGATTCTCATCAGCTCTGGAAATGCCGGGGAGATCTCTGCAGCGCTCCATGCCTTTGGAGCACTGCTGCGCAAATTTCCGTTGGCCCAGCAGCGTATACTCTCCACCTCTGGCACCCAGGCCCTGATCAAGGTGCTCCAGAGTCCCGATGTGGAGCTACGCAGCAAGTCCAAGGCTGTCACCTTAATCAGTGACTTAGTACAGGAGAAGCGTTTCGTGCTGGAGTCCAGCAAAGATGCGCCAGATGCCGCCTCCACGATGGCCCAATATGTGCTACTGGAGTTCCAGCCCTGGCTGCAAACACATGGCTATTGCCCGGCGGTGGAGAATGTGCTTGCCAAGGATTACTTGCATCTCCTGGAGCAGCCAGAGATTGTGGAACATTTTGCCACTGCTTTGGAGACCACCGAGGAACTTTGCAGTGCCACCTGGTCCCAGAGTTCGGGGCTGAGACATGCCCTACTGACGATCCGCAATCGGTATGCCAACAGCCAGGACGAATACCGACTGGAAGTGTCACAGGTCCTGGCCAAACTCTGCGAGAGACTGTTCAACAAGCCCAAGCACACCGAACTGTAAGCCTAGTCAATTATTAGTTAACATCCTTATTTATTGTAAGCTAATTTTGAATGTAATTCGTAGCCAAACCATAGATCCCAATTGTCCAGAGTAAGTTAAGTGAACCTAAGCTAAACCTAAGTTGCCAAGTACTTGTGATGCGAAAGTAATGCTCCTTCTGCGGAAAATATATAAAGACCTTGTCATTAATCTTAATGTTAATAAAGATCAGGTATTATTATAAAATTCAAAGGGTTTCCTTGAGGATATAATGGGGTTTTAGTGGTATGTATCTAACTAAATCCAAACAGTCTTCTTTGGGATAAAAAGCATGGTTTTAAAAGAATTTCAAGATTGTTATATTGTTTTTATAAAACGTCAGGAATTATTTGCTTCAAAGAGCCTTTAAAAGACAAAATGTACACTGAATTGCATACTTTTAGGCGCATTTTAAAGGGTTTTAAGCCCGTACTAATTTCTGGAGCTAACTAGATATTAAATACTAAAATAAAAACCACCCGCTTATATTCATTTATAGAAAAGTATTTGAAACATGATTCTTTTATTTCTAGCCAATCCAAATCCATCTTTAAATCCGAGTTTCTAATGAAATTCAGAAGTAAGAAACGCCGTGTGTAACTTCAACCCCACCATAAAACACCTCAAGACCCATTTAAGGCTCGATAAGACGGCGAGCATAATCGACCAGGTCATAAAGTAAGTCAAAAGTGTCGGAAGGAAAGCAACAACCAATTGAAAGCATGGCCCAAAAAACAACTCGAAAGTAAGGGAAGCGAAAAGAACAAGGAAGGCCTGCCACGAAACTAACTGTAACTGTACACAGGAAAGGAAAATAAAGGAAACCGGGAGTGGTAGTGGGAGCGGGAGAGAGTGCAATTATGTGCCGGCGACGTCCAGTCCAAAAATTACAGCAATTAACGACAAGTCACATGCAAATGCAATGTCACTGGGGCTGAATCACGCCATGGAAGTGGACTGATATTGGAGAGTGAAAGACCTGGAAGAGAGTCAATTCAATAAACCGGCTAGGACGCCGCCTTGGTTCCCATGGCGACTACACACAATGTAAACAGAGAGAACCCCACCAAGGCAAGAAAGAAAAATAGAGAGAGAGAAAGAGAGAGACCGAAAGGGGTTGCAAAGCCGGCTCAGTGGAGCGAAACGAAAGCACAAGTGGGGGTCGTCGGGAGGGGCGCCGCTGAATTCTACTCATCAATTTCAGCTGGGGCGCGTGCGCTCTGCCAGCAAGCCGCTGCAGTAGTTGTTGTTGTTGTCATGGCACTACCACCGCCGCTTTCCGTTTCTTTATATTTATTTTTTTTCGGCTCTTTCGCGAAGAGAGGAGCTCGGAGCTCTCAAATGGAAACGCTTGACGAGTGATGTGGAAACATTTTCAACACACAAGTAAAAGCCAGCGTCCAGAGAGGCTTCCAACGTTTACAGGCGAACAGCATGAGTCGCCTTGAAAGTGTCAATGGAAATCACCAGGGATTTGGAGGTGTGATTTGAATTTATTATCCATTATAAACTACCTTTCCAAGGAATGTCCCCCTATTTGCTCCCCCTATGTAATTAATTATTCATTGCTTAAAAAAAGGATATATTCAGGAAGAAACATTGTAAAAGATCAATGATATTCGTGCCTAATATGATATAATAAGTAATTAAAACATTTCTATCATTGTAATTAGTAGTTTTAATATTTAAATTTATTAAACTCCTATTTGAGAGTATGGTATTTATATTATTATATTATATTAACTTCCAAATGATTCTAGTATTTTGTCCCGTGCTGTCTTCATGTGTGCTTGCATGTTGATAGTGGGCACAAGTCCGACCAACGACGCACACCGGCTTTACAGGCTGTTGCTGCCTTTTATTGTTGTGTTTTAGTGCTGGTGGTGTTAGCACTCGTCGTTGCATGGTTGTTAGGGGGCACGGCTTTGGCAACATTACGGAAAATCAGTTTGGGTTTGGATCGCGTCGCGAGGAGTTCGTTCAGCGCTGCTGACTGTTGGCTAAAAGCGATTCGGTCAACTTTGTTTTGTGTGCAATGCAACCACAATCATAACAATCACTATAAGCCCAAGAATTTTCGAAGTGCACATGCAGGAAATAGCCCCTCAAAAAAAAAAGGATTAAGTGCGTGTTTGTAAAGCATAAATTATTCGAAAACATAACAATAGCGGAATGTGTGCTGGGACTTAAAACTTATGAGTCATGTAGAGCAGAAGGGTTTACGGTTAAGAAAGTGACAATTTATTGGCTCAATTAAAGTAAGAACTTGTCCAAAATACAAGTTAAAAAAAATAAAGTTTGAATGGAATATTTAAAAAGAAAGTTAGAACTCTTGGCACTAAAGCCTCTAAAAGCAAAAGTGTATTATAATAAATACAAACAAAACTTATTTAAGAATAATATCCGAAAGCTAATCACATTTGAAGGATCGTTTTTTAAGAAACTTAAATTCTTAATATTTGTATAGTTTTAATTGCTAAATTTATTGTTTTTATTCCCCTAAATTTAAAGAGCTTAAAGTTGAAACTTTCCATTTCATCAATATTTTTTATGACACCATTTTATTGCTCCCGGAATCCATTAAATTATAACCAATTAAACTTCTCCTCGGCTGTAAATCAGTTAACACTTTTTTCCCCAAAATCGCCCCCAGTGCGAAAGAAAAAAACCCGAGGGAAAACAAGTTCGCAGCCCAAAGCGAATATCGGAAAATGTAAACGTTTTTGCACAGGTGAATGACTTTTTTGTGCACTTCCGCGGGCTTCCGGTCAAAAAAGCGTTTTCATTTTCGCCATCGGCCAATGGCCAGCGGCTGATTTGTATGCAAATGTTTGTCTGTCCTCCCAAAACCCCCATTGGGACTACGTTCATAGAGACCTCCTCCACACACTTGCCGCCCGTCGTCGTGTGGCATGCCATAAATCCTGGCCACAAGGAAGGTCCTTCGCGCCATGTAAACGGGCATTGAAAATTCTTCCACTGGGACCGACTTATTCCGGAACCAAGGAAACAACAACAAAAATATTTTAACCGCCTTTAGTGGCTGGTTGTTGGCTTAATACCCTTCGAATTGGGTATTGTGCTGTATTGGGTTGGTTTAAATGAGGGTTTATAAGATTCTAGAATCTACAAGCTTACAGAAGAATAAAAAGAAAGTTGCCGCCAAATTTGGTTCCTATATAAATCGAGGAAATAGCTAAATCTAATCGCCTGGTGATGCTTATTAGGAACATTTATATCTTATAGGCTAGAGATGCCTTCTTCAGGCTACTATTTATATTTTTCTTTATTACTAAACAAAACTATTTAAAGAAAGAAAGAAATAACTATTTAAAGAAAGACACTTTAAGCTTCTTTAAAAGATGGCCAGGATTGCAAGGCTAGCAGCTCAGAAGAATCTGCTCTTTTTGTTTGGAAGAATTAAGGAGATCGCATTTTTCTATTATTGCTTTTATCTCAATTATTAAAGTATTTTTTTAATGGTTATAAAATACTTCAAAAAATCAGGATAATACTATCCAAAAATTATTAAAAAACACAAGAAGAGTATTTATAGCTTGGCAATGAAAAAATGTTCCCTGATTGTGTTATTCTTGGAGTTTTGCTGGTGGAAAAAAATGCCGCCAATTCCGCCGGTGACAACAACTAAGGCAATGTGTGGCAACCGACCAAGTCAACCGACCAACAACTACCAACTTCCAACTCCCGACTTTGAGGTGACATGTGTGCGACATTTGCCCCACAACCAGAAGACAATGAATGAGGAGGAACAATATGCTAAAGATGAAGAATACAACTTTCAGTTGCTAGATGTTTTTCGCGGTGGGCCTTAGTAAGGGGTGCTAATGTTCCAGTTGCTTTGGTTTCTGTGCCAAAGCGTTTTGTCTATCTAATAATCTTGTAATAGTCTAGAAGACTGTGCAGACTCCCCCTCTCTAGACATTATCCATTTCAAATTGCCATTTTGTCAATTACAGAGCAAAAAACAAAGGAAAAGTTGCACGTAAATTCAGGCAAGAACGTTTATGGCACATCGCAGATATACGCAGATTTATGGCTGAAAAATAAAAGATAAACTGCATGCAATAAATCAGGAAAACTAACGAAATACATTCCGGTTAGGCAAGAATTTAAGAATTTAATATGGAAAGTG
Source organism: Drosophila kanapiae (assembly GCA_008042475.1). Lineage (NCBI taxonomy): Eukaryota > Metazoa > Arthropoda > Insecta > Diptera > Drosophilidae > Drosophila > Drosophila kanapiae. The sequence goes on along the minus strand of VNJM01000803.1, from coordinate 350,562 downwards.
TGATGGAATTCCGAGTGAAGTGAACGATAATTATATGAGTTCTGTGCAAGTGTTATGTTGCTCTAAGAAGCTAAAAATCCATCAATTGACTTGATTGTTCATCGCCGAAATATTGCTGTACAAAATGTGGATAAAACTTAATTGGATATACTTTGTGATCTGGTCTCTGTGCTGGCTTAATAATGGTAAGTTATATAAAAGAGTTAAGAAAAGAAATGAAAGTAATTAAGACATTAGTTGTAAGAGACGGTAATAAATTCTATGAGTTATTTTAAACTTTCCATCTCTTAAGATGTTATAATGATGGCAATTTATCTCATAATATGTCAACCATATATTAATAACTGTATTTAAGATTTACTTGGTTATATTGTTATGACAAATACCCTTAATAATAGTATAGTTATCGGCTTGGAGTGCTGGTTAAGTAACTGCTGATCCCAGTGTCTTTGATAATCGAAAACAAACAAAGTAATTAACCGCATGTAACCCTCGAAAAGTAAAAACTGAAAAATAGTGAAATTCCAAGCGAGACTCCGATAAATTCAGAAAACAAGAGAAAAGTCTGCAACGTCAACGACAACGACGTTCTGGTCCAACGATTTATGACGGATACAACTTTTTACGTGACTCTGACTTGGCTCGTGTATCCGTATACCCCAAACCGTATCGGAATCCCCCCCGTAAAGCATTTTGCCTTTTCTGGAGTGCATTTACGCATTTATATACCCAACCAAGAGATTGTGGTCATGAAGTTGCTGCTCCAGTTTGAAGTTCCATTTAGTGCATTAATTTCGGTTCATTACATTGTCATAGTTGAGTGAAATCATTACTCTACTTGGGCAAAGAATGTATAGCAGTCGAGGGCTTTAATGACTCTGTCACAGTTCAAGTTCTTCCCTAAAGGGCTCTACGATCCACATTGTATCTCTCAAATAGCTTGACCCGTGCCGGAAAAATTGATTGCAAAATACCGTGCCATTGCCTTTCGACGATGCTTACGTTGTTTAACCAGACAGAACTCGCTCGGAACGGAGCAACTTGTGGCTTCGTCTTCGGCTTGGAATCCCAAAAAAATAAACCCCTTGCCAGATAGATATATGTAGCAGGCAAAGTCAGTGGCCCAGACCGAGGAGTTTGTCGTTTCGGTGGCGTTTTCATGGAAATCACCAAGCTGAACGGGGCACTTTTTCTCTTTTCGGTTTTTCGTGGCGTTGTTTTTATCAAAAAAGCACAAAAAAAAAAAAGAAACCAAAACAAACCGTATGAAAATTTGTTTTTCTGAACTTTTTGATTGTTGAAACTTTTCTCCGCCATATAAACTCGCATATATTCATATTCACATTCACGTATCCAAATTTGTTCAGCCGCCAAACTCACTTTCATTTGGCTTACACACTCTCCCAGGTTTGCAAAAAAATAAATAAAAGTAGAACTTACATAACTGGGAGTTTGGTCTTTAATCTCGACTTTATTTGTACAAAGCCTCGCGGATTTACGCTTCAGGTATTTGCACCTTATGGATGGCGATGGCTTTTGGAACCCGCTTTGTTTTATTTGATGACTCTAATTAGTCTTAGTTTTTATTTACGAATAGTGTGTGCAATCCCTGCCACACAATCATTCGCTGCTAATTAGGATAGTTGTGCAATCGAAATATGGTTTTTGGATGCCAGTGAGTGCGCTAGTCCCGATTTTCAGAAACTTTCCATTTTGTGCAGAAAGTAGTGCCAGATACATGTACGTGAGCTATCAGCACACATCACCGAGATTGGGTAATAAATCCTCAGCAATTAGACTAATTTCCAAACAGCACTTTTAACTGCCGAAGAAAGTCCGCCAGCGGAGATCTCCATTGCCATGTGCATTGCCCAATGTCACAACAATTAACCTACAATTGAGCAGAAGATTTCACTCCTCCGTCATATATCATCTGGTGAAAATCCCGCCGGAGATGACTGGCGACCCCCAGTCAGGGTCAATTGCAAGCCGTTTACCAGAACGAGCTGTGAATAAAAAAGAAAAAAAACGAACAAACTGAAATTATACTGTTAACACATATCAAGAACTTGTTCTTCAGGCGGTCAAGGGAAGGTAGAAACCGGAACCTGCGTTGAGAAATATGCATGTACATACTTGTAAGATTTTATAATGGGCATTGCCCAAGAAAGGTGTTATGTCATGCTCCCATGGGACTTGGATAATTGGGCTAAGGCAGTTAACTAACAAATTTATGAAAGTGAGGCGAGATCAGGCTATTAATACTGCCATAAATAAGTCACGGCGATAAAGGTGGACAACCTTAGGAAAATCGGAATCATATAAAGGAACTTAATATCCTAAGGCAATATAGTTTTATAATAAATAAAAGTGTTTTCTTTAGATCTCTGTAAAATATAAATACCTTTCAAAAATACGATTTTGAAGTAAAAAAACTTAAGAGGAAATGCCTGAAGCATGCTAACTTTTTATTAATATTTCGCTTGTTGAGATATCAAATACATATTTCACTTAAAGAATAATAAAGCTTATTAAAATAACTATATAGAGAGAAAATAATAACTAATTTGATCAAACACGAAGCTTAAAATTTAGAAAATCGATTCAACTTTTCCTCCGGTTATTTCACGGACGAACTTTTACCGCTTTGCATACGAGGAAGGGAAAGGCAAGAGGTGTCCGTTCGCAGTAATTTGCATGGCCATCTCAGGTTTAACCATTTGCACACTAACACAATTAGATATCAGAGCTTGTCCGGAAACTCAAATCAGCTGCAAGGCATCCACCGAGGAGGAGTCTAAAGATGTTGTTCCATGTGGCCAGGTGTGCTCACATGGTGGTGGTGATGGTGGTGGCTGGTCTTCGGCTTCGAAGCTTGGGCCGAAAATTGCAGCAGTCGGAATGAAAGAAAACGGAAGCTTAGTAGAGCGTATCCGAGGTACGAGCAAACATGTCTGGCGATTCGGACAGGTGGCTCACTGGAACACAAACACTGGACCAAGCACACACTCCGCGCTCTGTGGTGGCTTCCTCTGCCTGTCGCTGCAATTTGTTTTTTATTCGAAATTAGCGGCGGGACGGACGGTGTCCGAAAGTAAACCTGAAAGGGAGAGAGTCCGTTCGAGAAAAGTATTCCTTACACTTTGCTTTTGGTCAAAGATAACCTAATTTTACTTGGAAAACAAATTTTAAATAGTAAAAGCCAAGATAATTGAAGCGATAGTGGGGAGTAAGGATGGCAGAATAAAATAGCGATGTTCGATATATGTGCGATAAATCGATATTTTTAAATATCGAACTGTGCTGAAGAAGAGTCTAAACTTAGATTGTAGGAAATAATTTTAAAAAGTTAGTGAAAATAGTTTTAGATATGATTCAGATCGGACTTTTCCGGTTGATATATGTACATACCCCAACTGGCCAGTTTAATTATAATTCCCAACTAGTTACCGTTAGTATTTATGACTGAATCCCAGACATAATTTATAGTTTATACATTTTTAATTTGGTTTTTTAATTCAGCCACATTCGGAGCCATACTGGACTCGCGTTGTTACCTCGAGGGCGGAGGCTCGGCAGAAAGTTTCCTAGCCACCGAAGATCTGGCGGTGGGCTCCATAATTGGCAAGCTGCGAATAAATGGAGATCCCACTGCCGATACAGGAGATATCAACCTGTCGCTGAGGGAGAAGAACGCACCCGTCGAGATTGTGGCCGGAACAAAGGAGCTGGCTCTGGCGGTGGAACTGGATAAGGAGGGTCTAAGGGGTCCCTCGTCCATCTACGTGAATGTCATCTGTATACGGCGCCACTCAACGGATCCGGTAAGATTATAAAGTTGTAGCTTGTAATTTGTAGGTTGATTTTTCAAGGTATTATGGTTTTATTTTGTAACCAACTTAATCAAGATTATCACTCACTAACTTTATGCTAATTTATACATTTTTAATGGGAAATTAAACTCGTAGAAGGTCTATTCCATGTTTCTTGCAATCCAATTCATAAATGGCAAGATACGTATGCAATTGTGTATGAGAATCGGTGGATCTGAGGACGTCTTGACCGTTAAATATCCCGCTATTGCAATGAGGTAGAAGTTTCGTGGCTTCTCATCCACAAATGTGATGCCCATTAGTGTTCCGCTTGTCAAAGCATAGTCCCTCACATCGACCATGGCACACAGTTGATTCTCGGCATTAAACGACTGTCCGAGCTTCTGCCATTGCCAGGAACAAAACTCCGCACTGGCCGTCTGCACAACCAGCTTCATCCGATACCGATACTCATCGGCCAGCGGCTCATCCTTATGAAAAGTTTCACCCCTGAATCCCGTTAGCTCCAGCCGCTGAGCGATGTGGTTGCCCTCGACTTTTTGGGCGGGCGGCAGGCAAATGGGCTGCACAAAGTCCGAGATCTGCACGTTCTTCACCAGCTTAGCCAAGGCAATTTCGTAGTCATAGGTTTTGGTGTCGTACATCGGATGCACTGCCAGCTCCTGGACACTAACCGCCTGCGGAGGCGGCGAGCACTTCATGTCGTTTTGCTCCTTGCGACAGTCCTGCTTATGAATATTTGCGGTGGCCTGCCAGTCCCCAAACAGGATAAACGTGGCACCCGACAGTGCACATGGAGCGGGAAGAATGGCATATCGTCGATGGATCAGCACCGCCACGCATTTGAATGGAGGATCCGGATCACTCGAATTTCCATCGCTCACGCGTCCAATCCAGGGGTACTCGTCCGGTTCCGTAACCTGTTTCATATTGTAGAGTTGCGCCTCCCGCAGCTTTCCGCACTCCGGCTCTTGGCCCTGGATTTCTGAGAATAATACAAAAATTAGCGTACTTATTAGAAGTATTTCTTTAAAGGCAAAGTTCTCCAGAGTTGAGGGATAAGCCGGGCTTGAATGTGTAAAGCTTAATTATATGTAGACAATCAAGTTTATTAAGCATTCTTTTATAATATAATGATTATATGACGCATATAATTGATATTTAGATATGAGAAATTGCTATAGTTTGTAAAGAAACATTAATATATATTTTACTAACTTACGCGATAAGAAGATGGGCAAAACCCCGAATATTAAAACGAGCACTCGGTTGCCATCCATCTTCCGTCAGCTTTACTAGAAACTAAACCGATCGGTCAGGTCGGCAAATTGTCTTTAATAATGTCTATATTTAAGCTTTATGATCAGCTGAAAAGCTTTTGTCGAACCTGACAAAAATGAGCAATAACATTCAATAGCTACATATATCTATTAAATAAGCTTTTTATTCTAACAAACAAAAGGTACATTCTGTGATCTGATTGTATTAGCAACAACGTCCCTTTTTCCGCTTTGACTGCCATTGTCCTAAATCTTATAGAATATTATTATTAGTAATTATAGTTATATAATTAATAAAATATAGGACAATGTTAGTCAAAGAAGAAAACAAATTAAATTGGAATATTAAAGCCCCGCTTAATGCGAATCGATACAGTTAGCAACGCTTCTGGCTAAGCACTTGTCGATCAGGTTAAAGCTGCAATTAATCAGTGTTCATTCGTCCTGGTCAGTGGCCCACATCGACCGCACTTCCTGTCGAGCACTTTCCAACCGCATTCCGCAGCTGCGAAGGAACCTTCCGTGCAATGGCCAGCAGCAAACCAATTAACCTATATTGCGCTAAGGTGCTGCCACCTCCTTGAACCCCATTCCTCACCCATTACCACCACGGGGAGAGTGCGTGTTCCTGGGGGCGCTTAACTAAGCTGGTTAAATTTCGGTAAACACGATTCGATTGCGGCTATTCGTGGAACTCTATAAACAATTGAAAACTTTTGCCCAGACAATGTACGCCCATTTCAATTTTAGAATCAACAAAACGCCGGCTACAGCTCCAACTTCAACGACTCTGCTAGTCCCTGTACTGCAGCTGCAAGTCGAAGAGCAATCAAAGGAGGAACAGGAGGAACTGGAGCTGGAGGCAGACCTCAGCGGCGTCTGTGGTTAGCCCCAGCTTGGTGGCCATAAATTAGCCATTAAGACTTCCGCTGGCGGGGCTGAAAAGGCGGCTTGGGGGGTTGCTTGCCTTGGGTTTGGGGCACGTCCTGGTTTTGGGGCGAGTAAGAGGTCCGCTAAACATGCAAATGTATGCAGGACATTCGCGGTGGGCTTTGAACTCTCGAGAGGTCACTGACCAGGATTGAAAGTAAGGTGTTCGTCTTCGAGGTGTACACACTTGAAAAAGTTGTTAGTCATCTTATAATACAATTACATTCTAGAGTGGCCAAAAAACCACTTCACTGATAGATTTCTTTGAATTCTTTTACACAAACTTTTAATTATTAAAATATTAAAGGATATTTTTAGTTTCCTATACTAATTACTCTCTTTTCCATCCTTCTCCTGCAGAGCTTCGTTGTCCCCGTAAACGTGCGCGTCACTGATGTGAATGACAATGCTCCCCAATGGATCGGCACTCCGTACACGCTGACCCTATCTGAGGTCACAGTTCCTGGTACGCGAATACTGCAAGGCGCCCGGGCCGAGGATGCCGATCAGCCGGGACCCTTCTCCACGGTCGAGTACCAGGTGCTGCCCGGTCCATACTCGGAATTCGTGCAGTTCCTTAATCCCCTCGAAGGCACCCTGGTGCTGAAGAAGGCCCTCGACTACGAGCAGCTGCAGAATTTCACTGTGAAGCTGCGGGCCCAGGATCAGGGCACTCCGCCACGGCACTCGGACACCTTGCTGCGAGTGGTGATAACCGATGCAGATGATCAGAACCCCAGATTCCAGCGGGAATCCTACACAGCGGAGCTCCCAGTGGATGGGAGGCCCGGAGAGTTGCGCATGCGTCCAGAGCCACTGAAAGCTGTGGATCAGGACGAAGGCATTTGTGCACCGATCCAGTATACAATAGTCCAATCCCAGGATGCCAAATACTTCCGTATTCATCCGCACAACGGAGCTATTAGTCTGCTGACTCCTATTGGGTATGCGGATGTGGCCAATGGCGCCACTCTGGTGGTAAAGGCCACTCAGATCGATAATCCCGATCGCTATGCCTTAACCACCGTCCAGTTGACGCGACCTGGCAGTCACAGTGAGCTCAGTACCCTGGCCTTTGTCCAAAAGAGGTTTGTGATGCGCATTCGCGAGGACACGGCGGTGGGCAATCGGATTCTGGCCCTGCCGACCAACAAACCTGGCAAGCATTTGAAGTACACCATTCCGGATCCGGTGAACTCGCAGTTCTTTAGCGTGGGTTCTCTGGGGGAACTAGTCCTGGCCAAGCCACTCGACTACGAGAAGATGACCAAGCATGAGTTCCAGGTTATGGCCACCGATGGAATGACCAATAGCACTGCTGAGCTCACGCTGGATGTCATCGATGTCAATGATTGGGAGCCGCGCTTCAGGGAGACGCACTATGAGTTCATGGTGCCCAAAAGCGTGAGTATTCCACATGATTTTCAGGGGAAAAAAGGGTTAACCTTTCTATCCTTCTACCTTCTCCAGCAGTCCCTGCAGTCCCGAGCAGATTCCTTTGAGGGCGTCCTTATCGGCAAGGTGGAGGCGGCGGATGGCGACCGTAACGACAAGCTAGAGCTGTCCCTACGTGGCCAGCACGCTGGACTCTTTGAGATCGATGCCACCGGCAATATCTTCATGCGACCGGAGCAACTGCAAAGCCTTAACGAGTCCACGGTCCACCTGATAGCCATTGCCACGGACACGGGCGTGCCGCCCAGAAGCACCTCCGTTCCGGTAAGCGTGACCATGGAGGGTCTAACGTTGGCCCAGTCCGGCTGGAATAGCAGTATGCTGGGCATGTTCGGCATGATCGTGGGCCTCTTTCTGATGATTATCGTGGCGCTCAGCTGCTACATTGTGCGCTCCAAGAAGCAGGGCAAGAGTGCCTCCAGCGGACTGGGTCTTGGACGAAATCGTGTGCACAGCCAGGCGCACAGCAGCGTATCCTCGGCCAATTTGGTAACCCACGAGAAGCTGGCCGGGAACGGCAATGGCAATGGGGCCAGCGTGACCAGCGGTGGGGTTTCCGTGCTGCACATGAAGCACGGCGGCAATATCACCATGGCCAATCCCATGAACAATGGCCTGCATCATGTGGCCAGTGGAGCCAGCAGTAGCATGGCTCTGGGCAGCTCCGCCGCCCTGTTGGAGAGAGAACGCGAGCGGGAACGGGATCGGGAGCGACAGCGTGAAAGCTATGCGGCCACAGTGCGCAGTAAGTTTGAATCCTTCCCCAAAACAAATGTTCTGCCCCAATCTCACCGGAAACACTCACTATAAATAGTCTTTTTGCCAGGCATCGTTTCGCGCGCCTCTGCCAACGGTCAGCTCTTTGAGGAGGAGGACGAAATTGAGCATGACTCCCTGCAGACGGAGAACAACAACCGAAAAATGGTGGCCACGGGAGCGATAAGTAGCGCTGGCGGTGGGGTAACCACCATAACGACCACGTCGGCCAATGCCAACGGCTCCAATCTGCTATCTGCCACCGATGCCATGGGCTCCTCGGAGAACAACTTGACGGTCTACTTCTAGAGCTGTGGCGGCAGTCAGCTAGTTGCTCGCGGAGTGCTTGTAAATATTCGCTAAGTCAGTTTAGGATTAGGTTTAGGCGCACCCGTGTATTGTACATTGAGTAGACCAAATATAGCATTGTAAACAGACCCCTACCCCCCAGCACACCATGATGAACGATGATGATCTAGGCTAAGTCCGAGCGATTTCCATTGTAAAGTTTTGCTTCCCAGATTTTAAGTGGAACGATCCGAGTGCGTCCAATAAAGTTTTCGAATATTTAAACCAGGCGTGTGCACGATATATCAAGAAAAGAGCAGCGGGAGCAGAAAGAACCACTACGTGCCCATCTAGGATTGAAACAGAAACGTGTACGAATCTCGTTGTTTATGTATTTTGGTTTTGGCTTATTTTCTACTTCGATATTCAGCATTGAACTTTTCACAACTTTGGCATGGACACAACATAAAAACAAGTACGTGGGACTTTGACTTAGAACAAATACATACATATACATATATAGTAGGATTCACTGGGTTTAAGTGGATTAAAAAATATCAAATTGAAAGCTCACTATGCGGGGTTTAATTTTCTTTTGTAGGAATGGAAAGATTAATTGCGAATTAATTCTCAAAATACAGTTCCTAAATCATAATGACATGGAATTAAATGGCCGCTCGACACCTTCCATTCTGTTTTAACTATAAAAAATCCTCCCAGACTCTTACTAAGAGAAAATGCTGCGGCACGACACTTACACGCTGGCGCCTGCCTTTTACCTTTACCTGCCATTGCGCTTCGCCTTCCGCTTGAGCAGATTAAAGTCGCCGTACTGAATGTGATTGTCGGTGAGGAATGGCACATAGAAGGCACGCAGCACCTTGTGCGACTTATCCGGTATGAGAAAGGGCAGGCTCTTCATCACTGTCCACTCTTTGGATCGCTTCGAGTAGTTGGGCTCCAGCGCCGTGTATTTGCCCTCATCGAAGTCGACAAGGAAATCGCAATGATTGTAGTCGAAATACATGTGCTCGTTCTCCTGGTTGAGATCATTGAAGTAGGGATGCACCACCTGGGTGGCATTGTCTCCGTTCACATAGTACGCTGGCAGCATACCTCGGAATTCGGACTTTAGGAAGCGGAGCCGAAAGTTCCGGGCGGGAAAGAAGAAACTGCCCGGATACCGATGCCAGTCCTTGCCAATGCACACATTGTAGATCATGTTCGGGTTATACTGTGGATCCGCCTTGAACTGATTCAGCTCCAGCATCAGATCCATGGGGGCGTGGTAGTTCCTGTACAAGGCAAACACCCGGGAAAGGCCAAGCAGAGTGCTGGTTACCATCACCAGGATGGCAATGAACATGCTGTGGTCCAGATAATGGACGCCCGCCTTGATCTTGAACACCAGCGACTTGAAGCGGAAGAAGATGCGTTGATACACGTCCACCGTGATGGCACCGCATAGCGAGATCAGCGGGTAAACGGGGAACAAGAAGCGCTCCTCTTTATGCGGTTGGGCGAAGAAGACCAGGAGCCAGAGGTATAGGGGAGCCAGCGAGATGTAATGAGGGAAGTTCAGCGTTGACCTCGACTTGGCAGGCACTATTAGGTAATCCATGACCAGCATGATGGGTAGTTGAAGGGCCAAAAGCTGTAGATTAAAGCGGATCAGATGGGAGTTAATGACTAAAAAGGGATGACCCTAGGCTTACCCATATAATATTAAAGTTGAGGAAACCATTGACGATGTAGTAGCTCAGCGGTTCCGTGCCAAAGATGTTGGGTCCGTGGCTGGTGAACACATTGTACCAGACGATGTTAAGCGGGGCAAAAGTCAACTTGCCAAAGTAGCTTGTATCGATAGCAATCATGGGTATAGCAACCACGGCGCCCGATATCAACGTCCACTGTACGAAAGTTTTCCAATCCCGCTGCCTGAGCAGCAGCTCCAGCACCAGCGGTATGCCAATCAGAGCGGCAAATGGCCAGCCCAATAGAGCCGAAATGGCCGTCAGGAAGATGGCAAAACTGTAGTTACGCTGCCACCAGGCGGCCAGAGCAGCGCATCCAAAGTACATGGAGAACGAGGAGGGCAACAGAGCAGTGCTGGACACGAACATTCCGACGCTGAACAGCTGGAATATCAGCCAGAGACGACCGATGTGTATGCCAAACTCCTGGCAAATGGACCTAGAATATGGGACATCACATCAATGTAATCGAAACGGGATTGGGATTACCCGCGAGCCTTACTTGTACATAAACCGCTCCATTACCGCACAGCCAAAGCCTAGCATGCAGCGCACCATGTAGAAGATGAGTATGGGGTTGGGATTAAAGATCTTCTGGTAAAAGTAACCGGGCACGCCCTGCAGCAGCAGGTAGGTGTAGGAACGCAGCCCGAACTGCGGACTATACTCCCACGTCTGCAGGCCGTGGCCATTGATGATGTAGTGCAGCGGCTCCCAGTAGTTGAAGGTCTCGTCACAGTCGGCTATGTACGCCCAAATGGCACTGCACAGACGGGCGCTAACGAAAGTCTTAAAGGCAGTCTGAACACTAGGCATTAGGGGACTCGGGCTGCTGCTCTTCTCCTGGCTCCCGTTCGCCGATTGCTTGCTGCTGCGGCCAAGAGTTTAGTAATCCGGGTTAATTGAATTCAGGGATAGAGAGAGACCTCCCTTTCATACCGCTTCTTGGAATCCTTGTGCTTCTTATCCTTCTTGCCGGCCGGTGTCGCCCCTTCTTTGTTGCTGCCATTAAGGCCCAACCGCTTTGGCGGCTTCTTCGACAGAATCTGGTTGTCCGCCTTGTTGGCTATGTAACGAGCCCGCGCTGCCGGGGGCGCCATGATCCGGAAAATAGAAAAGTGCCGGCGTGGGAAATGTAAGGAGAATCTGCAAGTGCAAGTCTAACAGTGTGACCCTATCCTAAGCGGCTTAAGATACCACTAACAAAAGCGCTCACAATAATAGCACCACTCGGGATAGTTTTCATAGAACATGTAAGAACATGTACATACATAAATACAAATAAAGATGTAGCTAAAGTTATAAATTTCAGAAGCTACATATGTATAACTAAATTTCTCAAAATCGCAAACAATAGACATGAAAAATTAAAAAGCTACTATGTAAATAGTTAAATTAAATTATGCAATTGTATCCTAACAAAAATCGCCTTACAAACTTAGTCACATGCTAAACTTAATAGATATTAAGTATACTTAGAAATGTACATATATAAATTTAACCAGGCAGCCATATCCTAACACTATGTTTCAACAGACGAGCTGAAGACCATAGCAGCTATAGCTCAAACTAAACTAAATAGATAATAAAAAAAAAATGTATTTATGTATGTATATATGAATATACATACTTTACCACTAAACATTATCCATTATTATTTTGGCTGCAACTTTTACGAAATTCATCGTTTTCAAACACTTCTTTTAAACACACTTTCCAGCACTGAAACAAAAATCCGGAAAACTGTTGTCCAGCGCTGTAAGTGTCATTCTTCCCATAAGTCGTGTCGTCAACAAAGCAAAATGTCTAAGGACGAAAAGGAAAAAGTGCAGATAATCGACAAGGACCTGGACCTGTCGAATGCCGGTCGCGGCGTGTGGCTGGTCAAGGTGCCAAAGTATATTGCCCAGAAATGGGAGAAGGCTCCGTCGAACATGGACGTAGGCAAGCTGCGGATCAGCAAGACACCCGGCCAGAAGGCCCAGGTCTCGCTCTCGCTCACACCCGCCGTTCTGGCTCTGGATCCCGATGAGAAGATACCCACGGAGCACGTCCTGGATGTGTCGCAGGTCACCAAACAGACATTAGGTGTATTCTCGCACATGGCGCCGGCTGAGGCAGCCGCTGCCAGCAATGGCAAGGAGAACTCATCGACGCCATCAGGGCCGACGGACAACGAGAAGCTGTACATGGAAGGCCGCATTGTCCAGAAACTGGAGTGCCGCCCGATTGCCGACACTTGTTATATGAAGCTGAAGCTGGAGTCCATACGCAAGGCCTCGGAACCACAGCGCCGTGTGCAGCCTATCGATAAGATCGTTCAGAACTTCAAGCCCGTCAAGGATCATGCACACAATGTAAATAATATGGTTGATATACTCATCCCGTACCGGTTATACAATGTTTTTGTCCTTTTAGATCGAATATCGGGAGCGAAAGAAGGCCGAGGGCAAGAAGGCTCGCGACGATAAGAATGCCGTGATGGACATGCTGTTCCACGCCTTCGAGAAGCATCAGTACTACAACATTAAGGATCTCGTGAAGATCACCAACCAGCCCATAAGCTACCTCAAGGAGATTCTCAAGGATGTCTGCGACTACAACATGAAGAATCCGCACAAAAATATGTGGGAGCTCAAGAAGGAGTATCGCCACTACAAGACTGAGGAGAAGAAGGAGGAGGAGCACAAGACCGGCAGCAGCGATTCCGAATAGCACAAACCAACAGTTGTTTGCCTTACAAATTGTTCATTAAAATCGTATTTAAGTGATTGCATTGATTTTCGTTTTATTTCTTAACAACTACGCTTAGGCTACTGAAAAAAATAACTGGATTTCTTGCACACAATTTGTAAATAGAGTCTTCTGCCTTTCACTCTGGTAAATACATACGATAATTAAGATTATTTACAGAACCTTCCTTGGTTATTACACGATGCACATATTTCTAATATTTGATGCTTGCCTCTTTTATTTACAGGGCTTAAAACTAGACATTATTATTCCCGTGTTTCTTAAATGTATTTTATAATTTTGTACAATACGAGATCAGGTACTTGATGTTAGTACTATCAGCTCATATGGATTTCCAAAACACTTTCTGACCATTGTCCCATTTGTTATTGTTCAAAATGCAAACTTAAAACCGAAAATAGAGGTAATAGAGTTGAAAAATTGTAAAAAAAAATAATAATAAAAGAAAAGGTTATATAAAACTCAAGAAAAAAGAAGTTATTAGAAAAATTCAAATAAAAATGTTCGGAAAAAATAAAGATGTTTATGAAAAAAGAAATTAAAAAACTAAATTTTTGGAAATAAAGAAAATGAAAATAATATTTCAAAGGCAAAACACATTTGAAAAAAATAAAAATTTGTTCGAAAATTGAAGGAAAAACAGCAAGTTTGACCTTGTTCAAAATGTTTAAGAAAACCGAGCTTAAATAATACTGCTTAACATACGAACTAAACACAAATATTGCGTCACAAAAACTTAAAACAAACGTTTCGTTTACATAGCAAGCCGTCTTAAAAAATATAAATCTTAAGCTAACATTTTGTACAGAAAGACAAACCTAAAAATGTTGTCTGGCAAGCTCTCGTGCATATTCTAGCGAAGCCTCTTGATTTTGCTGTACTTCTGTGAGAAGTGCATTGTCTGCCGGCCCTGTAAGCGGTACAAGGGGTTTAGTTATGATTTGTAACGGAGACAAGCTACTGAACAAGCATACACAATTGGGACGCAGATAATCTACACAATAATTATTTTGTATCTATAATTCAAGAAGACGCACACACATGGAATACTTCTACTAGTCCCCCTGGGTAGCCGATGTCATTGAAGAGCACATCGACGATATGCCCGAGTCGGTGTCATACGCTGACTGGCTTATCTTGGGGACCGGCTGTATTAATCGAATTGTTTTTGAAAAAACCTCTGACGACGCCATTTCCGTAGACATTCGCTTGCCGTTCACCCGCGCCGGAGTGCTCTTGGCTTTGGCAGCAACTTGAGCACTCATGTTGCCCACATCATCCTCGGGATGGATTTCCATTCGCTCCATACTCTCTAGCTTCATGCAAAACTGTGACATATCGATGGGTTTGTTTTTGTCCCGATTTCCAAAATGCAACGACACGTTGCCATGGTTTGTCTGCAATTATATTATATAAAATATATGTACGTCTCTTTTTTTGGGGCGAAACCTTCTACTTACCAGAACGAGGGAGGCCAGCATGTAGCGACACATGATACTGGGATCCTTGTCGGCCATTACATCCGCTAAAGTGGCCATGTCATTGTCTCCTGATTGGCACACATTCAAGATTTCAGTGCCCAGATCGTGGATGTTAAAGTTCTGGCGCGCATGTGCTGCCTCCAAGGTGGGAGCCAATCGCATATGCCAGTCGCGGATCTACCAGGGGTTGGCAATTAATTATTAATTAAACATTTGCAGGAATAATAAAAGCAAACCCACAATTGTGCTGCAATCAGTGAAATCATCTTTGTCGTTGATCTCCATTGGCGTGTCGCTTCTCGTTTCATCATCTGGGTTTATACTGTCCGCGGTTACATCGTCAATTATTGTTGTTTGGTTGCCAAATGTGGTTCCTAGTCCGCTATCCATTTCGGTGTTTTGGGTGACCTCCAATAAGGATTCCATTCCGGAGTTTTCTTCCCTGATGTCTGCAGTATTAGCTTCCTCCGTGGTTACGTTTAAGTCGGCACTTATTCTGTCTGCCAAGCAGCTTGTCGCCATTTCGGAAACCAGCGCTTCGTCGGATGCAGTTCCTCTTACTGCTTCTGGATTCGGTGCTTCACGAGGGCTATTTTCATCACCTGAAATTCCAGAGTCTGGTGCTACACGAGGGCTATTTTCATCACCTGAATTTCCAGAGTCTAGTGCTACCGGTTCCCCTGATACAGGTTCTATGTGCGCATTTCCGGAAGCTTCCACTTCAGGCGAAATGGTCCTTGATAGGTATCGATGCTCATCAAAATCGTAGCCCGAATCCATAGTGGCTCGTCGGCGAAAGCCAAGGAAATCTAGCAAATTAAATAGTTCGTTTAATAACAGATTAATGCGTTAATAGCTATCCCAGGTTATCTTACTTTGCTCCGAATCGAATTCTAAGCTATGCGGCGGATCGGGCATCTCATCCATATCATCCGTCGCATCCGTTTGAATAAGTTTGTCTACACGTCTGGATACAGCTTGAGGTTTCCGTTGAGTCACTCGCTTGCTGGGATTGCGCTAAAATAATTCATGATTTAATGATTTAATTTATATTAAATATTTCTTTACTTGTCGCGTTAGGATAATGAATAAATATAATAGAATATAAACTAAAATCACTTACCGCATTCATAAAACTATCAAACTCCTTGGGCAGCTTGAACAAAAGTTTCCGCCGAACATGTTTATTCGGAAAACCAAAGATATTGAGCACAAGGGGATAGCAGACTTCTCGGGGCACATTCACCGGCTCCTCGGCATGCATCACATCAATGGGAGCTAATTCCTCGGGCGGTATTGTCTCAACCTTGATCTCGCTAAGATCGTTATCGTTGTTTACCACACCAGTCCCGGACTGGCGGCGATGCTGATCTTCTAAATCTGAAAGAACAACACCTTCATCTTCAAAAGACTGGCCTGCAGCAGTGACAATGCAGGGATGCAAGTGGCGGGATCAAGAGTGCCAAAAATAAAAAGACATAAAGGGAAACCAAAGTGTCAGTAATCCAAATTCCAAAACAGAACGAAGATTAACAAAAAACTTAACCTTAACCATCAAGAAACTTAACGCTTGGGGAGCATAATTCTTTTTGGATTGCCATTGGTTTACCTGTATGGTGAGAGTCAGATACATCGTCCATACCGATGCCGAAATCAATTTGCAATAGCTCCTCCTCCGTCACGGGGGGATAGTCCAGTCTTGTACTTTCAAGGATGCTTGACTCGTTAATGGCTAACGTGCTGGACTCGTTCAGGGCTAACGTGCTACTCAGTGGTGGGTTATCCACTTGGCTAACACTTAGGGAACAGTTCTCCTCTTGGCTAACGCTCAAGGAATAGTTCTCCACTTGTGAGGAGACCTCCTCTAAGCTAATGCCAATAGCAGAGTCCGGCAACTGGCTTACGCTTAAGGAAGTGTCGGCCACCTGCCTAACACTCAAAGAAAAGTCCATCTCCTGGCTGACGCATCCAGGAGTTGAATCCATTGGTTCGTCAATGCCAGAATCTACACACAGAATTTGACCGGCTACTGGCGATTGCTCGAGATCGTCCTGCATCGATTGATCCATCTCCATGGCTGCGGTAAGCCCAGCTTCCGCCTGATCCTCTTCCAATCGCGCCCTTTTCGACACACTCGTTGCGGCGCTTTCATCCGGCAATCTCTTTCCCAGATTGTTCAATCTACTGTTTGTCCTGACGGTGGCGCCATAGCGAGAGGCCAACATTTTATTCTCCAGCGCTATATACTGATCTAGGTAATCCTTGGTGGTCATGTCCTCGTTGAGGATATCCAAAGTATTCATCTGATTGGTATGCAAGTACTCTTTAATTAGATGCAACCGCTCAAAGGGAATGTCGGGCAGGAGGGTATTGTAACGATGCTCCACATGATAAGTAAACATTTTGTACTGCTTCTTCTCGTCCAGATCCAATGGATTCTGGGGATCAACAATGGGAGCGTGACGCCACAGGTTGGGCAGCATATGATCCTGGTAAAGGTATTCTATGGTGCGATTTTTCGTGCACTTCACAAAGCCCGTCGTGCTGAATCGCTTCTCATCGGACATGGTCTTAAATCGACGCGGTTCCATTGTTAGCATATAGGGATCCACTTCCTTCTTGGTTAGCTTCTTGGCGCGACGCTTGCGAGGCTCCTCCGGTCTGGGAGCAGCGTTATCTGGCCTGCAAAATGAAAGGAAATGATGATAACTGACAACTGATACTGTCATATGAAGGTAAATATATAGTATACTTCGTTTTTAAAATAATATTTTATTTAGTTTAGTGTGACCTTTTTGATAAAATCCAACAATGCCTGCTTTTATTCTTTTCCGCCGGATTAGGATATAATAAAAATATATGACAAGTTAAACTAAATTAATAAGAAAATGCACTGTTTATTAGTGAAAAAAATAAGCTGTTTCAGTGAAGTCCATTCTCGGGTTATAGCTAGACCCCATAAGCATTAGGTGTGAGATTTAATAAATGAAAAGGTTTATGTTTCATACTATTATGCGAATGCATAGCTAACTGATAACAGTTTAATCATTAAAAGCGTAATTATTTGGGTCAATAAATATTTGTACCAATGAATCTTATCTCATGTTTTGCAAATTAAATGAAAATGAAACAAATATATGTATCATTACTTAATTTCAAATCCCCCAAGTAAGTTATCGAAGAAAATTTACTTTTCATATTGTACAATTTTATGAATGATCTAATGACTTCCTTATCTTGTTTCCAAACTTTTCTCTCCCCCTCTTTACTCATTTAAAAGCTTTTGGCGTTTGTTTAGCTAAGAGAGACCATTCATTAACATGCGATCAAACGGTAAGCAAAGCCGGGATCACTGATCACACTGATATTCGGCGTAAAGCTAAAGAAGATGGGATGTGGGAGAAGCAGTGATAAGCGGTATTTCGGCACTTGATAAACCGACACTGCCAACGCAGACGGAATGGCGACACCCACGCCGGCCGAAAGCACATGGCACTCATCTTTCCTGCAGCTCCTACCCCATCTCCCACTATTCGCGGAAAAAAAACTCCGTGCAAAGTGTTCTTATCTTCCGGCATTCACTCACCCATTGCTTTCGCCGGCCGGCTCTTTCTGCGATGTGAGCAATGCCTCGATCTGATGCTCCACCGCCTGGTAATTGTACTCCACGCGGTCTCCATAGATCTTGCCGCAGTATTGCACGGCACTTCCAGCGGCCACGAGGGCCAATCGCCGGGGCACAGTCCCGTCCACCAGGCCATGACGCAGGAATTCTTCACCATACTGTAAAAAGGGAAATACATTAATAAAGGGTCCTATAACTTTCAAAATGTTTCTTAGAATGTTCGCCTTAGAGTGGGCTGACTGTGTTACTTAATTCAATCAAATATTTAAATTTATAGAGTTATGATTTCTGAAGAATTATGTAAGTTTGTAAGGTAAATATAAGGATTTTCCGATCTTCTTTTAGTTCTCAATTTAGTTGGAAGTTCCCTTCCCGCCTTAGCAAAGGTCCACTTACATATTGCAGCGATATCCGCAGGTCCGTGGAGTAGTCGGTGTTCTTTGAGACCTCCTCCAACAGGGCAATCAGCGAAGGCAAGTCCGGCCGCTCGTCGTAGGCGAGGATACACTTGGCAACATGCGTTCCAGGTCGGTTTTTTGCGACTTCTAAAATCAGGTTCTTGGCTTCTTCACTGCTCCAGGCTAAGAAAAAGGGGCGAAGAGGAAAGAGAATTGCTTATAAAACGCCCAATCGGAGATCCGCTTTATTGTTTATTTCTTGTCTCCATTTCCACCCATAAGCGCGCACACACACACACACAGAAACACACATACACGCACGCTGTAAACTGGAAATAGAGCTGACATGATCGGAGACCGACGATCGCCGGAGGCGTTGAAGATCTCGATGGCGTCATGGGCACATGGCCCTCCGCTACTTACCCGGCTCATCTGAAGATGCCCGTTCCATGGCTCAGTGTTGAAAACTATGAAATGTTTTCCCTATATTCGTATTTTCATTCTTCCTCCACATTCTGGGGACGGCTTGCACGATTTACCCACACGCAGACACACACACACACAACACAGGCACGAGGCACAAAAACAAAATGGTGGCAGGCAGCACGCCTCCGTTTCTTTTTCGAAAAACAATATTATTTGAAATATTTCTAGTCTTATTTCATCGAATTTAAGTTTTTCGCAAGGAATTGGCGCGAATCGGTGTAGGGATAATTTGCTATTCACTCTCGCGATATGTATTTCCCATTTTGTTTTGCTCTCCGTGAGCGAAAATTAGAGAAGCGAATGAGAGACGAGGCGAACACGAAATGAAGACAAATGCACGCGGTGATGGTAACCAAAACCGTCTTCAATTTGAAACGACTGGAAGTGGACCACCGCCATTTCCCCTCCAATTTCTTAGTGTCAATCGTTTCAATGATTAAACGTTTTATAATGTAAATAAATAATTATGGTTGTTATTGGAAAATAAAAACTTAAATTGTAATCTTAATAAGAAAAAGTTTTCGGTAATTATAATATAAGATATTTGTAAATTGTTTTCAGGAAAATCGGTTCCTATTATTCAAAATTATACATTTTATTGTAATTTTATATTGTAATTATACAATTTTATATATATATAAATCTAAATTTAAATCTAAATCAAACATGTCATGTCAGAAATTAATATGCTTACAAAAATTAAATCTAATTCAAAAATTCAAAATTCAAAATTTCGCAGTCTGGCAGCACCAACACTGGGCCAAGAGAAGTACTACTGGCTGGTTTTACAGATCTATTTTACTCTAGCTACGTACGGTCACACTGTGACCAAATATTATTGTGAAAATATTTTGGAATAACAAATCGAGAGTTACTGCTTATATTAGCTTTAAACAACAAAAAGCCGTACGGGTGCAGTCATGTCTAACCAAGAGACCCAGGTATCCAGCCTTCCGATGCCGCCGGAGCGCTATATCAGCAATTACACGGAGGAAAACATTCGGCGCAACCGGGCTCCCCGACCGCCACCACCTCCATCACAGCACGAAGTATATAGCATGTTTGGGATCCAGTACAACAATGACGAGATGATCCGCTCCTTGGAGTCCCAGAATATCAAGCGCCTGATCCCCATTCACTTCGACAGGCGCAAGGAGCTCAAGAAACTGAACCACTCGCTGCTGGTCAACTTCCTGGACCTGATCGACTTCCTCATCCTGAATCCTGACAGTTTACGCCGCACGGAGAAGGTAACTAAGATATATATTTTATGGACTGTGACCCCATTATCTTATGCACATCTTTTATGTTCTTTTAGATAGACGATCTGAGTCTGCTGTTCGTAAACATGCATCACCTGCTCAACGAATTTCGGCCCCATCAGGCTAGGGAAACGCTGCGCGTCATGATGGAAATGCAGAAGCGGCAGCGCGTGGAGACAGCCACCAGATTTCAAAAGCACTTGGACCGAGTGCGAGAGATCGTGAACACCGCCTTCTCAGCGTTACCGGTTCTGGGCGATGACGATGAGAATGACGGGGCGAAGATCAAGACGGAGGTGGATCCGTTAGAGACGAATGCGGCGGCCAAGAATGATCCCAGCTATCAGCACGATCGCATGCTATGCAAACTGGTGGATGCCATCGAATGAGCTGGACAGAAGAAGACTGGACACCGGCACGAGACGAAGAGTTAGTGTCGATCATTGTGAATGGCTTTAAAAAGAAGGGCCCTCATATATTTATAACAGCTTTTAGTATAAGAAATAAAACCCATATTGTGTGTGATGAGAATCTTCCACTTCTTATGAGTAATTCATTCACTTGCTCTGCCCCCAAATGTGTTTAGTCATGAAGGAGATAAAGCTTAACGCAGATAAGATCACCCCTATGTCGTGTGGCCCGAGATAAAAGTGAGACACGTCTTTCAAGCATCCACAAATTTCACCATTGTCGTGACGTAGGCAAGAACGTGTTCATAAAGTTATAAATTGATGAATGTGTGGGGGAGGTTCCTTTCGAATCGGGCTGGTCTAGGATTCCAAACTTGTAGTTTGTAGTTTGACGTGAAGAACACGCATTTTATGGATCTGGATGGTTGCTACCTCATTGCTTTATCGTGATAACTCCGAATAGACTTGTACAGTGCGTCTCGCAGGTATAGGGGAGATTTATACAAGAGCACTGTCGATAACACATGAGATATGTACATATGTGCTTCTTGGGCTTGCTATATGGTAAGTCCTTTAACAAATGGAGTTCCATAATGTAAATGCTTGGGTTAATAATTACTCCATTTATATTGCGGATTATTAATAATTTATATTAATGGTTTTCTCTCTTAATTTCTCTTTTGAAAACCCCTTAAACTCCGTACATTATTTCCCCCGAAGAAAGTACTTCACATAGTAAGCATAATTGAAGTAAAATTGTGTTTACTCATCTTGATACTCCCCATTTTAGTTGCATTTCCCCCGTTCTATCTTATTTGTCCTAAAACGGACTGTAGTATCTTCTCAGTGAACAACGTGTTTCTACTGGATAAACACGGTTTTATAAGTTTATTAGCTTCTTGAGATTGTAAAGCCAGCGATAAGAGAGTTGTAGTTGAGTGAATCTCCAGTTTTGATTGAGATGAGTTCCGATAAAAGCAGGTGGCCCACGCTCTACGAGATCATTGCTCGCGTAGCACTGCAAGTGCAAGCAATTCTCGGCTGAATTAGAATAAATATATATATATAGTGCGGTGACAGTGAACAGAAATCGAAATCGAAAATCTAGAGCTTCTTAATTAACAACTGCAGCGCATTAATTGAACAATCAATTCCAAGAGCAATCCAATAAAAAGAAATACACAGAGATGTCGGAAAAGATTATTGAAAGTGTGGATCCTGGGAAGAAAAAAGGTAAATCAAAAAAGTGGTTAAAAAAGTGTATATGGAAGATTATACAAAATACAAAAATTTCCATAAAGGAAATAAGTGAATGATAAACTGAAATACAATTTAAAAAAAGTTATAAAACTTTGGATTTTATATGTTATAAAGCTAATCTAAATGGTGTTGCTTATTGGCTTAAATACTAATCTGTGTTTGCCTTAATATATTCTTATTTATAACTACAAGAATCTGATTTGATCTACGGTATAATGTTATGAGTGAGAGTGGAATATTTTAACGTAAAAGCTTTAATAATTAATTAATAAGCACGACGGGAAAATGGAAACATTTATAAAGATATTGTAAAGTGCATACATATAATACAATTTTTGCATTATGAGATTCATTTAGAGAGCGATTAGATATTTATTATTACAGTAAAGATATTATCCCTTAAATAATCTGTAATTTTGTAATGAACATGGACGGGCGAGTGCCTACAACACGTTTTTATTGAGAACGATAATAATGTCCCTTGTATAACACTAGTGCTATCTTACATTTAAATAATCTCGGCAAGAGATTAGAGAGTGCCTGGCCGGCCCATAAAAACCAGTTCAAACTGACCTAAAAAACTGTGTCTCCCCTTTCTTTGTTACAGAGCTGGAACACGACAATGAGGGAGAGGATGGGAATTCGGATAGTACGGCGGAGGCGACTAGCACGACCAGCGAGGGTGGTCCTGCCACCTTCGATAAGGCCATCGAGGGCGCTGGCTTCGGCATCTTCAATCTGATCCTGCTCTTTGTCTCCATTCCTGCCCAAAGTGCCGCAATTTTTGAGTCTAGCTCCATGTCCTACATTCTGCCGGTGGCCGAGTGCGATCTTCGACTGACTCTGGAGGATAAAGGCGTGCTGAATGCCGTGGCTTATGCCGGCATGACCATATCGGCCATAGCCTGGGGCTATCTGGCAGATACGAAGGGCCGCAAGAAGATCCTCTACTGGGGCTATCTGATCGATGCGGTGTGTGTGTTCGGCAGCGCTCTCAGCCAGAACTTCACCATGCTGGTGGTGTTTAAGTTCCTGGGAGGATTGGTGTAAGTTGACTTGAAGACTTAATGGTTAGATACTGGAAATCTAAGTTGATTTTCTTTTTATATTATAGGGTAAATGGACCAGCAGCTGTGCTATTCACCTATCTGACCGAAATGCATGGACCGAAGCACCGATCCTCCGTTCTCATGATTGTTGGCATGGTGACCTCAACGGCCACGGTTTCGCTGCCACTTTTGGCCTGGGGCATCTTTCCCAGAGATTGGGACTTTCAGTTTTGGGGCTTAAACAGTGAGTTCATAAATTATTAAGAGGAAAAAAGACTAATTAAATTTGAAATGGGAATTCCTTTTCTATTTAATTTAGTTCACAGTTGGCAAATTTACCTATTTGTTCTGGGCATACCGAGTTTAATCAGTGGCCTGATATTCTGTGGCATGCCGGAAAGTCCGCGCTTTTTGATGGCCCAAGGACGAAACGAAGAAGCATTGGAGGCCTTCAAGCAGATATATCATGTGAACACACGCAAGCCCAAGGACACCTATCCAGTAAGTGGAAGCATTTCTATAGAATATTCAATTTAATCTAATTTAAAGAAGCTTCCTAAATTAATATATTAATTATTTTCTATCAGATCAAAGCCTTGGTGCAGGAAGCGCCCAATCGCAAGGCCGCTAAAGATGAGGCCATCTACACCATCGAGGAGAAAAAGTCCGAGGATGTGCCAGATAAAAAACCAACACGCTCTCTCTCCGAAAGCCTTCGATCCGGCCTGGAGCAGATGAAGCCGCTGGCGAGGAAGCCCCTGCTGGGACTGGCGCTCTGCTGCTACATCATGCAGTTCGGCATCTTCCTGGGCATGAACACCATCCGATTGTGGCTGCCACAGCTCTTCGCGTCGATGGCCGAGTACGAGGCACTGCATGCTGGCGAGGATGTGGATGCCAGCATGTGCACCATTCTAGAGTTCAGTGTCAATCGGACTGCGGAGACAGCCTTAAATTACGCCGATAACTGTGCAGAGGTGGGTAATGGATATCTCAAAGTGCTTCAGTTGAAGTCGGGAGATAAGTAGCAGCACCAAGATCTAGAGATTAGGGTTAATGCTCAATCATTGTGAATGTGACGTGGTTATCTCATTATCTCTTACGCAGAATACACTCTCTGATAAAAAAAAACATATGTTTTCCTTTGCAGCCCAAAGAGATCTCCATGGATATGTATATCAACAATATAATCGTGTCGGCCACGGGCTTTGTGGGATACTTCTTTGCCGGCGGAATTATCCGTGCCCTGGGCCCCAAGCGAATGATGAGTAAGTTGCCCTTTAGCCTCGATTTCAATACCTTAATTAACCGACATTCCTCAACAGCTTATGGCCTGTTTTTGTCTGGGACCTTTGGCCTCATCTTATACTTTTCCGTGAGCAGCCTGATGACCCTGATTGTGGCTGCCACATTCCTGACCATTACGGGTATTGCCGTCTCCTCGCTTTTGGGGGCTGTGGTGGCGCTATTTCCCACCCAACTGAGGTGAGTAGGAAAAGTAAAATGTTTGAATAGTAAAATTAATGGAGATACTGCTTTGCAGAACCGTTGTGGTAGCCATTGCCATGATGTGCGGACGCTTCGGTGCTTTGTCCGGAAACTTACTCTTTCCCGTATTCGTGCAGATCGGCTGCTTGCCACCGTTTATAATGGTCTCCTCGGTGCTGTTGTGTAAGTTTATACTAGGGAAATATCAAGGGAAATGTTATTAATTTATTCTTAATATTTGTAATATTTCTAGTATCCGGCACCCTTTCCATATTTGTGCCCAATCCAGCCAAGGCCACTTTTTCTTAGGGAATCGGATGTTGCCTGAAATATTTATAAGTGAAGTTTGTTCGCCTTTTTTTAGTTTAAACCAGATCCTTGCGACATTAGCCTAGCTTTTGTTTAGTTGTACAAATTAGGGATAACAGCTTTAGCGAACTTGAGGAGATGGGCGCCCAACAACTATTTATATTTACGTTAAGTAATCAAACCAAATATATCTTTATTGTTGTACAAACTACATTATTGTTTATCCTTCTCCTTTAAACGCGGTGAACAGGAATAACTCCCTTCCGATAAGCAAGGACAAAAGTCGTCGGAAGGCAAGCGACATGCAAATCTCATTAGCACCAATTAACAGGTAGCCTGTTAGTCAGGTAAGATTGTGGGTGGTGATGTTGGAGGTGGGCTGGCGGTTGAGCTGGCAGCTGAGTGATCCGATACAGATAACATCAACCAGATTTACATCGACCGCTTGAAGTGGAAATTAGTGCTGCATCAGTTGACTAATCTGGCAGCCTTTAAATGGCAGCGATTTATTAGATGGAGCGCTTCACTGACTCGTGAACTTTCACCTGAACTTGCAATCAATTTTAATCGCTTGGCAGCTTCAGGGATTTCCCGAGGAATTCTACGAATTTCTAAGCGGCTATTTTAATTATTTATTAATAATAAAAGTACCAAGAATTCCTTATGCTTGTTTTTGGGGCTTTAGTATAAAGGGAAGTTTGTTTAAAGACGTTTCATTCGGTTGCATCTTCGCAATGAATATTCTGGTGAGTAAAACATATCCTGATGCTACTTGATTAAAAAAAAAAAATTTCCAGATATAATGTAGGCTATAAATAATACGATAATGTGCCTACAAACAGCTGTCAAAATATTCACTGATCTCTGTAGGCATTCAGGGACCTTTTAAGTATTTTTCAAAATTTTCATTGTCCCCCGAGCCTTACATATATATATACATATTAACCTTCGGATGGCTGCTAATGTGGAGGAGGCGGCCGATTTTGAAAAGGCGATTGCGGAGTGCGGCTTCGGACTGTTTAATGTGTTCATCCTGTGCAGCGCGTTGCCCTGCCTCACGGCCATGGTCTTCTCCGCATCCGCTCTGTCCTATGTGATGCCTTCGGCGGAATGCGATCTGGAGCTGAGCCTGTTGGACAAGGGAATGCTCAATGCGGCCACCTATGCCGGAATGATCATTTCGGCTGTGCCGTGGGGCTTCATTGCCGACACTTTCGGACGCCGTCCGGTTCTCATTTCCGGTGGCTGGCTGGATGGCTTCTTCGTTTTGTGCGCCTCCCTCAGTCAGGACACAGCCCAGCTGATGGCCTTTAAGTTCTTCGATGGCTTCATGTGCGTAAAAATATATATTTTGTGTTTATTTTCGAAAGATATTTAGCTTGCAGTTCATAAAATTAATGCTCATTATCAGCTCTTTTCAATCTTTAAAATATTTTCTTAACATTTCCACAACACAAGAACTTGTAGAAGCTTAAGCTAGGTTCCCAAGAGTAAGCAATTTTTGCTAGCCAACGAAATATGTAACATTTAATTTGTATTTATATTTACAAATTATTTTCTTTAAGTGTTCATTCGATTTTCGGACTAATGAGCTTCTCCCTCAGCATCTGCGGACCCTTTGCGGTGGTGGTCAGTTACCTGGCCGAGTTCCATGGCCAGAAGCATCGGCCGTATATCATGCTGTTTGTTGGCCTCTGCGTTTCCGCCGGATCGATGATTTTGCCCTTGCTGGCGTACCTTGTGCTGCCGGTGGACATCTTCTTTAAGGTGGGCACTCTGAAGTGTAGGTGGTAGAAGTCCTGGTCGATATGACCTCAAATCTAATACATGTTCCTTGTCCGCAGTTGGAACGTGGCAAGTCTTTCTGGCAGTTAGCTCAGTTCCCAGCCTGCTGAGCGGCTTCATGCACATCTTTCTGCCCGAAAGCCCCAAGTTTCTCATGTCGCAGGGCAATTACAAGAAGGCCATGGAGTCGCTGCAGTGCATCTATAAGATGAACAAGCGCAAGAGCAAGGAGAGCTATCCGGTGGGTATATACAAGTATATATCTTAAGTTAAAATCCTTTATATACATTTCCTTCAGGTGAAACGCCTTACTGATTCCACGCCCGATCGCTCCGCCGATCTTGACGGCACTGGCCAGCAGCTTTCGAGGAAGGAGAAATTCGATCGGGCTAAAAATAAATTTATCGAAGGCTTGAAACAGCTGAAGCCCATGTGTTCTCAGCCCTATTTGGCCATCTCTCTGAAGGTTTACGGTCTGCACTTTTGTCAGATCATGTGGTGAGTTATTAACTTGTAATCAAAGATCGATTTCCTTGTTATTTTCCACTCGGGAACAGTGTGAACTCGGTGCGCTTGTGGATGCCGCAGATCTTCGCCACGATGCACGCAATGGAGATGCAGGGAGCCAACGATACGAGCATGTGCGCCGTGCTGGACCACAATGCGGAAGCCATGTCCCTGAACGCGGACCAGAAGATGGCGGAGTGCAATCTAGTAGGTAGGATATCGCTTGCCACTGGCTTCACTGGCTCTAAAGTAATGACTCGATCGAATAGCACCACAATCCGGACAGCTATATTGGTAACATAATCGTCTCTGGTATTGGCCTGGTCGGTTACCTGCTTATTTTTCCACTTCTACGCATTAGTCTGGTGGCAAATCACATAGTGAGTGAGTACTGTAGGGTCTGCTTTTAATTGGGGAGTGCCTGGAATTATTTCAAATCATTGCAGAGGTGTTTCTCTTCATCTGCATCTTCCTGGTGGGCGGCCTGTACTTTGTGAAGACATCGCTGGTAACGATGCTGGTGGCCGCCACTTATCTGACCCTGATGGGCATTTGTGCCACGAACGTTATCGGGATGTCTGTGGTGATTTTTCCCACTTTGATGAGGTAAGTATAGGTTACTAATATCGAAAGTGCTAAATACTTTCCCCCAGAACTATGGTGCTGCTGCTGATAATGACTTTTGGAAGAATTGGCTCTGTGAGTGGCAACATTTTGCTGCCAATTTTCATGCAACTCAGTTGCCTGGCTCCGTTTCTCTGGTTGATTTCCTTAATGACCAGTAAGTGGTCACACTTTAATATATAATTTGTATCCACTTGAACGTATTCCCTCCACAGTTGCCTTTCTGTTCTCGCTGTTCCTGAAGTTTGATGATAAGCAGGCCCTGAACTAGAGCTTGAGCCATTCCACAGAACTTTAGCTGGCCGCAAAAATATATATATATATAATTGAAATATTAATCAAAGCAATCAACTGTGTGCCGTGCGGTTAATTCAACTTAATTACATTTTAATCACAAGCACACGCGGTCGGACGACTTTGATTAATTTCAATACGGGGTAGAGGAATATCTGTATGTTTTGTCGATGCAAGTAATTATGTTTTGCGGTTGGCAATTAATTTGCACATGCAAAAGTGAATCGCAACTCGCGCTTCGATGGCTGCCAAAGTAATTTTTCACAACAGAAGCTGTCGCAGTTTTTTTTTTTTGTTCTTCTGTCTAAAAGTTTTCCATCTGCTTTCCCGTGAGGATGCCACACACCGCAACCATAAATCAGCACAAGAGCTTGTTGCTCTCGGTATCAATGGTAGTCTCCATGTGATGCACACATGGCGTATGCTTGATGCCGCACTAGAGTATCCCATTTCAGGGCCACTTTCGCCCCTGACCCGCCCGGCCAAACTAACCTATTTCTCAGGCTGTCAAAACAAAGTCAAGCGGTAATTGACACATGTTGACTTGGGGCGACTCCCTCGCCAGTTTGTTGGTGGCTTTCCAGCGAGATTCCGCAAACGTGAAAGTATATATAGTGTAGTATGTGGCATCTGTATGTATATTGAGTCATGTCCGTAGTTTGGGCTGCACTTATTCCGGTTCAATTTATTGGCGTGGCACTCGCAGCCAGACACTGAACTTTATTGGAGAACTGTGAGTCATCTTGTTTTTTGCACCCAGCACTTGTGGTTGGAAGAGGGATATAACAGGGTTCAGGGAGATGTAAGTAACAAGGATGATAGAAGGGCTTTCTTCTCCCGATTTAAATCAGAGGCTTTAGGTTTTTGTACAGATTTAAACGTGCTTCAGGGAATGGAAATATATTTCTTTATAGAATTACTCTGCATCCTTTTTCTATTTCGCTACTGTTGCACTTAGCTTCAGTTTTCTTTTAATTCCCGAGTAGCAGGTATCTATAATTCGTTATAACTGAGCTCATCGAACTAGTTATTTCTTTTGGCCTGGGCAAAAATTTGACTAAAAGCCTGCTTAATGCATAAATGTGTGTGTGCTAAAAATCCAGCAGATTGCTCTGTGTTTTTAGAGCTTTCTATTTTGGCGAATCCTCCGGCGGTCGGCGCGCGTACTCTATAAAAACGCACGAACAACAAATGCGCATAAATTTATCATAATAAACATGCATAAATCGCCGTGAATATAAGCAGGGGAAAACCCCCCGGAAAATGTGCAGAAATATGCTTAGGGCGTAATGGGTGGAATGTGGGTAGGGCGTTGGGCGTTGGGCGGGGCCAAATGTGGGCTATAAACTAAACGAAACAAGATCGTAAAAAAAGCTAAACATGGCAATGCATATGGGTGTAAGAGTGTGCGTGTCCTGGACCAAAATGAGGTCCATAGTTACACAGTGCACTGAAGAAAAACTAGAGAAACTAGAAAGGATAACTTAAATGTTAGTTTTCAATCTTTTAGATATTTCTAGCATTCAAATATATATAAATATAAAAACAGCACTTTTAGTATTTTAATCCCTAAATTCTATTTTCAAAGTAAACTTAATTCTGAGTGTGAAAGTGTCAGGCTCCAGCCCAGGAGTTTGGGGGTGTCAGGACCCGCCTGAATGGACAGTCATAATCACATGGGGGCGAAGGCTAGAGGGAGAGAGAGGGACGGCTTTAGATAGAGAGGCAGACATAAACATTTCCAGACATTAGCAAACACAAAATACAACAAACAAACCAACGCACCGCACAACACACACACAGAATCACAAACGTTCATTTGAACAATCCTTGAAGTGGCCATTGTTGGGGAGGAGTGTGCGTGTGTGTGGGTCATGTCCTTTGCCATCATTTACAGGTCATTCATCATATCACTCGCCCGAAGTCTATTCTGAAGCAGCCACAGCGAAAGCAAAAACCGAAAACGAGAGTGAAGGTGAAAATGAAAATGAAACATAAACCAAAATACCGAAGGCATAACAGGTGAACGCAACAAAAAACCATTACAAAATGCGAAGAGACAGCACAATGAATTTAGCAGACATAAAATATGGACTAAAGATGGCATTGTACATATATACTTGTGGCAAACAAACTGTGATTTATTAATAGCTTAACTTAGCTCAACGAATGTATTCCATATTAAATACACATAAAGTACATATTTATTTAACACTATTTGTATTTATTGGGAAAGTTATTCTGGAAAGAAAAATATAAATATCCAAAATATGCTAACCTTAAGTAAAGCTTATAACTCCAAATATCATAAATAAAGGTCGCAACAAATCAAGGATATTTTGTACATATATATATTATATTCATAAATATAAAGCCTATAATAATTGTACTTAAATCAACTAATTTGTTGCTCTTTAACTCATAGCTTGAGCTATTTACAGATTATACAGATAGAGATAGAGAGAAGTATATGCTGAATGCACTTATCTTATCATTTTTTCCCCCATAATTAATTTGATTTATATAGTCAGCTATGCTGTTGATTAGTTGAAATAGTATTATTTAATTTATAAACATAGATAGCTGTGTGCTTGGTAAGTATAAATAATATTAATTGAATTCTATAGTTGATAAAGTAAAGTCTGCTCAGGGCTTTCAGCTTGACTCCGTGGCGCAACGGTAGCGCGTCTGACTCCAGATCAGAAGGTTGCGTGTTCAAATCACGTCGGGGTCAATATAAAGCTTGCTTTTTATATTTTTCATAGATTTGATGTTTTTAAATGTCTGTTCCTTACTTCTAAAATATGGGTGAGGGTTCCTATTTGACAAAATTAAGAAAGAAATCGGTTTAAATCAATTTAAGGCAAAAATCCTATAAAATTTACCTCTTATATATTATACATATATATTAAAGCAATGAAGAATTTTATTTACTAATTTGTTATTTCTTTTTAAACTCTCTTATTAAGAAGTACTAGTTACAAGTACTATTACAATAAATTATAAAAATGTATAGCCCTTCAAGTAGCCGACAATAAGTAGGCAATAATTTCTGTAAGTGTTGGAAGATAAAAGTTAGATATATAAACATGTATAATATTATATAATGTATAATACTCCAAATTTTATATTATATATATATAATAATAATAAAACCTTTAAATAGAGTAATTTTGTTGCTCGTTGGTTAATAAGTTCAATACAAAGATCAAAACAAAAAAATTTTAAACAATTTTTAACAAAAAGTGTCGCCATAATGGAGGTATCCAGCAACATGTTGTCGGCAACAGCATAATGTTGCCAGCATTCTCTCAATCTCAACAGGTTGTGCGTTGCTTGTAAGCTAGTGTGGGTGAAGCTGCTGTTTGTGTGTGAGTGTTGACTTGCTCTTGGCAAAGCGACGCCATCCCGTTAGCATCGGCCGAGGCAGCTACAGACCATGATGTAGAAAGTATAAGGTAGTCTCGTCGGCAAAGAAAGGCCCGTTAACAGAGAGGAGTCATTCAGTAAGTGTGAATGAAATCACTATAGGGAGTATTACCCCTTACAAAGTGCACTTAGTTTTAAGTTGTCTTATGTAATAAATAGACCTGATTTATAAATTAATTAATTAAAATTTTTAAAATTCAGATTTTGAAATAAAGCGTTGGTTTTTAATTATACATTTTAATATTATACATATTTGTTTAGTGATATAAATAAATATGTGCTTGTTATTTATCCCTTTCACAAGTAATGCCTATGAATTTGACAACAAATTCGTCCTAAACGTTCATGTAAACACTGAACGTTAACGGACCAAGCCACGAACGCTTCGGCAGCCGACGAGACTGCCTTTGTTACCCGAATATCATGCTGCATACTTTGTAGCTCCTTTCTTGTAAATCGCGCTCAGTCGGCGTCGGCACTTGCAGCGCTAAAGAACGCGCGGAGAAAACGCACAGCTAGCGGTGAAATTCGGGCGCCATTTTAAACACACATAGCATAAACGTCTAACGGTAGACATCGGTGTGTGGGTGTTTGGCATTGTTTGTGTGCGTGTGTGAAAAATAATAAAATAAATAGTCGGTCTAAAAAAAATTACCACAATTTGCTTGTGGAAAGAAATCTGTAAAACAAACAAATGCTGAATAAAAAAAAGGGAGTGTGGAAATGTGATTAAAATAACGAATTTAAACGCTCGTTAAGTGATTAATCAGTGCGGCATTTTAAATACCAATTGATTAAGCTGGCTTATGCTATTTTAATTGAATTTCAAATGGTTTCTGCAGAAAAAGCATAGTGAATAGTAAACAAAGACGGCTTCACTTAATAGTGTGTGACAGTTTAAACCAAACGTATTTGTACGGCTGGCAAATGTTAAATTGTGCGTTGTGATTGATAACAATTAATATAACTTAATTATGCGGTGAAGTGAAACTCTGTTAATGTTTGTTTAATGAGCAGTGGCTGGAATAAAATCTCCTAATTAAATGAAACGCAGTTAAACTAAATCCACGAATAGGCATTATACAAAAAATAATAACCATAAATGTGGGTTTACATGTAATTAACGCTAGATGTTCTTATTATTTAAACTAAATTAATTAAGAGGAATTTTATTTAAAACAAAATATCAAAACCAATTTTAAATTATTCCCTCATCATGAAAAATAAAAATTTAATTTCATAAAACATTTAATTTCAAATAACGCTGAAAACTTGCACTCGAGACGTGAAAATTTAATAAACATCATACACTGCGTATACGTTATATTGTTAGTGGTTATCAAAAGGAGTGAAGCGTTTGCAATTTCCCCGACTTAATGGCGCCAACTTGCCACATGCTGCGGGTAATGCAACTTCTCTTCGGACCACGCCCCCAAATTAAGCGTGGTTGAGGCGGGACAACAAAACCGCACAAAAGAACGGATCAAGCGCCAAAAGGGGAGGCAAGTGAAAGGTCAAATTTTACGAAGTAATTAAGGCGTGTGTGTGTGTACGCGACGCCTCAAAGGTTTCTATGGAGCCGCAGCATTAAATGTGCCACAAGTGCAGCGGTATCATTACGCAACGCAACGCAGCGCAGCCGCCATCCCAGAATATTTCGGAAAATGTCGGAAATCGTGGACACCGAGCTGCTGGTCAACTGCACAATACTCGCCGTCCGGCGATTTGAGCTGAACAGCATCGTGAATACCACGTTGCTGAATAGCCTCAACAGAACCGAGGTGGTCAGTCTTCTCTCCAGCATCATCGACAACCGCGATAATCTCGGTAGCATCAACGAGGCCAAGTAAGTTGCGTGTCTTTGCAATAAAACAAAAGAAATGTCATTTTAAAGTCCTAGGAAATTGTAGAAGAATATTAAATTTATTTATTTATAATATAAATATATATAATATAATAAATATTGAAAAGTTTCGTTCATTATATTAATCCAATTATTACTGTTTTAATTCTTGGCCATTCCTTACCTCTATCTTTAGCATTTCTTGGGATTCATCTACGCTTCTTAGAAGCGTTCTATTTCTTTCCCTTAGCGGCAACACTTTATAAACCTCCCTGAAAGTTATGCAAATTAAACGAAGGAGTTAAGACCGATTCGTGTTACTCGCCCAGTTGCCGCTGATGAGGGCCAACTGATTATTCGTGGCGAGCGCTTAAATTGAATAAAGTTTGCCGGCCTGACAGCTGATAAACGTGTTTGCCATTCGTTAAGGCGAGGTCGGGTTTCATTAGGTCGCGGCACTTGAAACAATAAAATAGTCTCAGTATACAAATAATTACCACATAATTGAATAATAATTATTTGAAAGAACCTTAAACACAATGCCAATTACTTGTTTTGTTTGTTAGAGAGATAGACATCGATTACTTTGACAATGAAGATTATAAAGCCATTCATTATGTTTGTATAATATTTCTCAGTGTATTCGGCATAGAAAGGGGATGCTTCTTATGAGATTTAAGGGATCCTACTTAGTTCAGTCAATTTGTTTAGGCTCTATCAAATGTTTCTTAAATAATCACGCACACTTCATGGAGGTTTAAAATTGAAAGCAGTTTTTGCACGTATTTTTCTAAAGTGTTCTTTGTTGATATCTATTTACTGTGTCCTTGCAGTGAAACATTTAAATTACTAATCTCATTTTATTATTAATTTTGAAAATGGCTCTTGAAAGCTTGTTTTTTTGTTTATTTTTACTAATAATTGCTTTGACAAGGACAATTTAAAAATGTAAAAAGCAATAGAATAAAGTTAGTTATTAAGTATTCTGCATTATTAGTGTGCGGCTTAACAGTGTAATTAAAAGTTTACCTGCCCAATTCTGGTTATGTGATGCTTTAAAAAAAACAATATTTAAGAGGTTTCAATTAACTATTATTTTTTACATATATATTAAAAAGCATTTCAGCATTGTTGAGCGTGTTGATTTATTGAGCGATCTTAATTAAGCCGAAACCACATCAATGTAAATATTTAACCAATAAATTGGGCCTTCGATTGGCATTGCTCCTTCTTCGGCTGGGAAAAGAGACCACGGATAATTAAGGAGATAAATGGGTCCTTTGGGGCGCGCCGAATAAGAGACGATTGAGCCCGGTTAAATATGCTTTAATATGCTTTAATCACTGTAATTATTTTCAGCTGACCAAGAACTTAAATCGTTTGGGCCGTGAATGCTCGTATTTCGCAGCCGCAAAGTGAAATTAATGAGCTGGCCGCAAGTACGACTATGGCGTAATAACTCAAAAGTTTGCAACATAAACAGAAACAGAAAAAGATATAATGAAAACGGAAGGCCGGAGCCAATCTTTCGGATAAATATTCACTGGCATCCCTTTTAATTTGATCAATGATGGATCTATTTTGGTCGCCTTTCTGCCCGGTTAATTAAGCTCTTAATTTGTTTTTCATTCGCACTCAATGGGCTTCTGTTTTTGTCGCTCATCGAAGCGGTGATGTCCTTGAGGTTTCTGCCAATCGAAATTCAATTGTTTTTCAATGGAAATTTACAAGGGGGAAAGCGTTTGTTTACTCTTTCGAAGAAACAGGCGACACTTCATTTGCGTAAATAAATTGTAAATTCAAGGGAGGAATCTAAGGAAGGGTTTTGTGTCTTAGAGGAATTGAAGGGAACTTTATATACTTTAAGTATATTTAAAAATGTATAGTTATGTTTGACTGATTGAACTTCTGCCAATTTAAATTTAGAAAGGGTTTTAGGTATTTTTTAGGGTTTATTTTAAATTTTTAATATTATATCAATTACGACTTGAAGTTCTCCTTTTAAATAATCATTTATAAATTAATATTAATGAAGTTATTTTGTTGAATATTTCCAAAGTGCGGCTTACAGCTGTCTTGCCCTGAACTTAATTTAATCTGTCATTAAAAAAAGCTGCAATAGTTACCTTCAACGAGCACTTTCAGTAAAAATTTCCCAGAAAACTATTCAAAGTTATAGTAAAAGCCCTTCAGCAGGTTCTGCGAGAGCGTTTCCAATTATAGAGGACACTTAGAAAGGATATCAAAAACCGTTTACCCACCTTTTAAAGGCAATATGTTGCGTTCCCAGTGTAGTTCAGCTGACCTTATATAATTATTCCCTTTC
Source organism: Drosophila kanapiae (assembly GCA_008042475.1). Taxonomy (NCBI): domain Eukaryota; kingdom Metazoa; phylum Arthropoda; class Insecta; order Diptera; family Drosophilidae; genus Drosophila; species Drosophila kanapiae. The sequence goes on along the minus strand of VNJM01000803.1, from coordinate 314,936 downwards.
AATCAAGAATAGACAAATGCCATAGTAAGCTCACAGGGCTTTTGGCAAACTCACACACAAATTCACTAATTGTTTTATCGCAAACTCCACACAAAGCCTCACATTTTGTGTGTAGGTGACGAGTGCTGTGCGCAGAAAAAAAAGGGGCGCCACAAATAATTAAATTCCGACAAATGAAAAGCTCTCAGCTCTCAGCGGCCCCAAACCCAAAACGAAATCCTTGAAAAACTTTGACAGAAAACAAAACGGCGATGCACATTGTTGTTCGATGTTCTATATTTGGGCACTAAGCCCCGAGGTTTAAGGCTCTTTGTGAGTGCCAAAAAAAAAAGAGGGGAAAGTGCGTGAAAGGGAAAGTAAATGGCAAAAAAAATTACAATAAAACTACAGTCAGTAAAATAAAGCACAAAGTGAGACATACCTACCAAAAAAATAATAATAATATAATAATAAATAATTAGGGATCTTAAGTTATATAAAATAAATAAAGAGAACAATTATTTACATTGGCGTTAAAATAATTTACTCGCAAAACTTCAAACGAAAGTTTATTCAGACAAAACTCATACAAATCTATATTTTGTTTTATTATATAAATGTTGAACATTTCTTTGATAATTTATGGTATAAAATACGAATTTTTCCCACTGTTGCGACATTTCCTTATGCATGGAGCAGTTGAGCTGCTGAATTGCCCGCCGCTTGTGTCGAGTTAAGCTCATTATGTTTGCTTCTGACTTACCTTCAATCGGGACAAATGTCTCGGACATTTCCCATGGATTATTGATGACAAGAACTTGACGGTTTCACCTCGGCCACGCGTCTGGGCTTTGCACACACTTCACTGAGTGGGTGAGTGGGCCCCGAGTGCGGCACACGCGGCGTATACGCAATGTCAAAGTTTATTACAAAGCTATGGAACGTCGGGTTTCGGTATTGGTATTGGGTCTTGGGCTACAGTCGATTTAAAGAGAGCATCCTTTCGAATTTGATGTTTATGGCATTTCATACGCTTATTGATTTTGATGCTTGGCCAATGATAACAGCGCAGCACAACAAAGGACGCACGACATTAGTCCTCATCCTGCGCATCCTGCAGAAATTGTTATCGTCGTTGTTTTTGTAACCCCGGTTGGTGTCCATCGGGCTTTGGCATTTTTATGGCAAGACTCAAATCCAATCAGAATGGATGGCCCACATAAAAACAAGAAGCGTTTCATTCTTCTAGCGGAGCATCGAAGTTGAAATGCTCTTGCCGGAAGAGAAAAATATGAATAAAGTGGAAGAATATAGAGAATTTAACTTGAAGAATTGCTTTTAGAGATGTCAATCTATTTTTAAGGAAATTTAATAAGTTAAATTGTTATTTGCTGGTTCCTTCAGCTTGGAATTTAAAAAAAATCAAAATCGTACTAAAGCCAAACTTTTACATAACCATTTTAAATATTTTAAAGACTTTTTCTGCCATTTTTTGTGTGTCATAAAGACTATTTAGCACATCTACTCACCTATTTAATATTTATAGCTACTCTTAATATCTCTTTAGTAGCATATTCTTAGTCATTTTCATTTCCATCTTGACTTTCGAAAAAAAAAGGGTAATTTATCTAGCTAAAACCAAAGAACTCCCACAACGTCCTCAAGTTTTTTTTCCCCACAGCAGCCGACACAGTAACTGAAAAAGCTAAGAAACCCCTTTTGAGACGCCTTCGTCTGTAACATTCCGGATGAAAATCGAAAGAAATTGTTTGGATTAGGTTCGGACAGAAGGCGACTCCTTTATGCCACAGACAGGAGCAGCTTGTTTATGTCCATTCATCGATAGCTGAGCCCCAGCTCAGTGCAAATTGCTGTCGGAGCCTAGTATGGATTTTGCGAAAATAATGCTGGCCATTTTTAAGGGACACACTCGCACACCGAGTCAAGTTGAGTAATTTGCATATGACAAATTTTTCAATTAACTTTTTCCCACCAAACATAAAACAAGTCCCCAGAGCGGGGGAAACGAAGGTCCTTGCTATAGTCGGGGGTCGGTAGCAACAACAATAATGGCAGCAAGGATGCAGCCGAAACAGATATTTGGACACAGGCATGAAAATTTAATGGCCACTCCAATGGCAAACAACATGGAAAGTTTCATTTACGCATTGTCCTGCCGCCCACCATCATCGTCATCAACACCCTCGATTGCTCTTTGCCAAGTGCATGTGTGATGGGTGCGGGGTGTGACGAATGGATTCCAGGAGCTGGCAGGATGCAGGGCGGGAAATTGAATGAGCCATCGCGAGGAGCAGCGCCACTGGGCCGTGACCATCTCTGTTCCATAAATTCTGAAATTGAAAATGGCCTCATTTGCGGAGCGTGTCGAAAATGCGAGTGGCCTGTCCCCATTGTTTTTGCCCCTGTCATCGATGATGATGATGATTCTGGGTGGGATGCCAGGCGGGATTGGTGCTCCTGACAGCGAACATTTGTCAAGCATCGGTGAACATTAGAGCGGACTTATCTACTGGCCGCGACACCATTCACATGAGTTGGGTTAACACTAAGGGAAAAAACGCTGTAAGAAAAATGTGACATAATTCCTTTATTCTAAGGTTTTTTTAAATGTCAAAATTTAAGTTTTCTTCAGCTTTCTGCTTTCTATTTAGCCAGCTTTCTGCTTTCTATTTAGCCAGCTTTCTGCTGACTTGGGATGGACTCCATATCATTGAGAAATTAACGTAGAGTTTGTTATATTTCGGATATAATTTCGATTATACGAAATTTTAAAAAAATTTAGAATACAAAATTTCAATATATAAAGAAAACACTTAGTATTTATTATTTGTATAATTCCATTAGTTTTTATTTAAAGGGTGTTTTTTAAAAGGTTTTTTTTAAGGTTTTTATACAACAGTGGTAGGACAACATATATTTCTGAGGAAATATTTTCCTTAGGCACGAAAAAGACTGCCATGTACAGTTATTTTAAGTAATTTCCTATTCTTATCATTAAGTTGGACGCTCGATATGTAGTCCATTTCCGGTAAATAGCTGGGCAACAGGTTTGTGTCGACTCTAAAATCCCTAACATAATACAGCTTATTCTGTAAAAAAGGAAATATTATAAATGTAAATAAATTTCGACATATTTTTATTTGAATTTCTTTTTAGTTTACTTACCATTTTGAAAGGACATTCCGTTGGTAAATTTGACACTCGCCTAATTTCAGTGTAAAATATATTGAGAATATAAATTGAATGCAGTCTTTCTAATGTCTTGCAAAATTCAATTTTTGTTGATAAATACTCGATTAAGGATGAGCCTCGCTTTATGGACACCAAGTAGTGGGCCTTAAATTCGGTCACGTCCTTCGTTAGAGAAAACTGTACAGATACTGATCCGGTCCTTTGGGTTGTTTGATTTACATAGCAGCTTACATTTAATAATAACTGCGGAGCATAATTGAGGCACTCGATTTTTGACATAAAGACACGCATCTATGGTAGAACGAATATAATTGTCTTTCAAAATATAGAATATTTTTTTTGGATTTCCCTCACCTTTGCCCGAACACTTCCCAAAATAAGTGTCAGCAGCAGCAGTGCCAAACAAGGTAAATAGTTTTTTACGTTCATTTTAGTGAATAACTGATTGAATACTGAAAACAAAAGCTAAACTGGTTGAACCCATACTTCTCCTAAATAAACAGATTTAAAAATAGCCTTAAAATAGTCTATATTTATGTAATTATACTTTATTATAATTATATATAAATATATATAATTATAGACCTTTTTTTGCTGGCTAATTACTCAGATAGCTATCGATATTCTTTTAATAGCTCCAGCGTTCGATTTAGTTGTAGGGGACCCCTGAACATAACATAAAGCAATAACTTAGATTCCATCAAGTCTGATATAGCAAATATATCAGTATATATTTCATAGTTCATAAAATGTAAATATTATTTTTTATATACGAGAAAGGCTGCCGTGGATAGTTACTTTACCAAATTGCTTGTCGTAATGATTTATTTCGGTGGTCGATATGAAGTCAACTTCGGGTACATAACTGGGTAAAACTTGTGTGTCGAGAGCAAACTCCTTGATGGAATAAAGCTTATTCTTAAATAAAGGAATATTATTCATTAAAGCTTTACTGAATACATTAGTCTTACTTACCATTTTGAGAGGACATTCTAAAGGAAAGTTCGCAGCTCGCCGCATTTCAGCGAGAATAATCTTAAAGGCATAGTTAGACTGTATGCTACGTAATACCGTGCAATATTCCACTTTGATTGATAAATATTTTGTTATAATTGATCCTCGCTTCAGGGATATCGTAAAGTTTCCTGTTATGTCCTTAACTTCTTTGGTTAAGGAAAACTCCATAGAGAATGTTCCTTTGCTATGTGATGTTCGATTTACCCAACAGTTTAAGTTTTGAATTATCTGTGGTACATAATTCAAACATTCGATCCTTTTCATAATAATAGCCACCTTGTTGCGTTAAATATTTGAATAAATAGAAGAATAAGCATTTATATGTTGTTACCAGTTTCGCTTACCTTTGCCCGAGCGCAGCCCAGAATAATGGCCAAGCAAATCAACTGAAACAAAGTTGAACACCGATAGGCGTACATTTCAGTGAATAATCATCTCTATACTGATAGCAAAAGTCAAACTATTCTGAGGATCGTTTAAATATATGGACTGTTGCATGTCAATAATAGTAATTAAGCCGGCACCTATCTATGTCTCAATTAAAAGCCTCACGGATTCGATTGACTAATTTTAGAGTACTGTTCCCTCCGATTTGAAATTAGAGGATATAACAAATAATATAGCGAAGGCGGTATAATGGGTTTGAAACCTATTAATGTATATTATACAGATCCGATTAGGGTGAACAATTATGCAAATTAAATGTAGATTTATTTTCTTCTTTTACATTCATACATTAGGCCGGATTTTCCTCTTTCTGTCAAAGCTATCTGACCGGAAAAGATAGCCAGATAAACCTATGGTAAAGCAAATCGGTTTCCTACACTCCTAAAATATATCTAAACGTGAAAGATTTGCATAATTACTTCACCAAATATGATTGTTTTTGTGATTTACCTGGACTTTTCATATTAATTCAACAAAGACAGATTTCTTGATGAAGTCCTTACTATATTTATTCTCCAAAGAAATTATTTATAATATGTTGATATATAGTACATACTACACAAATAATTTTTGGAGGAGGATAGACTTTCTTTGACTATTTAATTTATCGAAAAACAATTGTGTGACTTATGGGATATATGCTAATCCAATTATGAAATGAAAATGCAGAAATACTTAAAACAAAAACCAATTACCGAGTCCATTAACTTCCCACTCAAAGCTGCTGCTTCGACGCTCTGGTAAATTAGTATTTCAGCGACTCGGTGCCGTCGTGGAGTACCTTTAAGTTACGTGACACTCGCAGAGCTGTAACTTGTCCTTAAACTTTGCCAACTGCCGGTGGCAGCCGAAGTTGCCGCCTGAACTATAAACACGGTGGCCCGAGCGCAACTTTCAGCCTGCGTGCCGCGCACTCAATGCGGTCCTTTCCCTTGGATGCAGACCTTGTTGTACCCTGGTTTCGGCCTCTTACTTTGTGCATTGGCTGGAAACGGGAGCCAAAAAGGAGTCAAGAATCCAAGGACTCAGGGAACCGGAGAAGCCAAGACGAGGGAAATAAAGTAGCCGCAAGACCGCCAATTCGGTTTGCATCGCTGGCTTGTCATGCATAAAATATTCAGTATTCAGTGAGAAATAATAAGCGAGATGTGCCTGTAAATGTGAACTGCAGTGCTCTGAGCTCCGCAGGAAGAGTGTGCGCAATTTACAAGTGCACAGCTCTGTGTAGGTTAAGCACGGGTGACGTGGGTTAAGGGCCCCCTGTGGGGAGGTGGGTGACATGAGGCCTCCGTCAACTATTAGCCGGGTTAATGTGAGTGAGTTACCGTTGTGAGTGCGACGATAAAAACGACTGACTGCCAGTTAATGACTGGCAATTTGTTTGAAGCAACCGCCAGAACAGGAAATTACCGAAGGGTGAACTATAATTGATGATAATTTCTTTAATGTTCCTAATTGGCTGGCAGAACTTAGTTCATAATTTATTCGATTTGGCTCGAGTTGAGCCGATGGAAAAACAAGTTGATGTCTTAGTTTAGGGAAGCCATATAAGGTAACATATTGAAAATAAAGAAAACTCAAATTAATGGGAAGATTATAGATATTATGGATAGCTAGCTATTGAAATTGAAGTCTATAAAAGTTGAATTGTTATAAAGAAATCTTCCAATACAAAATAGGAAGTAATAAACAAAAGGAAATAACTGGGGAAAGTACTTAAACGTAAGGCAGGACGTTTATTTTTAAATGAATTTATTTCAGTACTTTCTTTCTTAATTAGAACACCCATGTAGTTTTAATGTAACATTAAATGTAACAAAAATGTATGTTTTTTTAAAATTGCTTTGATTAAATCCTTTGAAACAAATCAAGCTAAGCTTCATAAATAAAACCAACACATAAATCACTAAAATTAGGCATTTAGCAAATTGTATTTAATTAAAGAGCTGAATGGTGAGCACCATAAATTAAAATAATTGCTCATTGATTTATGATAATTGCCACAATTTCTGAATTTAGCCTTCCCGCCCCCGTCTTTAATTCAGTATTTAAATGTCAAAGCAAATCGTTCGGTCGGAAGTTTGTGTGCTGATGAAAAATAATGCCTGCACTTATAGTAAACAGCCGCAAAATCGATTCAATCGGAAGGAAATCGCAAAGTTGAAATACAAAAAGAAATATATATATATATGTAAGTATTCAATTTGCGCATCCGTCGGAAGGCCACACGACATTCTTTCACTTTCAACGGAATCAAAGCAGCTGACACTTCTGGGACTTTCAGTGCGAAAAAAATGAGGCAAATACCAATTCCGTTGGATGCCAAATTTGCTGCACAATTTTATAGGAATTTGCGAAATTTGCATACTCAGCCAAGTTGATTGCGGGCCAAAAAAAGCGAAGTATGAAAGTCAGTTATTACTGCCAAATTCGCTGGGGAGAAGTGTCCGAATATACAAGGCAAGTGCCACGCAAATTATAAGTATACTATGTGGTATGTGAAGGGAATTTGCCAAGGTCCACTCGGAAGTAATTAGTTCTCTTCGGGCTTCCGTCCATAAATGATTATTATTATTATTCTTATTACGGCGAGTATTACAGGAACAAACTGGAGTTTAGCACGGATTTATAATGGCATCAAACTTAATTAGGCTGCCAGAAGAAAAAAAGAGAAGCGAAGAGCGGAGAAAAGGAAAAATACAAATTACGTTAATCAAGTTAAATTTGCTTAAATTAGGCTGAAAATGTTCACGACCCGCAGGAGGGCGGCGGGTCCTGACTTTAGTCTTTTGTCTGCCCCCGGAAAATAAGAATAGCCCACTCCAAGCCGTCGGCTGCAGCCGAAAGCAGCCATAAATCTGCTGCCAAGTTTCTCCCAGTGTTTGTTATGAGTGAAAAGTTCCTTAGACAACAGCAATTATCATAATAGAAAGTCGGCTCAACTTGGTCCTTGTGTGGGAAGCTCCAAAAAGTAGGCAGCGAAAAGTTTTCAGTTCCCTGCAAAACATAGTAGGTGTGTGTGTAAGTTGTTTTTCCATTTAAAGAGTTTTAAACAAATATGCAAATGCATATCGAACATATTCCGAAACGCTATTTGCATCATCCAATTAAAAATCGTATTTAAATTCCATTCATTGAAATAAATATGTTAATTATTTGCGCCCATCCAAAAACCCAATTCGATTTGCGTAACAGAAAATAATATCTAATATGCGTTGGCAAATGACAATTGGCAGGTAATTAGCACATATTTCATGTAAAACATTATCGGTTATATATCTCGAAAGCGATATTAAAACCTGCGTATAACACGGCTTATATTCAATGCTGATTATATGATATTGTTACCGTGTTTCAGTTATCTATACCCTAATTAAGTTCTTGTTTGCGTCTGCTGGGTACTAAATATCTAATTAAATGTGAAATCGATAGGGAATGAAAGAAGATATATTAGAGGCCGCCAGCAAAATGAGAGCAAAAACACCATTGAATTGTGGTCAAAATAAAGAGAATGTATAGCTATGTAGCTAGACAGGTAATTTAATATATATATCTGTATATAAAGATCAATATTTTGATGGGGTCTAGTTACTAGTAAGAACATATTGCTTTTCGTTTCATTTTATGTTTAATTCGGTCTTATTATCCATGATAACTACTTAGTATCTATAAAGTTAATTATACTGAGCTAACTTAACTCACATTGGGACAAAGCCTGAACTCAAAATGAAGGCTAAGCTATTTCTATTCAATACAAATTTATATAAAAGTCTTAAATAATAGTTACCACACAACTTAAGTCGTAGGAAATCATATTTAATTCTCCATCTCCTTTTAAAATGTGCTAAATCAGCATTAAAAGGCAATAAAATAATCTCAGCAAAAAGATGATTGCTCTTGAAATGCGAAACCATTACCTAGAAAAAATCTCCTCCCATTGAGGTGCTCGAAAATGTTTTTATTGCAATTCAGCAATTCAAATATTATGCATATATGCACAATTTCATCAACGATTGGCATTGTAGCTTCGTCAATTGCACTGTTTGCCAACCGGAGTTTTATTTCAAGTTCATTGATCCGTAATCAGTGCCGTGTGTGTGTGTGTCTGTGGTTATATGCAAAATATTTATAGCATTTTGCAAACAAACCAATCGAGCGCACCTTGTGTGTCAACAGTCAATCGAAGTGGACGCCGAACATTTTTAGAAAATTCAGTTGGCAATTTAATGCTTGCTGTCAGGGCACCACAGAACCCAATTAATTAGAAATTAATTATGGCTGTCGACTAGTCGAAATATTTTGCGGGCCGACACAATACCCATCAATCAGGGCATCAATCATGGTTAGACACATATATAAAAGGAAAAAAAGAAAGTGCGGAAAATTTGATGCCTGAGAGACAACTGAACACAACTGAACAACAACTGAAAATAGCAATGAAAATGGATGAATGTGAGCGATTCGCTTATTGAATTTTCGTTGGAATTGTGTCTGTGTTGCATTTTGAACAGAAAAAGGCAGACATAGCACGGCTCATTGGTATTGCTCATACGTCATGTGGCCCCGCTACAGACAAAAGAGACAGCCATGGCAGGCACTCACCGAAGTGGGAGCAGTCAGCGGCTAAATCCAAGGGCAGTCATCGAACAAGCTTTCCCTAATTAATGGGGTTTTGCCATTCATGTGGCCACCGGCTAATCAAAGAGGAGCTATCATAGACAAAGGCAGCAACCTCTCTCTGAAATTAATTAGCGACATGTTCTTTCACATCAGCACAGTACGGCTGCCCCGATTAGCATAATCTCTAATATGCTAATAAGTTTCCCGCTATCCGAGAACTACCTTCTTAGCGTTGTCCTTTGATGGGAGTCATCCTCCCATGGCGATTGCTGCTCATTTCCGCTGGCCAACGGATGTCGGTCCAATGAAATTACAGCACAATTTCTGCTAGTGCTTCTGCTGAGTTTTATGTACACTGAGGAAAACGATAACGTCTCAATTTATTATTTCTTTTATAAGAAATAAGAAGGACCACATACCTGTATTTACCAAGAGATTATTATTGAAGTCTTCCTTTGTTGGAAATGTATGAACTACTTAACTATTTCTGTACTTAAAAAAATACATCTCGAATGTAGTGTATTTTTAAAATCGAAGAGTCCCAAAACTAAACAATTATCTGCAATATTTGATTTTCTATAAGTGCATTTAGAGTTCTGCTTCAATTTTGATAAGGACACTTCTTTTGTGGCAAGTTTCCTTTAAGGATTTTTCGCCCAGTTTGTGCTTCATTGATTCCCCATTGTTATTGCTCCGGCAAAGACGCACAAGAACATCTGAAAAGGTTTGCCAAATCGGAAAGTTTCAGGCAGTCTGTGATTGAATTTGCCAAATATTGTTTGCCCAGAAGGGTGGCCGGGGGGTAAAAAAAAAGTTGGATTAAAGCCCGCTTCTTAGAAAACATTTTCTCAGTGAAAATTCGCCCAACGATTTCCTTTGAGTTTATATTTTATGAGGGGTTTACGTTTAACACAGACAAAATATTTAAGAAATGCCCAAGACTCAGGATATTGATAGGAACAAGGCCACTTCCTATCCCGAATACTTGCAGGTTTTTATTCATAACATAAATACTTAAATACCATGAATTTACACAAGCTTAAGCTATGCTTTTGGCAGTATAAGATTTAATTTACTTAGTTTACTTGTTACTTACTTTAGTACACTAAGTTATTTGTTACCCTTTAAATGCTTTAGCCTTGATATTGATCGGTTTAATGTACGTGATATTGTTTTCCTGGGAATTATTTAACCTTACAATCTTTTTTGCACATTTTTGCAATGAAATTTTCTGTCTGCCTTCAATTTGCCCGCAGAGACTTTCTCACCGAGTGCCTGTTTCCATCGCCGACACGCCCGTACGAGTTGCCATGGGAGCAGAAAACCATTTGGGCCATCATTTTCGGACTGATGATGTTTGTGGCCATTGCCGGGAATGGTATTGTTCTCTGGATTGTAACAGGTAAGCGCCTCCTGATGGCAATGGCCCGGTCGATTCGGCAAAGCGGCTTTAAAGCAGTTAAGAGAAGAGAAAAACATACAAAAAATCACGTATACGCCGCATGGTCCGCAGCCACGCTCTAATATCCGGCAATTCTAGCCCCACGCCATCACGTTTTTTGTTTCTTCTCCCTCTCTCTATCGCCCTTCCTTGTTTCTGCCCCTTAATTCTGCAACTTTCTTCGACCAACTCCACAGGACATCGCAGCATGAGAACGGTCACAAATTACTTCCTGCTGAACCTGAGCATTGCCGACCTGCTGATGTCGTCGCTGAACTGCGTCTTCAATTTTATATTCATGCTGAATTCCGATTGGCCATTTGGCTCGATTTATTGCACCATCAATAATTTCGTGGCCAACGTCACGGTCTCGACATCGGTCTTCACGCTCGTGGCCATCAGTTTCGATAGGTGAGTCGAGATTGCCGGCCGCACTTTCACTTTCCCCTAGCGTCATCTAATCCGTGCGTCAGCACATCCGTTTCCTGGTAAACCCGCCTCTCATGTCATACCATCTATATCCTACAGATACATCGCCATTGTGCATCCGCTGAAGCGCCGAACGTCGCGTCGGAAGGTGCGCTTCATCCTGGTCCTGATCTGGGCACTCAGCTGTGTGCTGTCGGCGCCATGCCTGCTCTACTCCAGCATCATGACCAAGCAGTAAGTGCACAATAGTAGCCGCATCCGAATTCCCATCCAATTCGAATTTGGTTGTCTTATCCTTTGGGGAAAGATGGGTATTTGGTATAAGCTGAACTTGGCACAGTCTATGAAAATTTACAGAAATATATCCAAAATCTATTAGGAAATTATAACTATAAAATGTAACTTTGAAATATCAAGTTTTGATAGAGAAAGAAAGGCTCATTTCCTTACGTTTTTCGAGTTAATTAACAAAATTTTAAAGGGTATTCAAGCGTTCCTTCAAGAATACTATCCTTTCCATTGTTGTTTCCGCTCTCCTTTAGCCAGTTTGCGAAATGCGAAGCATAAACAAGCTTGTAAGCCAGAGCTTAGGAGCCAGGCAGATGGAGGTTCCCTGTGGAGTGGAGTGGCAGTGAAGCAGCTCCCGCAGCTCCTGTATCGATTTGAGAGGGCAAACAGATACAAAATGAAATTCCTTCCACCTTCCAGGAATACTTCCATATTTTTCTTTCTTTTTTTTTCCATGTTTCTTTATTTTTTGGTGTTGATATAAGCATCCACATCCATCTAAATCACCTCGTCGCCTCGGCTCCGACGCCTGCCTTCATTTGAATTTTACGCAAATTTGCAACATTCGTGCTGCCATTGGGGGGGAAGCGGTCGGTCGGGTGTCCCTGTTTAATAGAATTGAAGCATTTTTTATTTAGACTCTCCACAGGCGGATCCCTATTCGGGATAAAAGGTCTCCCTGGGCAACAGACTTGAGGCATAATAAAGATGGCAAGTTCATATATCAAATTGTGATAAAGAATAGCCAAGGCTAGGTGGCACGACGAGAGTCAAGCACGATGGTGAATTTTGGCAGGGAGAAGCACACACACACACAGAATATATATATATATATATAGAATGCGGGGGAAATCGGGGAGTTGAAGAGTCGAGGAGAAGTCTATGAAAAATTGGATGAACATTTTCGAAGAAACCTCAAAGGTGATAGACAGTTAGATGGCTAAAAAGGATATTTACAATGGCAAATAAAGGAGCGAAGACAAGATTAGCCTTGCAAATTGCTGTTGCCTTTGAAGGCTGTGTAAAATTGGATATTTATAGGTGTGATTAAGCACATTTATTTGGATTAAATTAGAATCTACACTCCACACTTCAAGGAACTGAGCTGCTATTAGATTAATAAAATGAACTTCTAGGAAACACATGAAGAATTTAAATAATTTAATTAAATTGTAGGTCTTGTTATATTGTTTTAAGTAATTAAATTGAAGAGAAAACTTGTTTATAAGGTCTTTAATATAAGAGGGAGTTTTCCTTAATTTTATGTTTTAACTCAGTTTAATATGAAAGAATAGAATTACTATTCTTTCCTTATTATCTTCCCTATTAATTGGGCTTAATAAATATATAGAAAAATACCAGCACAAGGAGCTTATAATTCATAAAAACTTGTAAATGAATTATCCTACGATATAGCAAATATTTGTGTTGAAAAACTAGCGACTGCTTTCGCGTTAAATCAATTAATGAGTGACCAGAAACCGAGGCATTCAAAATCAATTGAGTTGGCTTGAAAAGGCTCCACTCCCAAGCAACCGCCCATATTTCCTGCCAACATTTTTGGGGGCCGAACTCGATGGTCAAATTATGACCTGTCTGTCTGCCAGTTGCCATAGCCATAGCCGTGTTATTAATGGCCCGAAAAGTGCCGGTAAACATTGGGGACCGAGTGTTATTGCGGAGCGGAAGGAGAAAGACAGCGTAACAGCCCTTTTAAGTGCTCGACAACGTTGAGACATAAAATATTTCATAATTTGGCAAATTAAGTTTTCAATTTGCTGACGACGGGCCAAAAGTGAAATTTGTCATGCCTGTAAAGGCAAACTCCCTTTTTCGTCCTGCCGAGGCGGCAGTCGCTGAAGCGTGAAACTTAACAGTCTTTTTTTTTTACGTTCGTGGAAACTGCGGCGGGTGTAATTAAACGATGAAATTTTGATTTCGGAGTTTCCGGAATATAAACATTTGAAGGCATAAGTAAGAAGTATTGATTTACGGAATTCAATGGACTTTTCGCAGCTATTACAATGGAAAATCCCGGACAGTTTGCTTTATGATGTGGCCCGACGGAAGATATCCCACCTCGATGGCGGACTATGCGTAAGTAAAACAATAAAAAACTTTATATAATTTTATATATTTTTAATTAGTTTAAATTATATACTAAAGTATACATAATAATTCTTATTTCTTTATTATTATCTTATAACAGTTACAACCTGATTATCCTGGTGCTAACCTATGGCATTCCCATGATCGTGATGCTCATCTGTTACTCCCTCATGGGCCGAGTCCTGTGGGGCAGCCGTTCGATCGGGGAGAACACGGACCGCCAAATGGAGTCGATGAAGTCCAAGCGGAAGGTGGTCCGCATGTTCATCGCCATTGTGTCCATCTTTGCCATTTGCTGGCTGCCGTATCACCTGTTCTTCATCTATGCCTACCACAACAACCAGGTGGCTTCTACGAAGTACGTGCAGCACATGTATCTCGGTTTCTACTGGCTGGCCATGTCCAATGCAATGGTCAATCCCATTATATACTATTGGATGAATAAGAGGTAATTGGGTGTTAAGAATGGAAGAAATTGAAGCTTACAAATAAATAGGAGCAAGATAATAATAAACAAGCGAGCTCTAATTGGGTAAATTTAAATTTATGTCTAAGGTGTGCTCCAGCAACCACAAGTGTATTTATAATCCCTTTAAAACGAGACCAAGACTAAGCTACATAATTTAACATATAAAAAATACATTTTTAAAAGAGCTCTGATATCTTTGCATACTTTTAGACAACTTCTATGGGGTTTAAAGTCCCCCAGTTATTTCTAGAGCACACAAGATAAGTTTTCCAGTGTCTTCTAAGTATTTAATAGCATTATTGGGGATAATTAAACACTTAAATATAATTTTAACTCATGATACGGATACCTCACTTAATTAAACATTTAGCTTATATATTTTAATATGACTAATTTAATTAAATAACGAAATTATTCGCAGGTTCCGGATGTACTTCCAGCGCATCATCTGCTGCTGCTGTGTGGGCCTCACCCGCCACCGCTTCGACTCGCCAAAGAGCCGGCTGACGAACAAGAACAGCTCGCACCGGCACACTCGAGGTGGGTACACCGTCGCCCACTCGCTCCCCACCTCCTCACCCACCACCACCCAGACCAACCACCACCACAACCACCACCAACAAATCCCGACCATCCAAGCCATCCAAGCCACCCAGTTGCACTTGTCTCACCCACTGCCCCCGCCACATTCCGCAGCCGAGACCAAGAGTCATTGGAAGCGCAGCACAATGGAGACGCAGATCCAGCAGGTGCCCACGACCAACTCGGGCCGGGATCATCAGCGGCAGATGACGCAGTCGCAGTCGCTGGGAGGCGTCGTAACACCGCGGGCGGCGGTCGAGTGCATCATGGAGCGACCTATGGATGGGAACAGTTCGCCGCTCTGCCTGTCCATAAACAACAGCGTTGGCGAGCGGCAGCGCGTGAAAATCAAATACATCTCCTGTGACGAGGACAATAATCCGGTCGAGCTGGAGCACAGTAGTGGCCCCAAGCAGCTGTGATGTTGTCACCGGCAGTGCGGCGACTGCGACAGGAGCGGACTGTGAATTTTCCCGGACCTCGTTCAGTTTTCGAGAGCGAAGAAAATGCAATTTGCCATTGCTTACTCTACTGTACATATATATACGCCCACACACGAAATTGAGAATATATATTGAATATAGAACATGGACAGGGTGGATCGATTTTGTTAGGGAATTGCTGGGGAGGAGGAAATTCTATTTGGTTTCCTAGAAAATAATAATTTAATAGTTAAATAATTTATTAATAAAAAGAAAGCATTTTTTCTAAGTAGCTTCGGCAAAGATAATTTTTATTGAGAATAAAATACCATCAAATACCAAACAAACTTATTTCTGGTTGTGATTTGGAGTTTGAAAAGACATTTATGTAAATATTTTCAAAGTTAGTTAGTCCAAACTGGCCGTAACACTTTCTTAATGAAATTTTCCTTTAAATCATCAGGGCAACTACAAGAAAGTAATAAAAAAACTGAGTTTCAAAGGAAGATATTCTTTCCGTCACTGCAATTCCCTTTCAATTGAAGTTATTTGCAAATCGATCCACCCTAATGCATAGTCAAAGTTGAATTTCCGGTTGTCAAAGCAAAGAAAAAAAAGAAAGGTTCAACGAAAAGTGAAATAAATTTCCAATAAATTGAATTTATATGTCCTTGTATAAAAGAAATCAATCTATCGACACTTTAACCATCGAAGAGCTGTAAGTTTTAACTGTTGTAAACATCTAGGCTAAGCCAAAAAAAATGTAAATACATGCTTAGATTAAAGGATAAATATATCTGCATATACGTTGTGCTATTCGTTAGAATAAATCAATTAAAGGAGTCTAGACATGTTTCCCCTTTAAGGCTGTTTAAAGCTCACTTTATTATTGGAAAATTGTGTCTACGACATCCAGTGAAAGCATTTTAATTCCTTAATTTTGTATTTGTTGTAGACTTTTGTTTCGTTCTTGCCATCTGTAAATATATGTGAATTGTAGTTTATTAAAATAAATATGTTAACCACGCAACACTTGCATCTGACATGAATATATATCTCTGACTTAATTGCGCACTTTTTGGGAAAATAAATAAACGGGAGCCTTCCGGGTAATTGTTATTAAAGCTTAACAATTGTTAAGAATCCACCAAATGCTGCCATGAACAGCCTTTAGGCCAAGGATAATATTTTCATTAATAATTGAAAATGCCCCGTTGAGCGGAGATTATGCCTGACTAAATACTAATTCGTCTGAGAAAAGCGTGGCTGCTAAAATTATTAAGTCCCAACCCAAAGGGAATTTGCATTCCATTATGCTCGCACTCGTATTATTTATGCAAAGCTCAAGGTCCAATCCAATTCAGTCGAGTTAGCCATGCACGAGTTAATACTTATGTGTCTGTAGTTATTACTCCACAGCCACAGCCACAGCCAGAGCCAGCAAAAGGTCCCTTAATGCAAATTCCCAAAAAGGGAATCCTTTCAAATGCCCCGAATCATATCTCCTTGAGTCTGCGACCCGCCGCCGCCTTTCAATAGTTCAATTTTAAAGGATTTCGCCTCCTTTCAGTCCGAAAGCAAACAGATCTCAGAGATATTCGCATAATGGCGAACCGATTACAAAATGTAATTGAAATGCAAACCGAAACCGGAGACTGGCGCTGAAAACGAAACCCCAAACCCCTCCCAACGGAAGGGCCCAATGGGTGCCGCGTTCAACTATCTAATTGAATCACAGGACAAGTTTCGAATGCGAATCGAAACCAGAACCAGAACCAGAGCCAAAACCAAAACCAAACACCGACCGAAACACAAAGCGTTACATTTTTATTGCGAGAAAGAGTCGCGCTAATGCGACAAATTGCTCGTCGTAATGGCTCTACAATGGACCGATGGACGTGGGACCTGGCAGGCGTTTTATTCGAGGTAATAGGATTTGATGGGTTCCGAGAGCTCCGTTCACCGAATAACAATTTGCATAATAAGTTGATGTTTGCATCGTCTTTGGCCCACTTGTCGGGCCCCCTTTATTTTTTTTTTTTTTGTTTTGTTGTGTTGTGTTGCCCCCATTGTCATGGCAGCCGCAAAAAAAGAGATAAAGCCTTTAAGGAATGAAAAAGGCAAACCGAAAATCAGTTGAAAAGATTCTATTACCACAAATACAGGCATATGGTGGGGATATACCACTATATGTATATATGTGCATGTGCTACGTTTCCCCGGCAACAGACTGAGCGAGTCCTGGGGTCACACCGCAAATTGTCTGAGCAAGTATGAGTGGTCTGGCCTCGAATTAGGTCCCTCGATGCGTAAGTATCTCATATCAAATGAAATGGCTAATCAATTTTCATAAGCCATTCCTCCGGCACATATGTGGCCATAAAAAATTCGCCCACAACTATGGCCGCCCCCAAAAGAGGAGGGCACCCGAAAAAGGTTAAGGGTCAATTGCATTACCAAAATTAACGCCGCATCCCGTAATTCCAACTGTCACGGCCATGTTTCTGTCAGGGCATTCGTTTCTGTTTGTTTTTTTTCCTCCTACTCCGCGCAAAGGATTGGCATTTTATGTATTTATTTTAAGGGGGAAAGTTTGTGTTTTATTTATGTAGTGAGAGTGGCAAAAATAATACGGAAAAGCACAGTCAGCCGTGAGAATGACACCGCGATTTCACAAGTTTGAAGGGAGTGAGCGGTTGAGTTAATTGGCTTTTGTAGTATTTGAAAGGAATGTGATAAATCTAACATATATTCGCGTTTAAATAACAAGATAAATTTGTGGAATATTTCCTTGGAAATATAGTGTTAAATATAGTAGGGGGTTATTTATTATTTAAGTAATCATAGCGATTGCTCAATTGAAAGATAAACAGTCTATTGAGTCACTGAAAGATCACTTAATAAATGAACTAGCAAGGTTTAGATAATAGTTAATTTAATAAATATTACGTAGTTGGACATAATATAAGTTTTGGTAAAACGTATCAGTTTAAGAGACGAAAAACGTTAGGAAAAACGAAATAGAAATTGAATTATTGTAGTTATGTATGCTTGCTTATTTAATTAAGTATTTTTAAGACAGTATTTAGATAAAGCTAAATCTAATTCCAGATCCTTTTTGAACTCTACTCCAATCAAGCCGGCCTAGAAATCTCAGTCAATTTATATTTAATTCGCTGATAAACAACACCCATTGTCAGAGTCCGGACAAGCTGTTGTTCCAGTCTCAGCACCAGAACTTCAAAAAAAAAAAAAGAAAAACTGGGACATAAATTCGAAGATGATTAAGTACCTGAAGTTATTGGCCGCCGGGTCAGGAATGCTGTTCCTGTGCTACTGCTACTACTTCGACAAGAAGCGTCGCACCGATCCGGATTTCAAGCGGAAGTTGCACGAACGTCGTAACCGTAATCGTACTGCCATTTCGGCACCCACGGACCTCGGTGACAAGGAGCTGGAGATGTACTTCCTCGACCAGATGCGGCGCGGTCAGGGCTTGATCATGAACGGCGACGTTGAGGGCGGAGCGGACCATTTGATCAATGCGCTTATCGTGTGCAACCAACCGGGCACGCTGCTTCAGCTTTTGCAGAATACGCTGCCCATGGAGATCTTCACCGTGTTGCTGATCAAGATGCATGCCTACGAGACCAGCCAGAAGCGCGAAACGGTTACCCCAGTGATCGTGAACGAGGAGGGCATCGGTGCCCTCGAATAAATTCAGCCCAGCTGTCCATTCGAATCATTCCAAAATTTTGGGTCTTTTTTAGTTATCTCGAACGGAGAACTGTATATTTTTTGTTTGGTTCACTTATAAATATACAAATAATTGAACTTATGGTCTGAAAATAATAGTTAACTATTTCAATTTATCAGCTTAGGGACATACTGCATTCCAAGATCTAGAATATTCTTGTTATTCCTTCATACACATCCCATCTTGGCCTTGTTTTTCCTTCTGTTTGTTGCCATGGCCAGCACGAGTGGCAGCTTGGCCAACAAATTTTCTGGGAACTTTGTAAGCATCTGGCTAAGTTGGCAAATTAACGACTTCGATTATAATGTCAAGCGTAAAATTTTCCGCTGCGATGTTATCAGCATTTCCATCGATGACTCGTTGGGGAAGAGGAAAATGGCTCATCACAGCTTAGCTTTTAAAAGCTGCAGTCAAGGTTATTGAGTTTACAGCACTGGGAAATGGGAAACCTTTGTGTAATTAGAATTATAAGACCATCAACCTTGAAGCTAGCTTCAATCAATCAGTGGACTTAACAATTAAATGCCGATTCAGCATTCCGTAGTCTCCAAATTATCATGACAATTGAGTTGTGCCAGCTAAGTACGTTGTATTGGCAACTGGTTCCGTCGATTGTTCGCATACAAAATGTCTGTTGGCCTATTTCCGGTCTGTCTGTCGGCGGGTGGCTTTGCTTAACAATGGCGGCCAAAACAAACTGGCCATCGGTTGGAAGTGTCCTTCGCAAACGCTGTTTGCGGTTAGCGTGCATAATTTCCTAGAAACACAAGCACACAACACAGACCTGCGGTGACCTCTCCACCGGCATTTATCATCCGGATGCGTTTGATTGATGACCCTGGTCCCGTCGATTGGCCAACTGGCCATGAAATCGAAATCGCCCGTAACTCGTCCACTCTCTCACACCGCTTCAAGCTGTCGTGTTGGCCATTAGGGACATTCACCCTCCTCCGAGCCACGTTGGGTCGAAAGTTGAACAAAGAAAGCTGTTCACGGTCATTCATCTGCATATAAATTTAAGTTTGAAGGGAAACCCTTGCTTAAGTGTTTCATTGTGTGTCTAAGTGTTAACTGGACACTTGTTGTTAGCGCGGGAAAAACATCTGTAAGGCAATTTGGTATAAATTAGTAAAAGCAGAGGTTAAGAGGGGCCACAATGGATTTTAAATCCATATTCAAATATTTGTTATTTTTAGTTGAAGTGTAGGATTTTCTGTGTATGTCTTCTTTACCCTTAATTACATTTTAAACTGACATTAAAATACATCAAAGGGCTTAGTGCAACGAAGATAAACACCGTAACACTTAAGCATTTAAATTTAAATTAAATTATATTCAGCAAACCCTTTCGTAAACGTTTTATTGCGGTCTTAACTCTAAACTGAACGAGAAAAACAATCTTTTAACGCCTTTAGCGGGCAATTAATGAGTGGAAAGTTCAACTGATTCATTCCCAGTTCGAGTTCCCCGCGAATGTAATTACATAATGACCTTTTGCTTCATTCTCCTTTGCTTTCTCCGCTCATTGTCCAGTCCTAGTAATTACCAGATAAAATAGACAGGCGGTCGGAGAGACGGAAGGGCGTTTGGATTGAACATCGTACCGCAGCTTTGTTGCCTGGCGCACTAATTTCCAAGCTGAGCATCAGCAGCCGGGCTACAATGCTTTTCACAGTCTGGCATCAAAGACTTCGGCCCGAGGAGCAGCACCTAATTTAATGAAATATCCTGGTAGAATCCTGAGCGTGAGTGTCTACACTAATAGCTACGCTCTGCTCAATTATTCCGTCTCATTTGGAATATTGGGAAATTAATAGAAGGTAATTGACCTTCCAATGAGCGAAGCACTCAAAAAATTCCGCCCAAACAAATCAATATTAAATTTAAGTTGCCTAAATACTTGGAAATACTCCAGCGGCAGCAGGACAATTTAAGGAACACAAATAAATTTAGTTACTTAAAATTTTCTTGCTAAGAACATTTATACATATAAAGTTTCGTCTAACATAAACATACGTGTTTATGCGGCCTTTTATTGACAGCTGTTTTGGTTCCAGAATTCGATGTCGTGGCCATTATCATAAAGATATTAATTAGACCCACCACATGGCAAAACAAGAAGACACTGAGGAAAATAAAGCCTTCAGGAAAACAAAACAAATCTAAAATATTTATTTAATGTGGCTTGTTTTCTGGAAATTTTGTTGTATCTTTCTAATATTTAAAAATAGTATTTTTCTTTATAATTTTATTATTTGATCCAATTATATTTACTTTTATCTCTAAATTATTAAACCTGCAATTTAATTCAATGTTTTTTTATGACATATATTTAAATATATTTATATTTATATATTTATATTTCCATAAATATCATCTGTTAAATCTAGAAAGTTCCCGTAAAAATAGAAAAAACCTTTCCTTATCAAGACTACAAGCCAGATTCAACGAAGAATTTTGTCTCCATTCATCTCAGCCTAACTGGGTTACTGGGGAAAAGTAGTTAGGCTCAACTAGAAATCGAGAATGTGGCGGGGACATCCTCTAGAAAGTGAGTAGTGTCTGAGATGTGGGTGCCACATCAAACAGGACTAATTGGTCGACGCAGCCACAGCAGTCAGGGGTTGTGGCACGGGAGATTAATGCCGGGGAAGTGTCATTATCGCTGATGCCTAATGAATTCGTGGCTGGCAAATTCCATTAAGCATACGACTGGGGAAATCTCACTCCCCAAATTGGGGTTTATTTCAGACATTGTTTTGGTTTAACAGCCACTCGAAACGAAACATATTCAGCAAATATCACGCATACGCCCCGTGTAACCTGCAATCTCAGCAATTCAAAGCCAGCTTGGCTTTAACATAGTTTATGTTTGCGAGTGTGTTTGTGTTTTGCCCTTTTTCGGATTTGCCGCACACCTTTTCGTGGACTGGGGCATTTTTTAATAAACAGTATCGGGCCAGACAGGAGATGGCAGGGGCGAAACTTACCATAACGACATTTTTTTTTCGTGGCAGCTTCGCCCTCTGCATAAACCATTTGACTACGCACGTAAGTTACACAGACCAACATTCGCACACACTCGTAGAAATACCCATAAGCAAACAAACACTCGCTCACACGCACGGAGACTCTCATTTCCTGGCACCGGAAGTGGTTTGTGTGCGCGACTGTGCGAAAGGACGACCGTGTGTGTGCGTCAAGTTTTATATCATCTCTTTGCTGATTTTTTTTCTTTGCACGTTCCACAATTTTTACCCTCAGCTATTTTGAATTTCAGTTTTATACGCGATGCTTGTGGTGCTCAAGATATACCGTGTTCGCGCAAATCATTGTAAAGTTTTTTTTATACTCATGTTCCAAGTGGATGACAAGCATCTTATTGTCTACTTGTTTGTGATGTCATTTGCGCTGAAATATATAAAAAAGGTATATCGATATTTATCGATAAATAATAAAGAACTATATATATAATATTATATGCTCATACCAATTGGGATGAGGATTCTATCAAAATGTTATATATCGATAATTTTGTTGTAAATTTTGTAATTAAACTTATTTTGAGGTGTTATTCTAAGGTGTTAATTTGTTCCAAGCATCTTTATTAACCTTTTAATTACAAACAATGTTAAATACATTTAAAAATTATATTGATACTAAGATCATCGATAAATTTCGATAACCCCAGCACATTGGGTACCTAACAGTCTTAAGCTTGGTCAATCGCCTTCTTTCTTGTTATGTTTGCTTTTCAAAAGACAACAATATATGGGGTGTACTGGTTGACGTTCAGGTCCAGTACGCCGCATACATTACGTATAC
This sequence comes from Drosophila kanapiae, assembly GCA_008042475.1. NCBI lineage: Eukaryota > Metazoa > Arthropoda > Insecta > Diptera > Drosophilidae > Drosophila > Drosophila kanapiae. The sequence continues at coordinate 292,338 of VNJM01000803.1, read as the reverse complement.
GACATGTGTGCCGAGGATGCCGTGAGATCGGCATAAAGAAGTGCACAGCAGCTAGCCGATTTTGTTTGCCAGGAGGGGGTTTTTGGGCAAACAATAGAAACATGAGATTCTCTGCAATCAAGTGAGGATTTTCCAACACGTTTTAGGACGCTGCTCAGTAAGTATGTGTGTGCATTTTGATAGTTTCGAAGCTTCCATTTTACGAAAGAGATTATTGTAAGTTTACTAGCTCAAAGTAGAGTATGCAGGGGATTTACTACCTACAACAAAATAGGTTTTGATGCAAGGCATTATCCATAAAGCAGCGTGCTGTGAAATATGTTCAATGCAACCAGTTCACTGGAATTTCATAAATCAAAATCCGTTTGTATTGATTCTGAATACACAGAGAAAGTCATGTGTATTTTTCCAACTTGTAAAACGGTTTATCCTTCGGACTATATAATAATTTATCTACTATTTATCAAGTCAAGTAAAATGTAGACTGAATTATGGCTTACTATTGAAGCTTATTGGATCTCGTGAAGGTTTATTTATGTTGCTTTATTTATGTTTCCATCTTGGACAAGCACTTCTAAAAGTTTAAAGACTTGTGCAATTTATAGGCTTTCGAATCTTGCACAAGTGAAATAACACGTTGCTACAATGTTGCCAACAAACTGCATATGGAGGGCTTCGTGGCATTCAACTTGGGCCTTGAGGAGTCGAAACTCCACTCGATTGTTAAGTGGAATTAGGGGGAGGTGTATATTTTATTGCAGCAATTTGCCCAAAGCCAAAGCCGACATAAGGAGTACAGTGGAGAATGTACATATATATAAATCCTGCAGCGGGTAGCCTGTAGCTGCTGCGGCAGATATATATATATAGTATATATTGTTTGGTGTAACGTCTGCAAAGTTTCCGAAAAAGGAAATGCGCTAGCTAGCTTTTCCTTCTTCATTTTGTAAGTTTTATAAGTATGTTATGGGGTGTGCGTGCTGTTTGTGTGTGTGTGTGTGTGTGTGTTGTGCTGTTTTCCTGTGGGCCACACCCCTTATGGCCAGATGGAATCCGCCGGTCCTAGCTGCACTCTAGTCCTGTCTTCACATTGCATTCTGTTTGCACAGCCGCCGAGGAACCACTTTCCATGAAAGTCCTTCCTTCCGTACAGCTCCCCGCCCTAGCCCATGTCCAGGATCGAGAGCCATGCTGGGAATGTCGTCAAAGGATTTGCGTCACAGAATTCCGAGAGCCGACTGCAGCCTGCATGCAGTAGCCTTACAAACTCACACCCTTTGGCGCGGCAGCTGGGAAAGCAATTTGTACTAGTTCGCCCTCACTTCGATTCTGGCAAGTCGAAAAGTAATTCAACTGCCGAATGGTAGAGACTACGGAACGTACAACGGCCTAATTGCGGCCGGCCAATCTAAATACGTCCTCGGACAGGCGCATCCTGTCCAGGATCCGCTGCCACTTCCACTGCCACTTCCACTTTCCTAGTTTGTTTTCGATGCTCCGGAAATACTGCCAACTAACAGTGCACCTGAGGCCGAACCTCACACATAACGTCGCTGGGTGGGCCACGAAGATTAATGGCGGTCATCCCTTAACACCCTTAATGCACTTAAAGAAAAAATAACATACTAATGAAGTTTACACTTGAGTTCTTAAGTTAACTTTATGCTAAGTTAATTTACATAAATGAAGCCACACTTTTTATGATATTTTGGTAAGTATAACAACGAAAAGAAAAGAGTTGAATGATTTTTTAATAAATATTCATTAGAACTTTAAAAATATAGAATTTAATGTAGAGATAATCTCCATATTTTTATATTTTTCCCTTTATATTTGCTCTGACAAGTGCATTTACAAAAATACGTGCTAAAAATAAAATAACATATTTGTGTATGTGTACTTCCATCGCCTAAGGACATTATTCCTTTCGCCTCTGCCTCTGACAATGTGGCAAAAGGCCTTCGCCATGGGGTTCGGGCTTGGTGGGGGGTTTGGTACTGAAAAATGTGGCCGCTTGTTTGCGGTGGCTAACAGCGACTTCAGGGACTCTGGCAACCCAATAGGGACTGACAAAAAGGACATTCAACCCGTAGGACTTGCTCAAACTAAGCCAGCGGGTGGCATTCAGCCAAGTTTTACTTAAACTTTTTGGGCAACACTACAGAGGTAATCGTGTTTAAACAAAAAAAACTTTTGCTGTGCTTTTTACTTATTATTCTTGCTAAAGAGCCCTATAATTCTTTACTTGGTTTGCCTTTAAGAGAAGTAAGCAAAGAAAACTACAATCATTATATTTTATCAGTTTACTTTAATTTTAATATTCAACTTTAAATTATAAAATGCTTACACAGATAACTTATTTTTAAAGATAACATGAACTTAATCTAGATTTTTATGTAAACCTTTATATATTTTTTTCTTGTTGAATTTCCTTTGCTTTACTTACTCATCGCTTCGTCGGAAAAGTCGCACAGAGAGTCAATATAAATGTTGACTTTCAAATGAAATCACAGCCCGAATCCTGCCTTATCATCATTCACGGCCACACAAAGTCTGGCGCTGTGTGAGAAGTTTAATCAAAATAATAAACCCAGTTTGTTTTCTAATTTGCCATGCAAAAAAGTTCCAAGGACGCTGGATGGCAGGGCACGGTTCTGTTGTGTCTAAGTCCATTATCTCGTCCTCGGAACGCCGCCTTTCCAATATGGAAACTCAAAACCCAGAAGGCAGGACTCAGGACAGACGACATAGACACCTACCTACCTCGGCGTATGTCTAAACAATAAAAGTCGCCCACTGTTACAGTTCATTTGAATGGAACGAATTCCATAGGAAATGAAGGCAGCGGCGCGGCATATTAGATTTCTCCAAGGAGGAGGCTGAGAGTTGGAAAATTTTAAATGCAAATGAATAAGCAGCTGGGAATGATTCCGCAAATTTATTCATAATAAACAAGATAACAATAACAATAATGCCACATGATAAGCCCAGTCAAATGTTATCTCCCGACTGTCCCTAATTCGAATTTCGATCCATAAATATTTATGAGTCTGCGGCGTAAACTGCTGAGTGTGTGTGTGTGTGTGGAAAACTTTGATTTTTCCAGGCGCCATCAAGTCGTAGCCCCATTAAAACGTATTAAAATGTATTATTTTTGCTTTACGATTGGACCAAATATGTTTTTTTTATTGGCCAGGCCATTAAATACCCGTATTTTCAGAGCATTTTACACCATATTTCAAGCAAAGTTGATGGTCAGTGGGATTAGGCCAGGTAAAAGTTTTAAAACATTCAACAGGAGGCTCAGCGGGGATTTAATGTGCGACCCCATTCATTTGCATGTGCCACGAGCTGACTGTGCAACACAAATAGCACATACATATATCGTGTATATTAATTAATCCAATGTACTTGAAAAGGCTTAGCTAATTTTAGCTAATATTTGCATACGTTTGCTATTTAACGAGGGTGTTTATAAAGCTAAAACGATACAGTAATTAGCAATACGTCTGATGCAGGTGGAATTTGCTTAAAAGGTTTGCTGTACGAAGTAGTGTTTACGTGTTCCTCTAATTGTATGCAAGTAATTACTGCTCATAGTTTAGGCTACAAAAAGTTTCAACATAAGCTTTAAAATATATTTATTTTATGCATTCCTCTTAATATAAATCATTACTCCAAAGTCTTGTGGCATTTATGAGTAAACCGCAAATGTGCTAAGCTATTTATCTACAAACTACAAGCATGTTTTGAGGCATCCACTCTCATTCTCCTGGGAAATCGGCTTAAGGTTTTATATAAGCATATCCTGGCAAGTGACCAACACACACTTGGGTCACTCGGTCACGTTCAATGTCCATTCCTGAGACGGGTCCACGTGAGCCATAAAACCGAAGACAATGAAAGCCTCTTGTGTGCATAACCATATCATATCCTGGCAGGACTTTAAACCGTTTTAATTAAGCGCATTCCCACAGACATTGCACCACTTTTTGCAGCCCCTGCAGATGGCATTTATATTTATTATTAACATGCTTGCCAGCCAGTCGCCGTTGCCCCCCCAAAAACTGTGCGAATATTGTTTTAATATTGCACATGCCACACGGCCGAAGAACGAGAAAATAAAGTCAAAGTGCGGCCGTTTTGCAAATTAAAATGGACCCAATGTGAGTTGAATTCTTAAAGTGGAAGCCAAATGGGGGGAAGGGGAATGATGAAAGCAGGAGGTATGTAGAGGAGCAGTGCCAGCCGCACTGACGGTTCACGTGGCGTATACGTCATGTTGCCTGCCAAATAAATCTGCGCCCACAAAATGCACGACGAGACGGACTTGCGGTTGATTTTATTTCGCTTTCGCTTTCTCTTCTTTTTTTATTATTCCCTCCCGCTTTGGCAAAATTTATGAGCCGCGTATAATGTTGATTTAATATTTATAACAACAATTGCCATTTGGCGGAGAGCGAGCCGTCAAGTTTTTAATGCTTCTTGATCCAAATATATACACATATTTGCCAAATTAAGTTTACTTATTTAGTGAATTTTCCGCGTCTGCCAGTTTAATGCCTTTCCTTTGGATTTCCTGCGGCTGAAACTGAAATTTTTATTCTCGGCTTACGCGCTTTTATGGCCCATGTTGATCATAAAGTTGCTAAAATAATTGAAATGACACGGCTTAAGTGAGTGCGGAAGTTTCATTCGTTTGTTATTTCGCTGTCATTGTGTGCTGGACAAATTTGCGGTTGTTTATGATCTCGGCTAATAGCCATCACAACGCGCTTCGGACCAACTTTGGCCAAACTTTTTAAATCTCGCCGAGCTCTCGTACTTACTTATATTGCGAACATACGAGAATGTGCCAGTTGCGATAAGCGGAGAGTGGTTGCTGGTAAACTTTCCTGTAGCTGTCCAACAATTTACAGAAAATATTAGACAATGTGCTCTAATTCGATGAAAATAAATTGGGCATTCAAATAATGGTTATTTACTATTTATTTATTCAATTATACAGACTTCTCATTACTTGATTATTAATTAATAATAGTAACTACTACCAAATGTAAGCTGTGATATGTAAATAAATTATTAGTCAGTATTTAGTGCGATTTAGTATTAAGAAATAGTTTTATTTTTCTGTATAAGATTAAGGTATTCTCTGTGAAGCGGCGAACGGCCACACCAAGCCAAGCAAAGCCGATAGAGAATCACGAACTATATAAACTTTATCTATAATTTGTTTAAAAAAATAAATTATTCTATTTAAAATGCCCATTCTTTATTTAGAGGTGGTAAGCATTTTAGGAGTCACAAACTATAACCTTTAGAGTCAAAAGATTAGACAGAATAATAAGGTTTAAACTGAAATTGAATTAAACTAAACTTTGATTTTTAAATCAATCAATTTAAAAGTCATAATCAATTCTAAGAGTCGCCCCAATATACCACAGCTTGCACCCCCTTTAAAATATAAGAGACCGTGTTAATTCAGTAGAGTTTTCATTGGTAGAAATCCTTTGGCATAACTCATTTAAAATTTACCCTAACTTTATTGCGAGTTTCCGGACATTTTTGCGGCTCATATTTTCACACAATCGAGCCACATCTCACCGAACTAAAATCCCTCAACGCACTAAATATTTGATCTGATTTTGGCCCCCAAATCCCTTGACCATTGAATAACATTTCTGGGGCATTGATACTTTGCCTGACTGGCTGACTCACTCACTGGCTGCCGGAAACCATGACGAGAAAAATAATTTAAATAAAATCGAAATCGAAAATGCAATATTCAGCATTCCTGCAAGCATATTCTAGTTGATTGATGATTTCTAACACACAGAGAACTTTGCATATTTCCTCTATGACTGCGGTAAACTCGGATTTGCTGGGCTGGAATATTTGCGAAAACCAGCTAAAGGACAAATTGCCGCAGTCAGGACATCGTGTTTTACATTTTACAATTTATTTAAATAAGGTACCATTTTCACTGGGGGCCTTTGGCGGCGACAACGTGTTTAACAGCATTTTCTGGGAGCGCTGGGAGTTTCGCAACTTTTGCGTAACTTTGCCGTTAATGCTCGGTTGCCATTTAAGTGACGGAGCGACGGAGGGGAGTATTTATGCGGCGTCTTTCCCATTAACGATGCTCTTTCCAGGACCTCCGGTCCTCCAGTCCCTCCACCTGTGTCAGCGACAACTTTGGCCTAAGCCATTTGGCCAAAAAGGCAATTAGGTGAACCTGAGTGTGTGGCATTGGGGCGGGATTAGCACAGATTCCAGCCAGATGGGACTCCGACTCGTCCTGTGTAGTATGTGGTGTGGTATGCAAATTTACGCTGCAAACGTGACAAGCCAAAAAACAAACTAAACTGGGCCAAAATAATTGACAAAGCACCCGAGATTGCCTCACGTGCGAGGTGTGTTTGCCCAAAATTTAATAGACCTTCGAGAGGGTTTTCAACAAGTGCGACATCCATATGCCCCAAGGCCGTCCTCGATGGCCATTCACTGAAAGTCTTCCTGGCTTCCAATCAATTTGTCCGTTTGGGTCTGCTTAAAAAAAAAGAAGCAACAACAAAAAAAAAGTTGAATAAAAAAAAGAGTGCTCCCAATTTTAATAAACGTTCAAAACTCTGCCAACTTTTGCGACTGAATATATTTTTTTTTTTACGCCCCCCTCGGCTGTGACCTCAACAGAAGCAAACCTCAACGTGGCCAACAAAGGATCCAGGTCCTGGCGGCTGGAACGGCCTTGAAAGCTGTAAAAATATGGAGAGGAAGCCATTGAGCCGTGAGACCAAACCAGGCAAAGACGTCAGTCTGGCTCTATTCAATTTCACGGGAAGAAAATAGGGCCTAAAAAATTAGCAAAGAGAATACATTTTAAAGATAATAAAACAAGATATATATAATCAATGTTAAGGTGTTTACTTTTTAATAAAATAAATATTTTTTACTAAAGATTTGAATGTCATTTTCTTTTAAAAGAAAGAACAGCTTCAACTTGTTTAAATAAGACTTATAAGTATGTATTAATCTATGATTTATATTATGCTTTTGCCAACTCAGAAATTTAAAATTTATTCAGCTTTAATTACCATTCTCTTATATATATATTAATTTTGTTTTATTTATTTTTTTACTAAAACCATTTATGTGAAATTAAAGCATTTGCATTGAAGAATAAATTACATAAAAAAGAACATATATTAAAATATGCTTGATTTATGTTGTAATCCTATTAAAATCAGCAATATACCATTAAAGCTTAGTACTTGAAACGATTTTAAATGGAAATTCAAAAATTTTCTTCACTTCACATTGCCTTTCAATATTTTCCCACCATCCCTGTTTTCTTGTTGTTCATTTTTCAACCTTCTCAGCCAGACGACACACCGTCAAATCGCTGGCAAAGTCGACATAATTCAATTTGCTCTGAAGGCTTGCTGATATTTTACGAGGCCCTCAAGACAAGAAGAATTTTAACCCGCCACGAGCATAAATTAAGCATTTTAAATGCTCTCACAGTTCGTGGGGTGGGAAGGGAAATTCAGGGAAAGAGTTTAAGTGTGGCCCCGTTTTGTTCGACACGCAATTTGCGTTTTTGTGTGATTGAAATGAAATGCTTTTGTGCCGGGACAGAGTCGTAAACTTAATTTGACAAATTGCGAGCTTAGCGGGGCCCAGAATTCATATGTAGGCCTTCGCCAGCCCTGATGATGCCTTTATTTTTTTGTTTTCTGTTTTCTTGCTTTTTTGGTCGTGCCACATAAGCGGCTTAATTGCGCGCCTTTTGATGGGATCATAAAAAGGCCAAACGATCCGCATCGGAATCGTTGCGTTGTTGTCGTCCTCCCCGCACATGTGGGTGCAGTTTTCCGCTCTTCCGGTAAAGTGTAGCCAGCCTGTGAAATTTCATAAAAGGCATTAATTAAATGAAATAATTCCCGCACATGACAAGTGGAATTGCTAACCACGCAATTCGTGCCTGCGGCAAACAAAGCTGCCAATAAAGGACTCAAGGACAAAGTCGTTTTAAGGGATTGGTAAAAACAATTTAGAATTTTTTAAATATGCTAATAATCGGGCATAAACAGTATGTATTCCAACAACAACATATTTGACTCTAATTGTGTGTTATTTAAAGTGGTGTTTGTTCTTTACAAAATACACAGAATTTAATGAAATAGAATATATTATAGAAAACACCAAAAAATGAATTTCAGTTGCATATTAAACATTATTGTTATAAAATGTATTTATTAAGCGTGTCGCTACGGTCTCTAGAGATGCCGAAACTCTTTAAAATTTGTGCAATAAAAACGTAGTCACGTTCCAGGAACGATTCCCTCGGGTGCTTACCTAAATTGATTATGACCTAAAATGCAAAATTAATGCTCTGAACGGGGGAGAGATAGTGAACTTTTAAGGACTCAACTGGGCATTGGCCCTGCATAATTAGTACTTTTGCCGTTTTTCACTTAGCTGCACTTTTCCATTTTCCTCTTTATTCGTAGGGAAAAATGCTTCCAAGAAAAATAGTTGAAAAGGAAAAGTGTGAAGGTATTAAATTGCCTGAAGGTTTTTCCGACGCACAGCAGCAGCCACAGACTCCTCACATTCCGTATTTCCACCCCACCGGTCCTTCTTAGCCAGATGTCGGGTTTTCTTACCGCCTTTGGCTAAAGTTCTCAGGTTGGCAGAGGGCACTTGTTGCATTAACGCAAGGAAAGGCAAATAAATTTCCCAGTTTCTCCGTAGACTGGCTGCCTGGCTAAAAATATATATATAAACTGAGGTCAGGTCAGCTTAAAATAACAAACATTTTGCTAGACTAATTAGTGGAGCGGCCAAGAGGTCATTCGGAGAGCACGAGGGCTCTAAAAACTAAAAGGATACTGTTGTCCGAGCAGAAGCTCTTGCAAATTTAATTAGTCCCAAATAGGAGAGGCAAACGGCTCAAACTATGGGGGCTAAACGATGGCCAAAAAAAAGGGAACATTTTAAAATGCGAAGGTCTCCTTAAAAATGATAATTGACCTTTGCCAGATTCTGTAAATATTCCCCTCAGAGCTGCCGCTGTAATTGAATTTACTAAGCAATTTTTATCCAGTTTCCTTCTACTCCATTAGAGCCAGATAGCCCAAAAGTTGGCCAAAGTTATGAGCCAAGACAGTGAGAATAATTTAAGAAAAACTGTTGAGATACAAACTAAAAGTAAAACATACATATTATAGGGAATTTTATATAATTTCGAATATAGACTAGTAATTTTGTTAATTTTAAAAAACTTTAGTAACAGTTTATGATACTTTTTTCTTTGTGTACGAACCCATGTTACGTGCTGATGTCTTGGCCATAACACTTCAAATGTAATAGCCAGATCGATGGTCCGAACTCAGATAAATTGACGTGGCCAAATGGACTGGTCAATGTCTAGCTGAATGAGCCCAAATGAGCCCTTTTTCTTTGCCGGCTATCTGTCGAAAAAGCCAAAACAAACCGAAGATAAATGACCACTGAACAACAACCGAAAAATAGACGGGGAGAAGGGGGCAGTTTAGGCAACTTTTAGTGGCCAGAAGCAGCAAACTTGGCCCAAATCTAGTGGTACTCCCCACAAGTTACAGGCCATAAGGCACCGAAATCGACAGTTAATTAAGGCTTCAGTTGTCCAGAAAGCCAACAGCACTTCCCACATGGCCAAGCCTCTGCTAAAAGTTTGCATTTTAATTAGCAGACCAGTTGACACTGACACTGCAAACTATTTGTTGGGCCAAGACAGAGCAGAGCCACAATCAGATTGTGGCTGGGAATGAAAATAATCCCCGGGAAGAACTAAAAATACCCGACCAGATTGTTTCACAGATTGTTTCAGATTTCCGACTGGATATGCTGTCCGCTTATATTTTTGGCTTACTAGAATAACAGCAAATAGCTCCGGCTTCCAGCCCGTCAAGTGTCTCTTCCCAACGCTAACAAAAGGAAAAATCTACCGAAATAATAGCAACAAAAAAAAAAAAAAAACAGAAACACAAAACTGCTATTGACGTCAAGAGGATGTCAACATTTAAATGCAAAATACGAGAACGAAAGCGAGAAGCTCAAAAATAAAATACAACAAAAATACGCCATTCTTTGATTTCTTTGATGTGTAGTACATATTTTTGGAGCTTGTTAATGAAGACTAAATTGTATGTATTTGTTTATGAAATTGAGAAATGCCAACGCAACAAACAGGGCTGGATTCCGAATGGCGAGTGGGTGGGAAAGAAGGTTTCAAATGTGTCTATTTAGGTCGAAAAATGAACTTGATACGCAGGTTAAGCCGAAGGGATGTGGAAAAGCCACCGCAGGTTTAAAATTACTCCAGGCCAAAAAAAAAATAAAATAAGAAAGGCAAAGAAACAGAGATAATGTCAAATAACTTTTTCTGGGAACTACTGTGTAAATAAAAAAAAAACACGTTGGCTTAGATCAAAACAATATATTCATTCAATTATTTCCATTTCATTTGTTTTGTGGGAAAATATAACACTTAACTTTGTGCAATTTTCAGCTTGAAGTTTTCTCAGTTCAAGTTAAGCTTTGTTATTTCTAGTGCTTGTGGAATTAACTTTTCTAAATTTCTGCTGCAAGGTTTACAATGCAAATAAACAAAGCATTGGGCAAATGGTAAATAATCCCGAAAATAAATTAAATAATTGTCGAATTAAGTTTGTTGTTTGTGCTTTAAGATCAAAACAAACTCAATTACTTCTGTCTGAGTTACCCGAAGGGAAAATATTTGTGAAATTTTCTGATGCTTCAAGTTTTAGGATACAATTTGAAATCCTTTGGCACCCCTTCGTTCGGTTCACTTGCTAGTTAAATGCTGTATCATTTGAGAGCTGTTGAGTTTAATATTTGCATAAACAGATCTAGAGCTTGGAACAAAATTTACATAAGTTGACGAGCAATAAAAACAAAGCGGCAAATAAAAATGCAAGGATAACCTCGGATACATTCGCAAGGGAAATAATAACAGCAATTTTTCCGTAAAGCTTGAAGTTTAATTGAAAGCGAAATGCTGTCGCTTTAAGGAAAAGGAAAAGTGTGGTGTTGCAGAGACACTTTCTAATTGAGATTCCATAACAGTTGCCATCATTTGCACAGTTAGTTAAACAAGGGAGGTAAGGTAAAATTTCTTATTTGTTTAATGCCCTGCGTCGATTTGACAGCAGCTCGGGGCTGCCTTACTTCCCACACCTCTCTATATCCTTGTGAAAATCGGAGCACTGCGTCTGGCTGCGGCCTGTCCACCCCGTTTTCCCTGTACATTTTCCCAGTCACGTCGAAATCGCAAATAGAACAGGAAATTCCACGCCTGCTTTCCTATCTTGGTGTTGCTGGTTTTTCCTCTTTCTTTTTTTTTTTGCCATTTTTTCCGCTTTTGCTGGGGCTTTGGCGCATGTTTGTAATTGCGCAGCGATTTACAATTTAAATGCTTTTGGCCTGAATCAAAGCCGGAAAATCCACACAGCCACAGCAGGTGTTGGCTCGACCTTTGACCTCCTACAAATTATTTGAGGCTAATTGAAAAATCTAAATAAATAAACCGGATTATGTAAATTAAGGCTACCCGGGGTCGAACCTTACATAATAATTCAGCTCCTTAAAGCGTTTTCGGAAGTCCAACCTTTTAATTGTGCTTCATTTTCGCAGTTTCCTGAAACTCGGACAGCGGTGCGTATACTTCATCTGCAGGCCGTAAATCAAGCGCCTGACATGATGCATGGATATCCTGTGGCTGGCGGTAGAGCCTCTTCCATTTTTCAAGGGTACGAGTGGCAGAAAAATTGAGCCTCCGTCCGAGGTCTTATCAATTATATTTTTGAGCACACGCCGCAGACAGAGATTAATTGGATGTAAGGGGCCAGGGATAAAGTCGTGAAGGACCCACAAATAATCTTCACTAAAAAGAATGCATAACCGAGACCCTTTTTACGAAAAGCCAAGCCTAAGACCTGAGATCGATTTCTTCATATCGGTGAACATATAACCACGGAATAATTCAGTTTTGTGGTTACAGTTAGTGAATATTCTAGAAAGAAATATATTTTCTTTACTAATAACGAGAACCTAAGAATTACCTTTTCAAAATCAAAAAGATACAAATAATATAATTTCTAGAACTTTTCTCTTAAAAACCAAGAACACTTCAAGGTGATTGCGAATAAATTTGAAGAATTTCTTTAGAGTTAAAATGGTCCGATAATTTCTCATTGAAATAGCTTAAATACTTTCACATCGAGTTAAATCCGAAACAATCTCGAATGCAGGTGATTGCACGCAGTCTGAAAATTCCCCAGAGTTTTAACCCGGCATTCATATGGTTGAAAGCATGGCAAAACTGGTGTCTGCCAATGAAATGTTCCTTACCAGCCTGGCAATCAGTGCAAAAGCCTTGCCATTTTTCAGGCTTCGCCTTGCCATCGATTCGCCTGCAATTCCCTCTTGACATTTGGGCCCAATGCCGCCCACAAACTCTTATAAATAAATAATGAGTCGGGAAGCCGCCTTTCAAGAGGCAATTGACTGGAAAAAAGGTGGCCAGGACCGATGTCCCAAGTCAAGTGAGTGTGCAAATGTTTGGACATCGGTCAGGTGGCCTTCGTCGTCTTGGACTTACCGTTGGCTCTTTAGATTGGCCGCCAATGTCTGGTGCTTTGGTTAGTCTGTGTTCGTTCTCCTTGATTTGTGTAATATTTTTCATGTCTGCAGCCCGACAGCCAATTTCCTTGCTCTTTGCGGTTAATCAGCGACACGTGGTAACCTGGTGAGTTTAGGGGGAAAAGTGGGTGAGTTTTGTGGTTAACTTAAGTTTAAAGATAAATAGGTTTACTGCCTTTAAGAACGAATATACACATACAAAGTATATTATATAAATATACTGTGTATACTACCCTTTTAACATGGTTTGCATACTTGATTTAAACCAATTTAGCTTTAAAAAGTCGCTAACCTCTCTAAAATAATTTATGCGACTCCAAACTCAAGGTAAAAACGTGAATCCTAAGAACCTAAGATATACAATGTGTAAATGCTTTTACAAACATTATTTCTACTAATATATGTACATATATGTATTTTTATTCAGAGAATCTCACAGGTTTCTTTATATGCATTTGATATGTATAATTTCTTTATTTTCAGATTAATAAAACAATTTTTTAAGAAGAAATATATAAGAAGTTTCTTTTAATTTTAACTTGCAACTTTAAGCAAAACTTTGCCCCATGTGACACCAAGAGATTAACTTTTTATTTACAGAAAAACGTAGGTAAAAACAATATTTACTCGTTGTAAAAGAAAAACACAAACGGAATAAGTTGTGTTTTGACTTCTGGTTCACCTAATCATTCCGTTGGAGCACAGCAAACGAGCTTCGCAGCGCGTTGGGAGGCTACTTCACGGAATTTAGATTTATTTCATTAATATTTACCAACGATTTTCCACTGCGTCGCAAGTCGCACATCCTTTGCCTGCCCTCTGTCCGGTGTAGCTGCAAAAGAAAAGCAAACACGTCCTGCAGTTAGCAGTTTTTCAGTTTTTCCTGACACGAGTTGGCACGTCATCAGCACGGACACACGGATCTCACATCCAATGGATGCAGATGCTAGCTGCATCCAACCCTTTCCGAGACTGCGTGTGATATTCAAGCATTCCGGCTCCGAGATACGAGTTACGACGAGTCCCAAGTGAAAACCTGCAGAGGCAGCAACCAATTCCCCAAATTCGCAATTGCCAAATTTTGCACGTTCTGTTTGCATTTGATTATGCCATATGGGGTGGTGGCCAAGGGTTAACTTACCACGGACTAAGGCTTGTTTACCCAACTCGACAGATGGAATGGCCTTAAAGTCGAGTGGTTTTTGCCCTTCTGACAGTTGATTTTCAACCAGAAACGAAGGTCCGCAATTAATCATAATGCGGCGGCAGTCGAAGTCGCAGTTTTCTCCAAGGAAACCCCCTTGTAACACAGGATGAAAACCAAATAATAAAAATAAACCATAGAAATGTTAAGAAAACTTTTTCCTGAGACCCGACACTGACAACAAAAAAGTATTTGTTAAAACAATACCCTAAACTTTAAGGAAATTAAAAGGAAATGAAAAGAATGAATCTAAATAAATTAAAGTGAACTTTTTCAAAATTATCACTTGAGAAAATAAGTTATGAGCTTATTTTTGAAAGAATATAAAATTTGAAGCTAAATTTTAAAGCAATCTTAAGACTGTTTTAAAAAACCTTAGCTTAATATTTAAGCTAACTTTTAAATACAATTAAATTAAATTCTATTTGGAAAATTAATATCTGTTACAAAGGTTTAAATAATTTGAATTAAACATGACCTTATGGGAAACTATTCTCTTCTCTTGTTTATTATATTATATATTATATTTATTATATTATTATATCTTTTGAGCTATTATAAAATCCCTTTAAATAGCATTTTCTCTGTGTGTAATGAATATAAAATTGTAGAAAACAAAAAAATGGTAATTTCATTTTTTCACAGTGCTAGCTAAAATTTATGCGCCGTTGCCGGCCCCGTTATCACATCGCCTTCGCTGTTCTCCTCGGCCTTTTCGCTCCGCAACAGCTGATTGTCGGCTGAGGTTGGCGGTGGGCGTGAGCGTGGGCGTGGGCGTGGTTGTGGGCGATACAGGCGATACAAGCGGACATTGCATTGTTGCCGACAGTTGCAGCCAAGCGAGTAAAATGTTTAACAAGCGCAAAATTCGCGCAAAGCAAAGCAAAGCAAAGCGTAGAGCAGCAAACTGAAGACGACAAAAGACCGAAAGATAAAATTTTTCGGCGCGTTGTTTACTACCCCCACCCCTCCCCCACTTCTTTTGTTGCTGTTTTTCTCCTCAGTTTCTGCTCCTTTTTCTTGTTTCGTCCTTGGTGATTTATTTAAGGCGGTATTTTTATTTTGCTACCCAGCAACGGACTCGCATCGAGTGGGTTGTTTTAAGCTAAAATTAATTGCAAATATTAGAGCAGGAGTGGGCGTTTGTCTCTAAATATAAAGAGCATTTATTTAAGAAGTTAGAAAGTCAAAGTTAAACGTAAAAATGTATTTAATTTGAATGGAAGGAGAGGTATAAGCTCCTTAAATTTATAATAATTACGCTTTTCTTGTGATCCATTCTTAAATAGAATTATTGGAGCATATAATTGTGGAAAAAATATGAAGAATATTGTATGAACATTAAGAAAAGATTATATTATCATAGTTTAAGTTTATTTATAAAGATTTCCCTGATTTGGAAAGTTCTTTATATAAAAACAGAGAATAGATAATGAATGTATCCTTCTTTGAAAGATCTTAAAGGTTAGTTACTTCATTTCGTACATCATTTGTATTATTTAAGCCACCATATCAATTTTAAATACTAATTAATTTACCCTTCTTCCAATATATATGATAATTAACAAACTTTTTCCTAGCGAATTCCAATGTAATGAGTATGAATATAATCGCATTCTTTGGCGTCTCGCTCTGCTCTTTTTTTTTTTGTGTTGTCTTAGATTTAGGCTGCAGACGTTGGAGGATATTTAATTAAATTTTTTGCTCCTAGTTGTTTACAACAGCCGACGTCTCGGTTAATCTCTTGATTAACTCGCAGCCAGACAATGAGAATGCATGTTCCTCTCTGGGCCTGACAACTTGATAATCTCCTCAAAAGGGAGAGGCGAAAGCCAGGCGGAGATAAGGATAAAAAGGAGAGTTTTGTGGAAGCCCTCATCCAGATGCGACATGTGGCAGCATTTGATGAAATATAAAACTTCAAAACGAGTCTGACAGCTGCTGACATTGCGATGTCCTCGCTCCAATGTCCTCTTCGCGACTGTATGTGTGTGTGAGTCGGGATTAAGCCGGCGCATCATTAAACAGACGGCTGCACATTGCGCATACGTCACGTGGCACTCGCGGGCTATATGTATATATATAAGGACTTTTAATACATTCCGAACATGTTTGTAATGCAGGTTCTTATGAGATTTGTCATCGGCGAATCAACTGTCATCTTAGAGGCATTCAAATGCTCAACAATTAATCAGCTTATCCCCGGACTGACAGGCCGTGTGATTGCCAAAGGAGCGACCGAGTCCTCGCTTCGGCGGAATTCATTTCGCTCCTCTCAACTGCAGTCAATAGACTTTGCTTTTTGCCTTTTGGGAGAGAAAAAAGAAGGAAAAAAGAAACCATCTCGAGACTTGCCAGTCATTGTGGAATTCTGCCGAAATAAATATTTTATCGCAAATTCTCAGGCATCAAGCGTTTTCGCTCATGTTCCAGACGGCACCCTGACATCATTCATACGAACTGTACTCTCTAGCTGAAGTAGTTTTCGATTTTCAGACTTCCAATATTGCCTTCTGTTGCCGAAGGACGGCCCCTTTGACAGTCAGCCTTTACAAGCATTTTTCGGCAGTTTTCTATTACGAAGTTGGGATGAAAACTTAATTGATTTTCGGCAAAGCCCAATTTAATTCAAAGAAACTGATACTTTAATTAAATTAAAGTTTGGGGTTCCCGAAAATTGCATCAAAATTTGGGCTTTAGAATTTATTCTGCTACGATGCTATAATTTATTGCACTTGTATTTGGTTATTTTAGTTTAAATAGAGGATGAATAGACCAAATAAATTAAGATAACGGCTAAAATTGCATAAATGTATTGCCTTTTAATTTCTAATAGTTTAACATTTATCAATTATATTTATATGCTACATTTCAATCTATAAAAATATATCTTCTTTAATAAATAAATTGCTATTTAAAGAAAACAAGTAAAAGTTAAAATTTTTCCTAATTGTTTCAAATATAATAAACCTTGTTTTTTCCTAGTTTTCTCCAACAAAAATCAAACCTAAATAATTGATTTGAATGGAAGGCTTTTCTGTCGACCTGCTAAACATCAAATTGAATTAATTTATTTGCGGCGAAATCCTTTTCTAGAACAACGCTTTTCTGTCTGGAATATGAACGGATCCTGGCGAAAAACAAAAACCGAAAAAAGCGAAGAAAAAACCCCTTATGGCACTCGACCGTTATGGCCATAAATGGGGGCAATTACCAACACTCTTAACGGTATTTAGCCGGACCAGCTCGTGCCGAAATTGAAGTAGAATAAACAAAATTAATATGCTGCCACCCGCCGGGCGACTTGTGGCACGTCTAAACACAATGGACCGCCCGCCGAGGACACCCGCTCCACCAGCACTAAGTGCAGGCAGGACCTCGTCCAGGTCGTTGTGTCCATTCATGAGGATATTCGTGTGTGTGTGTGTGTGTGCAGTGGCTGTATATTTCTCTCTTATTATTTTGCAATCGGGACCTGGACACCAGCAATGCGAACTCACTTAATTGATATGCATGTGTTTGTAAAACAGCGAGCAAACAGGCCTGACACGGGATCCTGCTATCAGTGCGGCCGTCCTTCAATTGACTTTGCACGGACGGCCGTAAGGACGATTTTCTGATAGCAGCGGCAGCAGCAGCAGTAGAGCCCCAGGCCACCCCAAAATCAGTGCCAGCTGTGTTGCCGAAAATATATTAAAACTTCCTGACAAACTCAAGCATTAAAAATCGAAATGCAAAAAGGTCGTAGAGTTATAGAAGAAGTGGCTATTGAAAAGAGTATTAAATGTTGAGATATATAAACTGTTTGAGTTCTTTATAAATTCTATAAATTTGATTTTCGCATAAGTTTCAAGTCAAGAAACAAATACAAATTAAATGGAAGTGCTCTGGTATTCACTCGGGTTTTTAAAACCTACAGAAGTTATCCAAAATAAAAACACATTTGCACTGAATTTGTACACAAATCTTATATCAAAATTATAGTAACCTTTTAAAGGTTTCTACAAAATCTAGTGGAGCTCTTGGAGCACTGTAGAATATAAATGTTTTCGAACCTAATTCTAAGACTATGTCCACTTTAAATAATAAGCTCGTCCATTACTATTGTTTAAAATAATGATTTAAAGCTATGGATACACCATCTTTTTACTTTAGCTTAAACTTTCAGCAAACAGTATATATAAAAATAAATAAATAAATAATTGCCATAATCTCATAAATGTTTATGCATAAATTTGTTAACCAACATTCTAGCTCTATTGTTATGGCTTACATACTATGGTTTTGTTTTTAAAAACGTTTTCATAATTTATTTATCAGTAATTAAATCCCGTTTTATTTTTGTACCCCATAATAATTATCCCTAGTTAGCTGAAAAATACCCAGTATGTTCAACACTGATTGCCAATGGCTGGGGCACTTGTCTGGCCATTCATTAAGCCTCGACAACATGGCGTATGAAAAGCATAAAACTAAATATGGCCGTACGGGAGTCTCTCGAAATGTCAACAGGGTCGTCGACGCCGGTACCAAAAATCAAGGGAGAAAGGGATCAGGAGTCAGAGATCTGGGATCGGGATTTCACCGCACATATCGTCAGAGGCACACACAATCTCCGTCCGTCAGTGCTTAATTAAATCTCCTCGGACAAGTTTATTTCACTTTCGCCTTCCTGGCCGACTGTCAAATTAAGGTTAACTCCACCCACAAAAAGGCGACGTCGGCGGCGGCTGTTGCACAAGTTTGCGGTTAACTTCCTGGCCGGACTGAAACTAATTTCAGCTAGATGATGTCAAGTCATTAAGTTGTATTTTTGGTCAGCTGGGAGAAGTGCTTGATAGTGCCAGCATAGAGGTCAGAGTTCACTGCGCTCTCGCCCCTATCACCGGACTTGTTGCACACATTTTTTGCTTTACGCTAGATGGAGAATGTCGCTCGTAAACGTTCTGAAAGTGCGGCGAGTGTACATGGAAAATTACAAGGATTCTCAGAAATAAAGTTTGCTAATTGGTCTTCAGGGGTGGTCTAAATTAATGTAAAATATTACTCCCATTTGGCAGAAGTGAGTCCATGAGTGCTGTAGGAAAAACTTATTAAAGTCAAACTAGATTTTATGGCTCATAACTCTTTTTAAGTCACTCTCATAAAGGTCTTTTAAATGCTGGACGAGGAAAATTGCTATGATGGTGGCATATAAAGTGTGTTAATTGGATTTTAGGGCTGGCTGGAATTCTTTAATAAAAATAGTAAGCGTAAAAATACTATAAATAGGAGGATGCTTGGTCTTATAAGTACTAACTTAACTGATAACTAAGTAATACTGGTAATATATTTATATCACAAACATATGTTACATTTCTATATTAAGAGGGATAAGTAATAAATTAGAAGGCATTGTATGCGCTCTCTAAAATAAATCCGAATTTATGTAGGAAGGTAAAGCACATCTCACAAGGATTTCACCTGATTCCTTAACTTCAGATCCCTTGTTCAGTGATGAGATTATTTGCCCTTGGCAATATGCGAGTTTTTCATTTAACTTTGCAGTCGCCCACAATAAACAATTGGGATGACAAAAGTCTGAAGCTTAAGCCGCTCCCCAGGCGGGAAGGGAGTCTGGGGCACTTTCAGGAACAGAATCTGTGTGTGGGGCAGGAGTGTTTTAATTTGTCAACCTCCATGTCGCCAATCCGCGCTAAATCTCACCTGCCAGGTGCCGGCAGGCCCAGCTGAACTCACCGACTACAGCTGATTAAGCTCATTTGTCAAGAGCAAAGCCTGCCAGTTAGAGTGCTCCTGGCCCCTCCAGCAAACTCTTCCAGCAAACTCGGCGGCTTACTGCTCTCGCAATTAAATGGCCCAAACTGGAGGCCACGAAATCGCCAGCGGCAGAGCGCCAAACTTCAAGTCAATATTGATATTGATGTTGGGAATCCGAAATTCGCCATTCGAATGCCTGAGGAGGAACGGCTGAGGAGGGAAGGCGTCCTCCCTTCAAGGCCAAGGAATTTTGGTATTTGAAAAGTTTCGCGGCGCATCAATTTGGCAAGACAAACATAT
Source organism: Drosophila kanapiae (assembly GCA_008042475.1). Lineage (NCBI taxonomy): Eukaryota > Metazoa > Arthropoda > Insecta > Diptera > Drosophilidae > Drosophila > Drosophila kanapiae. The sequence goes on along the minus strand of VNJM01000803.1, from coordinate 272,366 downwards.
AATCGTTAAAGTTTTAATTGTACTGTGTAAATGATGTTTCTGTTGCCATCTAAATTTAGATTGCACAGAACTTTGGTTATATATTAACAAAGTTCCCGTTGGCCAAGAGGTCGGAATCGAATTCCTTTAAATCTAATTAAACTGTTGACTGACAGATGATTTTCTTGAGTTTTATTAATCGCAAATCAGGAATTTTATTGGGGAAAACAAAAGCAGGAAATCGTGATTTATAAAGGACTTTTGATATGAGATTATTGAGTTGTGAAGATGAATTTCTACTCAGAATTAAAGAGGTTTAATAAAGCATCGAACTACTAACTATATCAATTAAATTTCTCCTGAATATATGCACTGTGAGCTCTAACAATTGATTTAAAAAAATGGAATTCTAATTAAAAAACTTTTCCCATTATTATTTATATTATAATGACATTTTTCTCATTCAATAAATGCCCTAAAATTATATTATAAAGTTTTAACGTAGCGAAATAATGTCAAAGGTATATGGAAAATGCAGTACACGTAAGCTCAGTGAACCAGTTTTCCCCACCAGCTGGAAAGCCCGGGGGGAAAGTGGCTTTCAACTTTCATCTAGGCACTGCGCCTGTCTACCGGAATTCTCGACTGGCATTTGTCAAATAGTTGGGAAGTTTCTCCAGTTTTCCCGCACCTAGCCGCCCTCTCGCCAGGCATCTAGAAACTATTGACGTGTTTCAGTTTTTTATGGCAGGCGTCTCCTGGGACACAGGTCCTACGCCAGTTGCCTTCTCCCACTCTCCTTCATAACTCTCCCTTTGGCTTATTACATTGCAAAGTTGATTTCATGGCATCCTTGTGGCAAGTCCACAGCGTTGACAGGACTTCACGGTAGACAGGAGGGCAAAGGGCGAGCCAAGGAGCTGGCTGGGAAAAATAAGACAGGACACCGACAGGCAGGCAGGCTGGCTGGTCGAGTGATTGAGTCCGGCATTTGTGAAACAAATTGCTCGGGATTTCTCCCAAATCCATCTTTGCATCCTTGCCCTTCGCACAGTCGTCTAGAAGCTGACTGAACAAATGAACAATTTTGTGAATTAATTTGATGTCTCGGCTGATTCGCTTCTCGTTACTCAAAGATACATCTGTCTGCCTGTCTGCGGCCCTACCACAAGAAACAAAAAAAAAAAAAAAGAAACTTTGCATAATGGAGCACAACACTGTAAATGGCCTTGTCCTTTACAAGAAAAGAAGCGAATGAACGAAAGAAATTCCGCAGATGTCACATGTGCAGGACAAAGGATGCAGACAAAAGGCTGCCATACAGTCGAATGATTAATTTCAACTCAAACACCATCTATATCCCGAGAAGCATGTCGTCCTGATGGTAACGATGATAGCCGCAGCGTGATGTTGAAATTATTCGGTACAAATTGGGCGATTTAACTTCATTACCAAAAATTATAGGGCCAAGGTTAACAGCGTAGATGTACGAATAAACTTCTATTAAAGTGATTTATTAGAATCATAAGTAGTTACAAGGCATTGCCCCCATTTTTAGTTATTAAACGTAGCTCAAACTATCTTAGCTCCTTTTTCATTTGGCATTTGGTATCTCATAGTCGGGGCTCTTTATCTTTTGTACTCTTTCCAAATCCCTATTTAATTCTTTGAAGTTTTTTCTCAGAATTTTCCACACAGCAAAATGCTAATGGAATTTTATTGGCATTTGGATTTAAAAGCCTGCACTTAGCCCCTATATATGTATAGTAATCTGGTAAAATAAAGCAATGTAACAGTATTAACTCTTTCAATATTTATTTGCCAGGTATATTAATATATAAATTTTCATGCAATTGAAATTCTTTCAGCGAAAATCTCAGGGTTTCATATATCGTTCGCAGGCTCTTTTGTTGTATGTTATTTGTTTATTAAAAAATATATAAAAATGTATATAAACTTCCAAACAGGTGTGCACTTGCCGCTTACTTTTCCAACCTAATTACAGATTTAATAAAAGAGAACTCTATGCATATTTTAGGACCCGGCGAGGACTTCCGCCCAGACAATTACACAGCCACAGCTGGCAGGAAAACAATGCCCTTGGCCTGCCTTGTGTGTTTGTTCAACTTGTGGCTGTGTAAATAACGAGCTCATTCGTCAAGGCTTTTGCCTGGTTCCTGCTGGTTTTTTGCACTTTCCTGGCAACTATTTTAAAGAATTAAAAGCCATTCAGTGGAAAACTCAAAACGGAATTTATGAAATTAGCATAAGTTGAGACCCAAACGAAATTTACAACTTTGAGTGGGGAAATGGTGAGTGGTTCGTTCAGGTTCGGGTTCAGTGAAGTGAACAAACGGACTGGAATCCAAAAATACTTTTCCGCAACAGCCAAAGGGATAAGGAAATGGACAGATGCCGGAAAATATATGTAGTATATATGGGGAGTTAGTTGTAGGCGGGGAGTTATTTATTTTACTTTTATTTTAGCCGCGGGTCTTCTCCTTCCGTTTGCCTTTTTCAACTGTCGACTGTCTGTGTAATCGGCTAGAAGGGCTTAGATAAAACACGAAATGCCCACAAAAAGGGAACTTGTCGCCAGGAGCACACACAAACACACACACACACAGCCTGAGATATGCAAGAAAACCTTCCTGGACTTCAGTTCGATAAACGGACTCCACTCCGGATTTTGAACCCAACGCAAGGGTCCCAGAATTCGCCATTGTTAGCCAAATAAATCTGCACACGTCAGCAAATAGTAAATATAAATAGATGAATAACAGGACATTCAGGACAAAATCCTGTCAATTAAAAGGAACAAAGTAGTTGGTAAGAAAATGAAATTTATTTCCATTGAGATTTTTAACCAAAACAAGTACGATTGTAATTTTCTTTCTAGAAATGCCAGACATCACTTTCAATAACTCTCCGTCGGTCGTCCCTACAAGCTTCCTTCTCTCTGTCTCTGCCAACATGATGATCTCCTGGAAAAAGTTATTAGTGCCAGACTGGAACTTCTCCCAAAACTAAATCTCTTCAATCAGGAACTCTCCAAAGACCACGATGGTTGCTACAGTATTGATCATATATACGAAAAGCGAGGCTAGAATGGTGGCCTGTAGGACGTGATCCCCGCGCGCCACGTAATCGAATCGACGCTGATGGACCACTGTTATAGTATACACCGCGACCATGGCCACGTAAAACAAACTGACCATTGACACGTAGCTCAACATAACGCGATTGCCGGTCAGGAAGATTATCAGAAAGCAGATGATGAGGATCACGATAAATAATATGCCGCTGACCAACACACTTATCGTGCCCGGCAGGATCTTCAGTGGAGCGCAAATCCCAATAACGTAAAGCAGCAGGTTTGTGACAAGCACAATCGCCAGGACACCAAGCATCAACTTAAACGGGAGATTTCCCCATTGTCTGCAACTGACAAAGATCAAAATCGCCTCCACGGCTACAATGGCCAACAGATAGTTCGCTGGAGACGTGCGGAACACGTTCACAAAGGCTAGGGCCAGCAAGAGTATCACGGCAAGGAACAAATATATCAAGGCGGAAATCATCCCGTCAAGCATCTCATCGATTTTAGTGTGGTTTAATAGCAGGGCCACTAGCTGGACAACCGCCGAAAGGGTCAGTACTCCGTGGATGGCATACACTTTGCAGATGTGTTCCTTCTTGAAGTTCCAGGACGGTTCTGGTTCCTCATCTGTGAACTGTGGCGTTGAACTGGACGGTTCTGCTGGGTTTCGCTCCTGCGAAGCATCCGTTGCCTGCTGTCGTGGTACAGTCAATAAACTGATCGGAGGACGATTCCGTTTGCTCATCGTCCGCCACGGGAAAACCGCCTTCCTTTTCTGGGAACTCGCTGGCTGATATTCACATCCATGTATATTAAATATGAGTTTGATTAACAAGGCAGTGTAAGAAAAAATAAAGGGAACACTGTAGAAATAATAGTGTACTTTCTCTTTTAATTGAATATAATAAATATATGTTCTGAACAGGTTTAAGTTGAATATCTTGTACCGTTTAGCAACCTTCTTTTGTCCGATAATTCCCAAGTCATTTGTTTGGAAAATGTAATATCCAATTAAACTTTTCTTTTAACATATTTTGTATATATTATTTTCGTACATTTTCACGATATAATCCATTAATTTTATTCAATAAACATTTAGATTAGAATCTGAGCTATGTTAAAGAAGAGATAATATTAGCTTCAAGGTGAGTAACGCCATGATTTCAATAATTCCTACGGACCCTAAAAAGCCAAAAAAAAGAGAGAGAGAGCGAGCGCGCTCCAAAACAGTCGCTCTCTTGTACAGTTTCAGCGATACATGTGTGCAAATGCACTCTCAGGCATTCTAGATCTGTACGCAGCCATACGCACTTGCTTGATCTAGCACACAGCAACAAGTTCCTTGAGCCAACCAATAGCTTGATAGATTGTTTTAATTATTCGTAAATTTGTACCAGTTTATGTTATTTTGTGCAAACTACTCTCGATTTTGTACAGTGCCTGCGGTTCTGTGTCCGACTCATGCATATTAAATGGAATTACACTGGCCAGTCAGCGCAAGAGCGCTAATCAATGACACGTGCTGAGTTGACACCGCACTCATTAAGATGGACGCCCACCTGGGCCCCTGGCCACCTTGCCCGTGTTTACACATGTATTTAGTGGGAATGCTGGCCAACTTTTTGGGCCACTTTGTGGCGCAGGCTTTTACTGAATTTTAATTAGACTTTGGCGCTGAAAAGCCAACACGTGCAGAAACCTGGGCAAACACCGCTAAAAGCCAAGAACAAAGTCGTCGGGGCATTAAATAAACATGAGTTGGCAAAAGTCATAAGGTCTTAGCCCGCCCCCCGAAGTTTGGCGGGAAGGCGGACAATGTGTTTACTTATATTTTCTTTAGAATATGCCATTGTGTCAGAGAGATTACCCTGCTTTGTTCGAGTTCAATCTAATCCGCAGTCATCGATTACGAGACATCGGAAACACCACAATCCGGCGTGTCACTTCGCTTGGCCATATTTGATAATATTTTCCCTCAGATTACTGTCGTAATAAGCTTTGGCACTGAAAGCCCTACAAATGCCTATCAATCCAAGGACCTGCCACTCGCAAACAATGAGAAGTTTTAAGAGATTTAAGAACGGACAGATGCATTGTGGCCACAGAAACCACAGCACGAACGGAATACCAAATGTGGCTGGGAAGTGAGCCAAAAGGATGTCGTAAGAAGTACAATATTATTGACAAGGGGATTTACGTGATGCATTTGATTAATTTGTCATGTGTCCAGAAATTGTACAGGAAACGTATTAAGGTGTAATAATAAATGATAAAGTAAATTAACATATAAATTGAAATAAAATTGATGGAAGGAATCGAGGGAAATATGTCTTAAAATTAAATAAACTACAAATAAAGTAATAATTTAGTAGTAGAAATACTAAATAATATTTCCAAGTATATATAAGACTATAAATTAATTAATAATATAACTTATACTCCTACAAAACTTACATTTAAAATAGACTATAAATAATACATTTAAATTGCGAAAATATTAACCTGTGAAGGTAGATAGAATGGCATTACTTTCAAATTACTAATTAAACATATAACATCATTTTGTAATAATACTTTTGTGATATAGTTACTTTACTGTAAATGCATTAAATCAAGTTTCTTAATAATGCATAGAGCATGGCTGCAATTAGGCAGCACTCAAATCTTTCTCTTTTGACCACTCATAAACTTGGTCAACAATGGCCTCTACAGAATTTTGTCAAAATGTAATTAAATTTTCATGCCTTTATTAGATCTTTTCGGGCACTGGTCGATAATTATGTGACCAATTAAAACGTCTATCGGGCGTTGCCATGACAAAAGACTCGAAATTACTAAGCCACTGCCAGTCAACAATGGCAATGGCAATTTACTGAATATTTTCGCAATACTTGACACATTTGAGTATTTCTAAGCTTTTTATTTAATAAATACCATGAACTCTCCGACTGTTGCTATTAATAAAATCGAAGAAGAGGCTTTTACGGAGAAGCAGGCTCAACTTTGCCATGCGTCACTTGAGGTTGTGCAACCAACCAACCAACCAACCAAAGGACCGACTTTTGCCGCCCACCTAATAGTCAGGAGTGTCGGTTCATGTCAATCCATTTGATCGACCAGCCACGGAGGTTAATAATAGGAGTCCCCATCAATTATGCAAGGAAAAACGGTAATTTTTTAAGGGCATGCGAGAGCCGTGCAGGTGTGCTTAAATTACAGCCTATACTTTCAGGCCATTCAATTATTTATAGGCTAAGGCTAAAAAGAAGCACTGGTTACGGCTAAGTTGGTAATAAATACTCGTACCAGGAAACGCTGAGGAAATGCTGAGAGTAGGAGTATTCTTAAAAATAATTGAGGGATAAATATAGGGACAGTGGAGGCTTGAATTATTTATTATAACGAGCTAAGCTAAATATTTATAGAAAAGAGGAAGATTGAATTTATTAATCTATCCTTAATTTTGTAATCTTAGATAACTTCTCACTTATCCGACCAGAATGGAATGTAATTTATATTTAACTTAGCCAGACATTTTACCAATAATTGTTGTAATAATATTAATAGCAAATATTACTGCTTAATGAAGAATACTCCAATTAATATAGAGTCTATTAACTTCAATGATATAACTGCTGAAAACCTAAACTCTGTATTTCATTTCCAGTTGGACTTTCGAAACAATGTGTAAAGCATTTGTGATAATTTTCTTTCCTGTATTTGTTGTTTCAAATGGTTTAGTGGGTATCCCATAAAACATATAAATGTACAAATTTAATTTAAATAAAATATTTAAAGATCTTACCTTTAGTTTTGCTGGACAACGTTGTCAGTACGAATCTAGGTGCAATAAGTAAGAGTTAATTGAAAGTCATTTAATATTGTTAGTAATTATTTTTATTATAAATGTATTTTCTCTTGACAGACTTTGGCGAAGTATGGGTCTTTCTGATAATCCTTCAAATCGTGAATTCTGTATACGGTTTAATGCTGGTTTGTGCTAAATCGGAGGTTTGATTTACACTATTATTAAAGTATTATAAAGTATAATTAAACAAATTGTTTTCAGCTCAAGTGCATACTTATACCTTGGGCCTGTCAGTCACTTTCTATAATTATTTTTTCCTTTGGTTGGACAATAGTATTCTCGCAGGATGATAGCGGTGGCTTTGAAGCCACGGAAGCCATCACATTTGCCTTTATGGAGGGTAAAAATTAGAGTTATTAAAGTCTAATTATATTTTGTTCTTTATTTATTTGACAGCTTTCAGTATTTACACATTTTATATAGTTTTTTGCTACTATCGTGAGGTTGTGGTAAGTTTTAAAGTTATTTAATTAATAATACAACTATGGCATATATAAATAAATTCTTATTACAGGAAAAACTTACCTTCCGACATCTTTCGGTTTGTTTTGCTTAAATCTAAGAAACTGCATTCTCTTTGCAATTATTTTCCAGATTAATTTAATATTTTTGCTGGAAATAATTTAATAAAGAGAAACTTTACACACATAGAAACTTCAGGGCTTAAGATTAAATTTAATGTATACATCGTTTAAATGCCCCCGCTGGCTTGTATAAAAATATGAAATAAAATGAAAATGAAATTGAAAACTCCTTTGAATGGTCTTTGCCGAAAATGCTGGCAAGCCGTTAGAATTGCCTTCGAAGGACACACGTACCCATATCAAGCCGTGACTTGCCAACCGTGCGACATGCAATTGAACAAATAAATCAGCGGGCTAATAAATTTTTAGCAACGCCAGTGGAAGCTGCCTAAAGCTGAGCAGGGGAAATCCAGCTTCGACAAGGGCTGCCATAAATGCTCAGCACACACACCAACAGCCGACTGAGCCATTAAGGAAGCCAAGTGAACAAGGCAAAGGACAAAGCCAGATTTCGGGGACTCACAAATGTAAACGGGAAAGGGAGTTTCACTTGGCTGAGCTGCTGTTGCTGCTGCTGATGCTGCTGTTGCTTTCTATGCTTTTTACCGCTTTCATCGCTTTTCCTCTGCATTTCCCAGATTTTTCAATTCAATTCTTTTGCCCTGGCTCTGGCTCACGCGGCGTATACGTGTTGTTTCCCGCGAAGTGTGACTGTGAACGTACATATATCCTGCATGCAACCGCCTCCTCGTAACATTCTGGCTTTTACCACGCACATTCAACGTTATGATTAAAGGCCATTTTCAGCACCTGTTCGGGCTGTTGATTCTGTATCGACGAGCATTAATTGCAATTTATTTTTTATGCCAACACTCAAGACTCACTCGCATGTAATTGAATTATTTATGCATGAGAGCATAAGCTTATTTACATGTAGCCGAGCGTGTGTACATTCACGCGAAATGCCACAATAAAATATTGTCATTCGCAGATCGCTTCATTTGGCGATCAAGTTTGGGTTTCTTTCAAATTTGTTGTCATTGGTTGCTTCTTCTTTTAATATATTCATCGAAATAATATATTGGACATGTAACTAATTATTTATTAATTCATTTTAATATAAATTAAGGCAGTGTACCTTAAAGTCGTTAACTTTTGAATTCTTTTGGCAAGCCAACAATCAGTAATTACATCTGTTAATTTCACAAATTATTTCGCAATTAAAGCTATCAATGTCAAAGGCTATTTGGGCAAATGAATAAAATTATGTTCACTTTATTAATATATAAATATTTATTAAATGAAATACTTACTTTAAATGAATTATGTATTAATTTCCTTTAAACTTTAGCTTATACCAAAGGTAAGGCTGCCTACCTTTAATATCAAAGCCTCTTACCTAAGAGTAATTTTTCTCATTCATCCTTAGATGCATATCGCAACCCTTAATTTAAATAATAATAAGAACTGAAAGGTGAACTTCCTAAACCCCTTCTCTTAGTAATTTTCCTTTACCAGCACAGAAGTCCTTAAATATACCGCATTAGGTTGGAATTCTCCATTCCATTCCCCTTTTCTCGTCTTTCTTTAATTATGCCCTACATTTTTTTAATATTGTCCTCGCAAAGCCTTTTCCCGGCAACAACAACGAAAAGCAGAGGATTGTTTCTCGGAATATTCATAGGAATTTTCCCAGCCAGGTCTGTGCAGGCAACAAAAACAGAAACCAAAAACAAAGGAGGAAAATTATTGATAATAATAGCTGCGTACTGCGAGCTAAAGCGAAAAAGAAAAAAAGAAATAAATTAAAATCATAGATTATAGTCCAGAGAAAAATGCGTCCTGTGCTGTGAAAACATTTCAAGCATAATGTGCCCAGCGGAGCCTTAACAAAAATTGTGCAACTGCTTCCCGCTTGTTGACAACATGTCAAAGCAAACAATGCAATGCCAAGAGCTCAACTTCATTTTTCCCCATTCGCTTTTCCTGGTCCAGCACAGTCCTCTTCCGTCCGTCCCACTGTCCATCAAGCTTCCCAACCTCCACAACCTTCTCAACGAGTCAAATTCCTTTAATTGAAGCTACAACAATTTCTCCTTTATCTAGAAGACGGGAATTCGTTATGCACTTGGTTTTGACACGCAAGCACTCAAGTTGACTGGAATAACGAGGTAAAGGAGCGTATACTTGATTTTATGAAACGACAACGCGGTAAATGGGCGTATACTTGATTTCACATAGCTGCCCAAGGCACTCAAAACACTATTTCTCAGGAAACTACAATACTTGAGCAATTTATTGGTTTGGATTTCCAAGAAGAATGCAAATTTCCTAAATGACTTTGTTACGAGCATAATGAAGTTCTTTAAGAGCCGGGAAAATTTCCATAGAACTGCATTACTATTGGAGTTTACAAGAAGAGTTATGTGGTTTTAGTGCAATTTGGTTTTTCTACGAATTAAATATAGATTCTAAATAGGAAAATAATCTTATATAATGCTTTAATTCACTGAAAGCATAGATAAATATTAATTTACAGAGAAACGAAGCCCTCTGCATTCTTAAATTTTCATAAATCTAATGTTTCAACATTTAGTTTTCATTTATAATTAAAAGTTTTTATATATTTTGTTCTTGTTCATCAGGAAACATTCAAAATTGATGTCGAAAGTCAATCATGTTTTTCCTGTTATGAATTCTCATATTTAAACTACATTATTGCTGGGGAAATGGAAACAATCGATGGAACCAATTAAATAAAACAAGAAGGGAAAATATTTTCCACCTCGGTTCATTGTGAGCTTTAAAAAGGATGTAACAAAAGGACAAAGCTGAAATAACACCAAGCGGCAATTAAAAATACAATATAAACACCTACATGCTTTTTGCAGAGCTGTATGTGGTATTTTAACACTTGTGTGGGCGCCCTTGCAGTGGCTTCACTGTACCGCCAACCTTTGCAAAGTGACTCAGACCTGAGTCCAGAGGCGATTTATATATATATTTTTTGTTATCCTGCCTTGTGAGTCTGTCGTTCTTTTGTTGATTGTTGCGAGGTTCCCACATAAATTTGCCTCAAGACGCTCATAAATTTCGCCTATTTGGCATTGTGAGTGCCGTCAGGATAGGAAAAACTTTAGATGGTTCTGATAACAGCTAGCTGGCACCGTCTTACTTAAGCTGACGCAGCTAGAAAGATTAAGCTATTAAATTACTTAGCGAAAACTCACATTCCGGTGGGTGGTTCGTGGGAAAGAGTGCATTAAAGCAAATAAACTGCGCTGTAAATTCAAATAATTTATTCTGACGAACGACTGCGAGTTGCCATAAAAAGCAATTGCCACACTAATGTTGCTATACACAATGTTGACCATAATCAAAAAGCTTTCTGGAGCGACTGCGTTGCTTACCAACACTGAAAGTAAGCGCGACTTTTAAAAATTGTCTGGGATTTAGTAAAAACGGAAAAGTAATAAATCTTATCGGCCTTCTGCTCCTCTCTGTACTCCTAGTACATGAAACAATGATCGCAATTCATAAGTAAAGGAAGTAACAGGCCAGCAGCAACGCTGATCTATTAATGACAAATTAATGACAATTTAACAGATGGACTGCAGTTGCATTTAGTCAGCGAAATAACTTCAAAGTGGCAGTAAAGGGAAACTAAATGGTTATATTTTCCTATTCTAGATTTATAACATTATTTATATTACATTTATTTACGTTTTGTTTGTTTTAGAAATGTAATAATAAGAGTAAAACTTTGCCGCCAACTTTTATCTGGCCAAATGTCGAGCTGTTGCAAAACTTTTTGCCACTTTCAGGAAAATGCAAGAGGAATTGGAGTACTCTCGACAAACATCCCAACTAAGCCGCCGAGAAAGTGCAACTTTTGTGTCGAATAAAGTTAAAAGTGTAGGTAATTGGGCAAACTTGCTAGACAGTCGCAACTTTCAAAACAATATCAGCAGTTAATTGGCACAAACAACAACAATTTGCTTGGTTTTGGAGGAAATGGAAATGTCTTTAATAAATGCAATAATATGTGGGCATTATTTTACAATGTAAACAATCGACTTTTAATCTCAGATATAATGGTCAAGATATTATTATTCTAATCCATTTCATTAAATAAATTTTTATTATAAAGAACGATAAGAAATATAAATGATAATAATGTCTAATATTATTAAAACGGAATATTATTTATATGAATACATCTCTTTGCCTTTACTTACTTACAAAAACTACATAAAATTGTACTTGTATTTAAAATGACCTTCATTTTATCACATTTTTATATATAATAATATAAAATAACAATATATATTAATAATTTACCACAAAGTTTGCTTCCTCAATCCCCAGAACTATCGTCTGAATTGTAAATAAAACTATTATTATAATAGTTTATAATAATAACTGCCAGCAGCTATGAACCTCTGGCTGTAACGACCTTCATTTTATTACATGAACATTTATTTGACGTGAATGTCTGACCATTGACGTCGTATTCGAGCATTATAAAATTGATTAATTAACCATAATTATGAAGATGAGCTTAACAACTTCCCACCTACATTTTTTGGCTAACTCGCTTTTTGTGGTTGAAAAGCCAGCCGCGGCAAAGCGAAGCAAAGACGTCAGACAATAAGACAAGGTTTCCGATGTAGGCTTTAGAAAAACCCCCGAAATGAAATACATAAATATTACGTCGTTCATTGGATTACCATTTATCTATTGCCACGTTTCACGTTGGATGAAACTAGTTTTTTGGTCTAATTGTTTCCAGGAACCAGTCTAAATATCGACGCAAGTCTCTGATTGCTGTTTTCTGGAATAATTAAACATAGATTTTTTATCGGGTGCCAGACCATGAATTAAACCTGTCAAGTCTGGACATAATTTTCAGTTATGTTAACTTTTGACAGGTGTTGTGTCTTTTTATCTCAGTAGCCGCCACAAAAAGAATACAAAAAGTTATGTTTTTGTCAATGCTTCAAAGATTCTTGAACTGAAACTTGTTTTGGGTGTCGCGTCCATCAGCAGAACTCGCTAATTTGTCTATCGTAAAGTCTTCTTAAAGGTCAAAAGAATTACGCCATAGAAAATGCTGAAAACTCGTCTATCCAGGGTGAGGTTCAATGGTATTGAAACAACTAAACTTGATCTTGGCCAGAACCAATTTGAAATTCCTTGACAGATGCCAACCAGTTTCAGTAGTTCAGTGATTGAAAGCATATGTTTTTTTAGTTTTTGTTCCTTTTTTTATTATTCTTCTATTTACAACTCGAAGGCAGGGTAAACACCTTATCCGGCAGCGGACTTCAGGGCACCGGGGCTCAGCTTGCGGTTCTTGGTCTGGTAGCGCGCCTTGTAACCATCCTTGTCAGCGGTGTACATGGTCACGGTCTCGGTGTCAGTCTTCTCATCGTACACGGAGTACATACCCATCACCACCAGCTCCTCCTTGTCGGTACCGGGATTCAGGATCATACCGACCTCCTCCCGGGAGCTGCCATTGGGCTCATTGACGCTGCGATGGGAATACACAATTATAACTAATCCTTGACAGAAATAGTTTTCACCTACGCGAAACGGTATCCTTCCTGGCTGGAAGCACCGCTGTAGAATTCCGTAATAGCTTTGGGAATGAGGCTATCCAGGAGACCAGCCGAGCAGTTGGCGGCCATGAGGGCCACCAAGGCAGTGAGGAGAAGCTAAGGGAATGAAAATAAATTAAATATTAAAATAAATAATATAGTGATAATTATAGTAATTTAATGATAATAATCTGTTGAATTGTGCCATCTAGCTATTGTTATATTTAATATAAATCCCCTTTAAATCAATGAAAGGGAAAGGGTAAGTGTGTGAAAATCAACAACTAATTTGTATTTGATTTCAGTTCATTGATTTTGAGCTGAAATTATTGAAATTATTGTACCTTGTTTACTTTATTTTAAGCTGCAAATGGACATAACTAATTTAATGATTTAAAAGAAGAAAAAATCCAAAAAATACTCGTTAATAAAGTCAATTTTTGTGCTCCATTTTGTACAAATCAGAACTACTTCGATATAAATAAGGAAATTAACTTGTCATGGTAATTAATATTTACTTCCTGGCGAGCTTAACAATTTAACGATTTCTTTAATAGAAAAAACTCATGAATGGGAGACTTTTGAAGCAAGTGTAAAGAACCGTGATTAATGGCGCAATAAAAATACTCCGACTCAATCGTATTAAAGGCCAAGCTTGATTGGCTATTAACAGCAGCTGCATCAATATTTTGCATGCAATGATTGCTTCTATTTAGATAGCACAAACACACTTCACATGCCAGGTGTAATTATATTGTCGATAGGGTCAGGGTTCTGGCTTCTTGGGTATCGCCCCGAATCGACCGACTACTTACCAATTTCGTTGAGGAGGCCATGTTGATGCGCGCTGGAGTTACCAAGCTATACTAAAGCATCCGAAGCGCGCCCCTTAATTTATAAAAGTTAAGATCTGCATAGATCTGCGCCCGTCAGCCACACACACAGCGGATAAGTCATATTTCTTACTTAGTTGCTGCCACTATTGAGTAAAACCGGTCGCGTCGAGTCTCAGTCCGGGTCCCCCCTTCAAATGCTGAATAAGATGCCGCCGACGCCTTACAGACATTATGTTTTGATTTTGGTTAATTCGGAAGAGCAGGAATCGCCAGATGAACATCAGAACAATAGATGAACATTTCACAGGTGTGCGAAAAACAGTTTCTCGGCTAGTTGCATTCCATTTCTCGGCATCTCGGTTATCATTATCCGGTTATCCTTGGTTTTAAAGTTTAAACACATCAAAGTTTTATAAAAACAAAATGATATTTGCATATTTTTGTCTAATGCCAAATTAGAAGAAAAAAAGAGACTTTAAATAATAAGCTAAAACTAGTTTAAGCCAGCCATATTGTGATTTCACTTTCTATGGGATGCTCTCGAATGTGATGCCCCTACACAGGTACATAGGGAGGTTCCTACCACCTGCAACTTATTCCAAACAATGGTTTTTTACTCTATGAATCAGGTGTTTCTTCAGTTCTTACATGATTTGCACGATGAGTAATTAGTTGGAATTAATCAATAAAAATATTGATCTTACTGAGTCATTGCTGGAAAGCAAATCCTTTTAAAGACGGGAATTCCAGGAATGAGAGAGAAGCTTGAATGCGTTTAATTTATAGGCTACAATATGTCATTTAAATATACAATCAAACATTAATCTTAACGTCGTTATCAGGTTGAATGATCTTAGCTCATGACAAATTAAATTAGAGTTCATTATAAGTCGCTGACCTTGCACAAAGTTAGACTTTGCTATTTAAAACTTTCTGCAAATAATAATAAAAAAAGGAGATAATACAAAATACAACTGGATTTGGTTTTTAATTTGCAAACTTTGGAAAAGCAAAAAGCAGTCACCTTTGTGTGTTTATGGGATCTTTTGTATTATATAATATCAAACTTAATGATATAAAAATAAGTACTTTATTCGAAAAATAATATTTGAAATTGTTAATTATTATTTTATATTATTATTTCTATATAGTCTGTTTATATTTTCCAATAAATAAATATATTCTATGTTTAAATTCTTCGTAAATAATTACTGTTATATCATATTCGAGCTTTTAAGCCGTTAAACTAATTGTGAAGCCATCTTAACTTGGCTAACAAACAAAAGCTAAGCTGCGCGAGTTTTCAGGTAGTGTAAAAACGGTAGGTAGATGACGTTACCAACATTTTACATACATAAAAATATAAACAAAACACAAACATTTTAAATTTTCCAAAAGAGTTATTTCCCGGAGGAAACATTATTATTTATAAGTTTAAATCTAATCACAAATATTATCCCCACATTCACAAAACCTTAAATTAAAAAATATAAAAGTAAAACTTCCATAATTGCTTACACACTTACACAACAACACACTTTCGTATAATATAAAATTAAGACAGCATTACAATTCATATAATTATGCTTATTTTCAACCGTTAACTATTTTATATAGGAATTAGTTCATCACTTTCGTTCTTATAGAGTTAGCGTCTTGAGAGTCTGCCCATTAAGTTTGCGATTTCTAATTTTATAGCGTGGTTTGTAACCATTTTTATCGGCAGTGTACATGGTCACGGTCTCGGTATCAGTTTTTTCATCGTACGAGGAGTAGGTACCCATCACCACCAGCTCCTCCTTGTCGGTGCCGGGGTTCATGATCACACCAATCTCCTCGCGTTTGCTGCCATTGGGATCCTCCAAGCTGAATTTGCAGAGAGCTATAATTATCTCTTATCCTTTTAAGGTTGATATTTCACTTACTTAAAACGGTAACCCTCCTTGGTGGGCACCTGCTGGTAGAACTCGGTCATAATGGTGGGAAAGATAAAGTCCAGCAAACCCGCCGTGGAGCCGGAGGCCATAATGGCCAGCATGGCGGCGAAGAGCAGCTAAACAAATAAAGATAATCATTTAAAAATATAAATAAATACAAATATAATTAATGTACTATATTAATTAATAATAATATGTATAATATAATTAAATACACATCATTTTTCTCTTTAAACTCCCCAATTAATTCTTACCAATTTCGTTGAAGCCATGTTAATTCCCGCTGAATTTAGCAAGCTACACTAAAGCTGCTGAGGAGCACACCTTAATTTATAAACTTAAGAGCTGCAAGCACACCTACACTCTTATAAAACAAATTTGTCAAATTTCTTACCTCGTTGCCGCCACTATTTAGAAAAACCGGAACTTTTGGTTCCCCAATTAAAAAGTCGAAAGTGGAAAGAACAGGAATCAGCCTCATTTTTTCACATTGCTTCGGTCCGTCATTTTTATTAATGTGGTTATCCTTGGCTTTATAACGAAACCTGAGATATATAAAATTATATTTGCTAATAAAAAAGTGGAGACTTTAGAACTAGTTTATTGATTTCACTTTCCATAGAATGCTCTCGATTAGGCAACCAAATAAATGATTTCTTCGAAAATAAATCTAGCTATGCAAATGGTGTTGATGCTGAATTAAGTAATAAAGCAATTAATTTTAAAGCAATTAATCTTAACTTTCGCATAAGGCTTTACGGCAATGACATCAAAAAGATTAAGTAATTCCAATAAAAACTAATTGTGTATTCCCTTGCACGAATTATAAGAAGTTAGCTAAAGTTATCCTACATTTAAGTCATTCCCATATTTGTGAATATACTTTTAAATACAATAAAATAATTTCGGGAATGATAAACAATTTATTTTGTGAAAGTTAAATTTTTAAAGAAAATGCTTCTACTAAGCAAGTGAAGTTATCTTAACATTAGTGAATGACAAAAAGCTGAATAGTAGGATGTAGAAAAATGGCGCCACCACGATTATATAGTTTAAAAATGTATTATGTATAAAATTGCTCAAAATTATTTGAAAAAAGACAGCATTTTATTAAATAAATCAAATCAAAAATATAAAATATAAATTTGAATATAATTTACCATCTTATAATTTCAATTCTTGTGCAGTTTTCCATTGCAACTATTCTTTTATCGAAGATTCCTCTTTTCACCTTTAAAAACAATCCTGTATCCATGTGAAAATTATATCCTTGACATTGCAAATTTTATAGAAATATATAATATTAAAACATTCGACTTTGTCACCTAGCTTTAATACCCCAATATGTGACGAGGCATTGAGTATTAAATGACCCTTACGGAAACCCAATTAAATTGCTCAACATTATATTGGCTGCTATTATAATTTTAGTTATGACTTGGCACGTTCCCTTGACAAAAAGTGTGAGCTTCCATAGTCGTTGGCCAGTCGCTGATCCATTTCCCAGCGGCTAAGAGAGGCATCATCATCATGCTAAAACGGAATCCCAAGGCAATCCTGCAAGGACTTGTGGTCGCTCTTGGATGTATCCTTACCACCGAAGCAGCCTCTGGCTTAGATATGGGACTCATCTCCCTTTCGGACACGTCCAATATGTGCAAATACACTCCGCTAACGACCTACACTTGTTGCCAGAGTGTTACTGTGAACATGCTGAATGATACCAAGACGCGTAAGAGTATTCAATGTTATTCTATAAATCTAGTTATTTGGTAATATCCTTTTCCAGTTTGCCTGACTATCACGGCGGATTTGCTGGGCGGAACAGTGGTCCTGACTGCTACCTTGGATGGAGTTGCGGCGGGAAAGTTTAACCTTAATGTCAATCAACCGCCGACAGCCTGTCTGCCCTTGATCTCGGTCACGGGTCTGAACATGTGCATCAAGCTCATCTTTACGTTGTCCTCGTCGGGGGCCAAGATCTGTCCCAATGTCTACTCAACCTTCAACACCAACAGCATCATGACCTACACATTTCCCTGCGTCCAGGTTGGCCTGGATGGTGTGAATTTGGTCTAAAAACTAAACAGAAAATTAAATTGGCATAATATAAAGATCAATATGGTCTTGTTTCTTGTTAAATTGAAGTGGAACCAATATTAAGGCGATCTTTAAAACATTTCTTAATACAAAAGAAGAACTTAAAGATCTATGGTAAGAGGTAGTTACCTTTCCTTATACTTATAATATTTAATATATTTTCCACCTTAAGAAATACACACTACTTTCTTCAATATGTTTATTCTTAATGCTTTTCGTCGTTAGAATTACAAAATGTATTCAGCAGCTAGCCAGGAAAATTGGTATATACAAATGTTACTGGTCAAATGCACGGATCAATTACGATCGAGGACATACATTATTTGACAGCTAAGCTTAAAGAGTAGGCTACTTTTTCTTTAATTAAACCAAATAAACAAAAATATATTTTTAGGGGGAACGGGGATGGGGAAACGGTAACCGATCAAGCCCAGGGTATAAAATGTACAATAAACTTACAACTGAAGATCACAAAGGACTCCTAACCATCATACTAGAGCCTAGAGGTTTTGGTCTTACACATTCTACCAATTACATTATGTTGGGTCGGTCTCTCTTCCTATATTGAGGTAAGCAGCAGATAATTTAGGCTTCATCGTGTATAAAGTAAGGCTTGTCAGGATTTAAACACCATTCGAGTAGCTCTAGTTCACTAGGGGCCTCTAAGGAAGCCAAATTTAAGATCAGTTCGCTCGTAAATCGCTCATATACTACATCATACTACAAATAGCTCGCAAGACTAAAGGTTTTTATTCAGATCTATATAAGGAAATTGTCAATTGGATAGTTAAAAAGAAAATAGAAGTGGTCACAGTATATAAAATGATACTTTTATGGCGCTTTTTGCAGACCAAGATTAACAAGTCCGAGAACAATAAACATTGTCAAAATATCTTTTAAGGAATATGTTCTATATCTTCTTTTGTTTTCAAGTTCAAGGTGTTTTTATCAGTCTTTAAAAAGCACCATAAAGCCATTTTCCGAATACTTTAACCTAAAGCCTTTGTTTTCCTATTACCAATCTACAAAGAACCTTATTTCTTACAATCTTGGTTTTAGTCTTGCGGCAAAAGAAACGATTTTCGTAGGCCTGTGTTATTTATCGCTTAAACTTAAACTAAGCCTGGAGCAAGCCACCACTGTGATTGCCCAAACAGCTGCCCGGGTCCACGGCCAGGCCGAATGGGGATCCATCTACGCGGACGGACGACGACGACGACGACGACGTGGTGACCGTCGTGGGCGGCACCTCCCCCACGATCGCCTTGCACATGACCATCCTGACTCCGGCAAGGAAGTCGGAGAGGTAGCATCATGTGGGTCGCGAAGGAGCCGGTGGCTTTCGCTCAACGGTGGTCGTCAGAACGACGGGCGGTGGTGGCGGCGGTGCACTACGCATCCTTGGCACTGGCTTCTGATCCTGCCGCGCCACCTTGGGCTGCTTGGTGATGACCTTTGGCTTGGTTCCCAGATGCTTCGCTCTGGCATCCGCTGCGCCGCCCTCGTATCGCACCGATTCCACCGACGAGGAGATCCTGCTGTTGCCCTCATCGTCAACGTCGTTGGCATTGTTGTCCAACTCGTCGTCCTCGTCCTCGTTCTCCTGGTCCTCGATCAGGGCACGGAACTCCTGAATTGATTCGTTAAGCACCCAGAGTTGTGACAACAACGAGAGATCTAGTTGACGCAGTCCGTTCTGGAAAAGGAATATGTTTAATTAGTATAGGAAATATATCAAAAAAATATAATAAAAAATATATATAATATAATAATTTATAATACAATAAATATAATATAAAACTAATTATGATTTCCATTAAATTTAAGGCAGTCTTTATAAATCTAAACTTAAATATTAAAGTCACCTAACATTCACTCCCTCCTTATCTCCCTCAGTTATCAACATGAAAAAGTTATATTCCAGTTTCGAGATTAATATATATCCTTATCGGAAACTATATCGCCTGACTGGCCATGAATAATCCCGATATACTCATGTCCTCTTATAGCCTTGGCCTGTATTTATGCTGGCACGACGCTCGTGGTCAAAATGAAAGTTCGCCTGTCGCTGTCGAGTAGGAAGGAAAAATCTCATTTGTCAATTAATATCTCAGCATAATATCGCGCGAAAAAAAAAAAAAGAAAATCCCCGAAGAAAACTTTCTGCCACAGTCGTCGCGTTGCAGTTGCATCGTTTGTGGCACTAAAATCCAAATCCGCTCAAGACGGCGTCTCGCTCCAGCCAACTCCCACCTGGCTGCTAATGTATTCAGCACTCGATGGGGGGAGACCGGAGATTAGAAAATAAATTAAAGAAATCGCTATGCCTTAAAATAAACAAAAGCAGCCTAATAATATTAATATTTATGGCATTACAAGTTGATATTTAAATGGGAAGCGACACGCGATAATTAATAATTATATATTTAGGTTGCGGTGCACAGATGGAATTTATATCCTATATATTAATAAGTATTTAAAACATTCCTAATTAATTAAAACTTATTAAAATTTAAGTGTATGAATCAATGGAAATATAAATACATTTTACTGCTGGGTAGCAACATGATTTCTCTTCATATTTGTGAACTTTGGTTTAGAAAAAAAAACCACAGAACTCAATTTCCCTTCTTTTACCGGACAGAATAAGTATTTTTCCATTAGTGGTTTTTCCCTCAATGCATCCCAGATTTTTCCGCCTTTCATAAGCTTTCCCAACCAATGAGGAAATATATTTGCGTGTTCTCCAATAAAAACTGCCTATCTGCACTTTTCTCTTTTTATCTTCTTACTTTTTTCGACTTTTTTCTATTTATTTTCTTTGTCTATTTGTAGTTCCATTTGTTGTGCCAGTTTGTAGGTGATTAAAACCTTTTTCGCCGCATTTTCACGGGGGCGTCACCTTGGGCTTGGATCGAATTTGAATTAGTCGCAAATTAACATACTTGCAGGGTTAACTGTGGGAAGTACAATTGATCTAAATAGGAATTGTAAATTGCACTAATGACATTAGTTGACTTGGCCAGAACATTACTTACAGATCAGGCTGCAAGCAAAAGTGGGTCAACTTTTAAATTAAATAAAAGCAACAAGACTAAATAAGTCATACAAATAATTAGCATAGTAAATTGTATGGTAAATATGTTACTAACAAAGATATAATGTTTCCTTTAGTGAAATATTTGAGATCTCGATTTTGTGATATTTTTTATTATATAGTTTTTATTAAACTCCACATTTTTTTAGTATAAATCATTTGTAGAATTATTTAAGTTTCAGATATTATTCTCCTCTCTTCTTATGTCAAATAAATATAATTAGTTTGAAAACTTAATTAGCCCTAAGCTCATTGCGCTAAAATTGCTTATGGCTGTTCCATCTTAGTGCCTATATTACGTGTTTTTTTTTGTTTTTTTTTTATGTGCCCCGTCGTGATGGAAGACTTTGGCGCAAGCAGAAGCCCTAAAAGTATTTCTTAAATGCAACAGCGCCAAATGGCAATGAACGCTGCAAATGCCAGACAAGGCTGCCTCTGCTCTGTCTCCCCCCCCTGGCGATGCAACAACTATAAAGGCAAATATACATATATTTACCTATATATATATATGTATATATACAATTGGATCTGCCCAAGATCTGTGGTAAATAGTGGCGCGTTCTATCTTTAGCCATTCGGGAAGCCTTTCAGCTTGCATCAAACATTTCTGCGCTGATGCGTGAACTCTGCGGCTAAACGGCGGCACCTTTTGCAGAAAACGATGCGGAAGATCAGGAAATGGGAAATGGGAACGGGGAAAAGCGAGGAATTTAAGCAATTACAACCGGGAAAATCTTAAAGGAGGGTATGGTTTTTTCAAAAAGAAAGGGGCAGAGTCATACATGATTTAATAGGGAAAACTGTAAAAATATGCCTAGACTTATTTGCTTATATTTATTACTTGTGCTCATTGTGCAGAATTAATGTTTATATTTTAAATATATATTTTTTCACTACGAATTGTGCAAAGTAGAAACCCTTAACGCTTTTTCGCAGACCCTCTTATTTACCAATTAAATTTAATTAACCCCAAAGTTGGGCAAATGAGGCAATGGATCGATTGCAGAACGTCGGTCTTGTTTTACTCTTTTTATATTTTTTATAACCCAAGAGGCAAGAGGTTGGCGTGTCGTGTTCGCGGTCTGATTAAGATTAACTAAGCCCAGACTAAGTTCGCATGTGCCAAATAAAGTGGAACAGGTGAGAAGCGATTAGCCACGAACGGGGTCGTCTCTCGTCTTTCATCTTTCATCTTTCGGATTGCGTCTCGCGTCCGGCCAAGATAGAGATCTTGGGATCTCTCGGCCAACGGAGAAAGAATGCGGGCGTTCAAGGCCATTTTATGTAAGCCGTAAAACTCCATTTCATGCATTGATGCATTTCTTCTCACCAACAACAGCAACAACAATAACAGCGGCTGTCCGCTGGCTTTCAAGCTTCGACTGGGTCTCTTTAGTTAAGTTACTTTAGCTGCCTTTTCTGTTGTTCATAAATTTAATTTGCTGCCATAACCGAGGTATCTGGCAAACCCGGCAGAAACAACAACAACAGCGGCCAACATAAATTAGCTGAAGCGGACTCGCTTTGTTGCTTTGTTGCTTGCTTACTTGCCACAGCTTGTTACACCCGAGAAAAGTTTGTGGCTTACACTGGATAGATTTGCTTAAATATGGTCTTCAATAAAGGATTTTTAAGGGTAACCTTATCTTTATATTTAATTTTATATCTAGAATATTATTTATGAAGAATGATAGAACAAATAGTTGCAAACATTTGCACTTTCTATGTTTCTATCTATTAAAAGAAGATTGTTTTATAGTATAAAGAAGTCAAGGAATTTAAAAACAATGTGGGGATTAATTACAAAATTATTTCTAAAGAATTCCAGTGGAAAACTCATGGAAAATTCATTTTAAAAAGGTGTAGCTTTTAGAATATAATTTCTTGAGAGTATAAATCTTGTCAAAGATTCAAAAACAATGTAGAGATTAATCGCATTCTTTCTTAAACATTTCAGTAAGAAACTTTTACAAACATGTTTAGTTTTTATCTACTTTCTAAAACAAGCCTATTAAGCTGTTCGAAAATTATGTCTTAAAAGTATAAATCCTTTCAGGGACTTCATAAACAAAATACAGATTTATTTTAATATTTTCTCCGAGTGCATCTTAGCCAGCTTGCTTTGGCTTAATGGCTGCGCATGCGCTGATTAGTCTTACTCCTGTTTTCTCCCATTGTGGCTCCGTGTGCTTTTTAGCTTTTTATTTCTCCCCGATGCGTTGTGTTGCATTAACCAAGTTTATTACTTCATTTTCATCGTTGTGCACATTAGAGTTGGTGCCGGAATGATGGCGATGGGAACGGCTTTAACAATTGAGCATAATTTGACTTGACAATCATCTATTAATTCGGAGGGGAATCAGGCAAAAGGCTTATGATATCCATCCGGCTAATTGAGTTCTGCACTTCGAGCCGTAAATAATAATAGCTTTGGCCAATAATGACAAATAACAAATAATAATAATCATTTTGGGCTGGTACTTTACACAAATGTGTCTTTGGATAATAGCATTTTTGGTTGCCACACTCCCTCGGAAAAAATAAGACAAAGTCTTAGTTATTTTTCAGGTTTTCATTAAACACTTTTTTGTAGTGCAAAGTAATGGTCTCCGTGAGTTCTGCCCTTTATTTAATTGCTTAAAAATAGAAGTACAAAGGATCCAAGTATAATGTTTAATCGCATTATAGGTGGCACCACGTCAAACAAAATTTTATTGAATGCATTGAAAGCTGATCTAATAACGACACAAACCAACTACCTAACTGACCTTCGGCAAATATTTACTTTCGATTTCTGTTCAAAATTACCCAAGTAAAAGCGGCTTTATATCAAATGGAGACGTGAGTGAACAATGCATATCAATAACGCGGGTTCACCAAGAAGGCTAACCAGTCGATCTTAGCCCAGGCTCTGTTCGGTTCGGTTCGGTTCGGTATGGATCCGGCATTCGAAAGCAAAAGCAAAGGCACAAGCAAAAAGCAAATGGCCAGCTCAAAATCAAAAGCGGCCAACTAACATAATTGCAAAACACATTCACACACCGCACCGGACCCATACTTACCGGCTTACACACCCACCGAGCGATCAGAGCCCGAATCGTTAATCAACCGACCGAAACATTTGCGAAAACCAAAAGAAAAGAGCCAGGGGTTCATTTGGGTCACCAAACAGATACTCTCACATTGTGTTTGAATGAAGAAAAAATAAATAACATAACATAAACATCCTATTCATTAAACTGCATTTGTTTTACAAGCCCAATAAAGTAATTAAATGATTTATTTAAAGCACTAAAACTGGGCCATTAAGTAGCCATTCTTCTTTGGAATCTATTTAAGCCACTCATAAAATTGTTACTCATTGATATAAATTATATTATTTAGTTAATACATCACATAAACACAGCAAATAAAATTATATTACCATTGATTTGCATTTTATTTTGATTATCATAATATTATTAGTAAACAATAATAAATTATAAAACAAATAAAAATGTTTGTATTATTGTTTTGCATTTTATTGCAATATGATAAAATTCAAAAGAAATAATGTTAATAATTCATAATAAATTAGGAAAATGAGGAAAGCTCTCTATAAAAATATTTAGAAATTTATAAGCCATTAATAGAAATTAAAATAAATAAAAATCATCACATTTGAAACCTATTTATAACCCTATAAAAATTATTTCCTATTGATATACTAAAATCTAATTAAAATAACCAGCAACAAGAGTTCAATAAACGGACACTCTATGTTAAATGTATAAATAAACAAAAGTAAATAAAAATCTGCTGCCATTAATTTAGTTTATATCTGATCGAGAAACGTATAAAGAGAGAGGTCAATAGCCGGACACTGTTAATATAGAGCTATTACTTAAGGAAATAAATAAAAATCTCTTGCCATTGATTTATTTTTATTTGAACAAGGAACTTGCGGGGGCGAAGACCAAAATACTTATTTGTAAAGTCAATAAACACCTCCTCTTCCCTATTTATTTAATTGTATTTGATCAAGATACTAACGTTTTTAAAGCGGCTAAAGGCAAGCAAATACAAAAGGAAAACACTTCCTATTGATATAATTATAAGTCATTAAAGAAACAAAGTTTTTTTATAGATCCAGAAGAGTGAGAAATCTGATATTTTGACTACTTCAAGTTTGTTTGGGGCCCAACTTGGCCAGCGAATGAATGAGGCCCGGCTAGAGTTAGATAAACAAAGCCAGGCCTCGCGCCATTGTGGCAACGAATAAATTTAAATGCCTCGCAGAAATAACACACAGTAATAAATGGTTGGGTAAATACAATGACCAATTAAAGTGTCATTGGGCTTGCGTTGGCGCTCTCGAAAGGTTGTAAAATCGCATTTAACACATAGCTAAAACGGGTGTAGATCAAACCAGAAGTGCGGCTGACTAATTTAAGATATTTGTAAGAAACACACAAAAATAATAATGGGAGGGAAATGTGTCTCGATTTCAGCCTTAAAAACTCGACCCAGTCCCGGTCTCATGTATATTGCACAACAGCAGACATGCAAATTGCACACAAAATGGCCTAAATGGTGCACAATTTAGTGTTTATTTCCAATTGTTCACCGCCGCCGCCACCATCAAATCGACATCTAAATCGGAGCAGCACGAAAAAGGCGGCATTTATGTATATATATACATATATATATATATTCAGAAGACTTGCTTTTGATTTTATTTTCGAGATCGAGACAACACGGCAAGCGGCGGCCGCTCCTAACTCAAGGCTTACTGGCGCATTTACACCTACGCCCGATCGAGTATTAAACAGGTTCTTATGGCCACATAATACTATAGGTTGCCAGGCTGCCGCAGAATTAAATGTGAAAGGTTTGGCCAAGCTCAGACTTTTGCTAAAGTTTCAGTTTTTGCCGGATTTACCGTAGGCTGTTGAACTACAAGAAACTATGTACTAAAGCGGGTCAATAAAGTTCACCACCAAATGCAGCGGCTTTTGGCCCAAAAAGAAGTGTGACTTTTTCGGCAGAGTGACAGCATTCAAATAAAAATACATTTTTACGTCAGCGAACTGGTTGTAAACTGATTCCAATGCCTTTGTTCCAAATGCTAATATGTTAGATATTTTATTTTGCAAATGATTCAGTGATATTTCCCTGAGATTTTATCTTAAAAAATTCCAGAAGATACAAAAAGTTGAACAACTTGACTAAGACCTTAGAAAAGGAGTAAAAAAATTATGTATAAATTGCTAAAAATAATACAGAGTCTTTTAAATGTATTAACTTTGCATAGAAACCAATTTATAATATGGAACAAATCATAACAATAAGTCCAAAGTCTATCCGAATATAATATAGTTTATTTTAAACGTAATAAACCTTTCTCTTGCTATATGTATTACTTTATTTTAATATAGTTATGACCGGTAAACTCTTCTGCATATTATTTATCATGGCTAAGCAAGCTCTCCGATTTCCTTTGACCGACATAAATTAATTATCCCTGATTAAGTAATAAATGATATGCAAAAAGCATAACCACAAAATGTAGCGCATAATCTTTCATTATTTAAATAGTAATAAACCTTTCTCTTGTTTATCAACCTATTATTTAATAATAATATTTACTATTTGAACACCTCCGTATTTAATCCAGCATTAATCATGGTAAATAAATGATTTTCTCCGCTTGTAACCCCAACCAAAAACAAGTCTCGGGCTTTACAAAAAAAACAAATTAAAATTGGTATTGAGATCTCACCATTTCCTTCCGCAGCGTCGCGATTTGTGCATCCAGAGTGCTGCCCGCCTCGATGGCCGCCTGGGGGCTTCCTTTGGTGGATAAGCTGGGGGATTTGGGATCCGTTTCTCTGGCTGGAATTGCTCTATTTCCGTTCGGTGAGGCGGGCACCGATCCACCGCCAATGGTATTCTCGTTACTGTCCTGAACGTTATCCGCCTGATAATCGCTTTCTTTTTGGCTGATCTCGCTGTTATTGTTATTGCTTCCCTCCACATCGCTGAGCAGGCCGGAATCGGAGCAGAGTAGTTTATTGAAGCCAATCAGCGACTTGGGCAGGGGTGGCAGCTCACAGGCCGAGCTTCCACTGCAACGAGAAGATAAAACCAAAGTCCGAATTAGTCGGGACGGAATATACATATATATACAAGTCTACAATACATACAATTTATTTGCACCCCAACTATACCTTTGCTTGCCACCCAAATAGCCATAACCTTGCCAATAACCAATCACATGACCGTCAAGGCCATCGTCACTCTCCTTATCAAAATCCTCATCCTCATCATCATCATTATTATTATTATCATCGGAATCTTCCTCATCCTCTGTGGGATCGAGATCGTTGAGCACCAGTGGCAACACAGTTGTCGCCGCCTCCCCGTAATCCATTTCATCCTCGTAGTCACTGCAGGTGGTCGGTGTTTCACCCCTCATCCGCATCAGATCCTCATCATCCCGCTCGTCCAGGTTGAAGAGACCATCCTGGAAGCTCTGATACCACTTGGCCACATACTGGGCACTTGGCGCAAAGGGACCGAAGGCACTGCGACACTCCGCCAGTATCTGGGCCGGCTGGAGGCGGCGACGGAAGCCAAACAGGATGCACTGTTGCAGCTCAACGGCCGAGGGAGCCGGTATGGGTGACAGGAAGAGCTCGTCCAGGTCCTCGGACATTTTCGGGGACTTTCTCAGCTGGCCCTTCAAACGACTTATGACATTAGCTGCAAAGTGTTTGATTTTGGGAGAAGAGATGTGGGTATCTTTAGAGCTGCTATCAATCATAGATCGATTTTGAGTAGAAAGTGTCTGGCTTTTCCATAGTATCAAGGGAGAACAGAACAACAGCAACGACAGTACAATGAACAACGAACACGGAACACTGGATGAGGTGGAAAGCTATATTCAGCATGGGTTTAACTAGTATCAGATGTTGGTTAGGCATAGAACGAGATATATTGCTATGTATATATGATTTTGGGTGATTTTTTGACACAAGCTGCAAAGTTTTAGCTTTGGGTATTTGTAAACAATTTTATTCTTCCTTTTCTTATATTTTAAAACACAAAACCAGAGGTTTGGAGAAACGGCAACAAAAACAAGATTGTATATTAGTTAACTAAGCTTAATCACAGAAGATAGTATGCCTTATGTTTTGTTTTACCATATTTGATGATATTAGGGAATATTTTTGAATATTTTCGACCTCCTTTGTTCATTACAAAAAATCCGATTCAGTTTCAAAACTTCACTAAAGATCTTTTTAATTTTATTTTCTTGCGTTGCCTTTTACACTTTGTTAAATTTTTAATGATTTAAAAAGTAAGCAAAGCAGCTGTCAGCTGTACACAAAATGAAATATGAAAACAGGAAATGTGATTAATAAATATTTTAAGTTTCTTTTTATAGTTGCAACAAGTAACACTAGAACGAAAGCAGATCGGTAACTGCGGATGAGATTCATGGCATTCGTAGGCAGAGATATTATCAAGCGCAGAATAAAATTATAAAGCCTAATTAAATTTGCTTTGATCCCAAGATTAAGCCCATTTACAACTACAAATAACACATATGTCCCATTTAAATACTTCTTGGAAATCATTTTCTCCTATGATCCATATACAGATAGTAAACTCTGACTGAGCCGCCTTCTTCGAACTGACATTTTAATCGCAATCTGACAGAACTGAGCTATGTATACAGATTTATGAGAACAGCGACAGAATGCGAAAAGATAAAGTTATGTACACAATGCAAGGCAGCAAACTCCGTTCGCAAAAGAAACCAGACACGAAGGCCATCAACTTATGGCTTTTAGAATGCTAACAAACGAGTTCAAAAATTCGCTAAACAGTCAGTTGCATCAAAGGCCAGTAGCCAGTCAGTCAGTCAGTCAGCCAAGTCACACGAAACATGGTCAAACGCAGGAGGTAATTTACTTTGTAACCAACATTTATTCCTAATGTCTGTGAGCTGCAGCTGACATTAAGGCCATAATTGCAATGTGAGTTTGATAATTGCCCACTATTAAGAGATTTTTGGGAAACCCCTAACCAGAAATATATTCTTTTTTTATTTATTTTAACTTGGAAACCTATTTGAAATAATAAACAAACATTCTCCTCCTTCGATTCTTATAAGAATCTGTTAATTAATTCAAAACTTGACTCAATTCCCTTAATTGAATTCAACACAATGATGCAATCCACCTGTTGCTCTTGTTACCTTCTATAAAAAAGTGGTTTTTGCATTTCAAAGTCCCCGCTTCGATTCTATAATTATATTGAAATCAAAAGGGCAGACCGCCGATATATATCAACACCT
The DNA here is from genome assembly GCA_008042475.1 of Drosophila kanapiae. NCBI lineage: Eukaryota > Metazoa > Arthropoda > Insecta > Diptera > Drosophilidae > Drosophila > Drosophila kanapiae. The sequence goes on along the minus strand of VNJM01000803.1, from coordinate 242,978 downwards.
TTCAGCTGCTTTTAGCCCACATGCCAAACTATTTTGAATATGCCAATTAAATCAATCAGTCAACAAGCCCACATACTATCTAGATATATTATTCCCCTTAACGATGCATAATTGATATGAATATTGGGCAAACCATCGGCTCTTTCAAGTATTATGTATTATTAGTGAAGAAAGCATGCTTACCAGGAACTGATCATTATCACACAATTGATTTGATTTTGGCATGAACTGATATTACGTCATGAGATTTTCCCGAACACACATTTGGGGCCATAAATAATATTCTGCGGGGCAGGGCTAGAGGTCAACGATAGAATGATTTTCATACAAACGCAAGTGATGGGTTTATTCGAAATGTCTCACATGTCAGTTAAGGAAAACACATGTATATATTATATCGTACGTATCCGCAAGTTTTTACTTTTCAAATAGCTGATGTTGTGAAGTAGTAACACATTGGAAAAACACTGCGGCAACATTTTTTTTAGACAATACACAAATCAACACGAATACTTTTTTGCTGTATATTTCTCTTGCGAAGCATGGCAGCGGAAAAGATATTATTATTTTAGCTATTTGCTATTCGCTATTTGCAGCATGACTAATTTTGACTGATAATCTGTCATTTTTTTGTATTGTATCTGAAGAATTCACACAGCTGCGTAAACAGTGTCAATAAAAGGGCCAGAGGGCCTTTAGCGCGTACTCACAAATTAAGATTTGTACAAACAGTATGGGAGATATGAACATATAATCTGGATTTCCTAGTTCCGCTCCGCCTCGAGATTGTTTTTTTTTTTTTAATTCGCTGCGAACTCTCTGCTCGTAGCGCCCAGAAATTCGCGTGCAACTAAAGACTAAACGCTGCCACTTTCGGCCACGTTCGCATCCGAATCCGAATCCCAAATCCATTGCCGGAGAGCCCCGCGCTAGAAACAACAAAACAGAGAAATCCCCAAGATACGCGAGCCACGCGAGGTGAGAGCAGATACTCGCAATGGTGCAGTGCAAACACAGGAGAGTGAGAGAATCAAGCGGAATCGAGACAAAAATAAAAATAAATATATAAGAAATGAGCAAATTGATTTAATAAAAAAATAAGATGACAAACAGGGTGTAGCCGGAAGTCAAAAATAGATTAGTTCGAAAATAGAGTTTGTCACTTTTCAAAGAGTTCATCGACTTTGAGATGCCATCACAGGTAATTTTATTTAAAGGGGAATTCGGAAATAAAAGGATTAATGATTAGTAGTAGGAATAGTGACCAGCGAGAGGCTATACTATGTTTTATTTGCTTTAAGGTTATACAGCTTATCATTTTGGATTCTAATTTAGATTTGATTAAAATCATAATTCTGAGGTCTAAAACTCGAAGTTAAACACAAAGGACAATTGGGCGGATAGATAGGAACAGTAGGAAGGAAGGACGAATGGAAAGGACGAATGGTAGAAGAATGGATCGGACATGGCTAGATCAACTTGGCTGTTGATGCAAAATCAAAAGGCAAAGAAGAGTTGCCTGTGGTTATTTTTCCCCTAAAAGCTATTGTATTTTGTGAAGTTTACAAACCTTGCAGTAATTAAAGAAGTGTTAATAAAGAATTAAAGAAGTGATCTAATAAATTAGTTTGATTTAAAGACCCCCCACTAGCTGGTTTTGTTTTTCCATAATTATCGCGTTGTGATCTATATTCAGCACCCTGTAGAGAGCGGCCCGTGTCACCAGCGTGGACCAACTATTTTTAGATATAAATATAACAAAACAAGGCGCTCATGCCGCCGCTGCCAGATCGCTTTGGTTGTAGTACATCATGTACGGAATAATCAGTTTGGCTCTTCAACGAGACCTTAGGGCGAAGCGAAATACCAGCGGAGATTCTAGCGCTGCTCCCATTCCCATTCAGAAATATCCGAACACGATGTCGAGTGACTTCGAGTGATGCAGCCGTCAAATTTGTCTTATTTCGGACCCCAACTGTGCGTATTTGTTATAGTTTTAGCCTTGCTCGCGCGCACGCGGGACCAAAGCGAATTGGGAGCAGGCGGAATGCGGCATGGCGCTATATATAATCTCATATGGTAAAGAAAGAAAAAATAGTGATAAAAAATAAGAAAAAACCAGAAGCAATCGAAAATGGGGAACCTGGGGGGAATTATGCGAGTGCAGGTGCAGGCGAATCGGATCACGCACAGTGCAGGATGTGTGTGTCTCTCTTTTGCAGAACAATGCAATGCACAATGACGATTTCTCGACGCCGGGCTCACCTACGTGATCATAATACCCAATGGATGACCCAAAAATTTCACCAAGACAGCGCCGAGAGTTGGAGTTGAAGGTGATAAAAGGGGATAGAAATCTCTGGGTCAGTTCTGCCGACTCGGTGTGTCTTTCACAGCCATTTAATGAGGGCACGGCGTTAAGACTAATAACGCCACGCACACAATCAGGTTCCAGTTTCTCACAGTGGCTTTCTCACGCATTCTAATAAGGCATCGCTTTTCCATTGTCTTCAGTCGGCGGACTCAAATTAAGTGAGAAGTTGCCGAGTTGTTGGAGTGACGGGAGTTACCGACTTTTTGAAGAGTTATTATCATCGGTTACTCACGTATATTGTCGCCTTCTACGTGCAAACGCCCTTTTCTGGGGCCACTCCCCAAAGAAATCTACCGAAAATTGCTCATATCGACGCCGTTTTCGCTTTCATTCCGAATGCCCAACCAACTACCCAACGCAGAGCCCATAAATTTCTATTTTCTAGCTTTTATTTTGCTGCTACCTCTGCTTAAAGAGTTTCTAAACAAATAACCAGCAAACGTATGCAAATGAGCCAGCAACTTGCGAGTTGTTTCTTTAGCTCTTGGTTTTTGGTTTTGGTTTTGGTTTAGTTACCCAAATAAATTTCGATTAGTTGCGGGTTTCTCTTTCGAATCCAACAAAAAGCGAAATTTTGATTTTGGTTTCCTGATTAGTAGAACGAAGCCACCTAACAAATAGCTCTTCGAGTGGCTTAATTTATGCAGATTGTTCATCGCCAGCACACGGTATCGTATCTAAACAAGGTGTATTATATTATATATGTACATATATACATATATATAGTGGAGTTAGCCACTGCTGAGACTTTGTTTGCAACTCTCAAAAGCGAAAGCACCGCAATCTGAGCGGGACATTTTCGAGAATACCCAATAAAAAAATATATGCACGACACGCCATCGATCTCGTTTTGAAAATAAAACCATAATAAAAGAGAGCTCTGGGGGGATAAATAATTATATTATTATATGTGGTCTTGGCCAGGGAAAATCAAAATATGATTAATAAAATAGTAAAGTTTGCCATATATGTGAAAGTAAACTGTTGAGTGTGTGCAGCTTGGCAACAACGAACGCATAAATCCGTCCACTTGACCAACGAACGGAACAGGAAACTTGGGCAATACTTGCGCTTACTTGAGATACAGATCTGGCTGAAACTACTATTTTTGGCCAGACAGATGTAGGCATTAAAAAGAAGGTAAAACGTGGTAAAACAAGTGCCAAGCCGAGGGACATTTTAAGTGAGAATCGAGGTCTGAACAGCCATGAAAACAGATTGGTTCTATTCATTGGAATAAAGTGGAAATAATATACCGAAATATGGTAATTCCAATTTTCAGAAATACTACAGTAATTCAAGCTACATTTTCTATAAGAAACATATTGCCATAAGATAGATAAAGTATCCCCATATTTCATCGTAATTCCCCTAGAAAAAAATGTGTGTTTGGCAACAAGTTAAAGTAAGTAATTTGTGAGATATTATCTCCTAAGATATACTCCCAAGCTTTTAGTGTAAAATCGCTTCAAGAGGTTGCACAAATAAATGTACGTGTGTGTTCAAAGTTTTTGGTTTATGTAAGCCAAGTCAGCAGCCAGTCGGCCCACACTCGTGTGTGTTTAAAGTGGAGTAGAGTCCAAAAACTTCATCCACATTTGGCTTCCAGGTTCAGGCTGCTTTTCCGCATCTTGCTTTTCCGCTAAAATCAAGTTTATAGTGTCTTTGGGTATATATATATATTTTTTTGGGCACTTTTTCGGCCAAGTTGGTGTCTCTCTAAATCAACTGGGGAGTTGTGTGGTCTGTACTCCTCACCTTGTAAACTAGTAACACTCTTTCCAACATTTATTTCTGGTACAATCACTAATCATTCGATTAATTAACACCATCTTGCTGGGAAGAAGTGGTTTCTTTTTTTGTACCTGGTTTTTTTATTCTTTGTGGTTGCTGGTGATCTCATTGACCTGATATTTCGGTTTGTTAGTGGCATTTACCGCTCAAAGAACAACGAGGTAGTTGAACCCGAAATATCTGTCGCATCATCTCGAGATATTTAGCTGCTGCTCGGCAACTGAAACAGAGGCATATTACGCAGAAATCCACCTGAAAGTCTGGCAGTCAGAAGTGCTTTTGCGGCGTCACTTTGTCGTACTTTAACGGTTCTCACACTCGTAACAGCCTCGAAAACCCGACTTGCCAGCGAGTATATCTTTGGCAAACACAAGACTTACAGCTCTCCAGCACCTGAAGTCGCTTTAGGCCTCTGTTGGCATCTCACCTGACTTCGGGCTGGCTGGCTGGCTGCCTGACAGCCATCAGGCCTCCGGACCGGCCATGATTTTAATCGCACTTGAAGGTGTTTCTTCTGTGTGCCTACTATGTTAGTTGGAACTCTCATATGTGGAGACCAAAGGCTGTCATGTCAGTCTTTGTGGTTTTGTGCAGTTCCAAATATGTGGCATTACCTTCTCAGCGAAGAGAAAACTAAAGCTTGTAATTGCTGCTACGGAAAATAACCTCCAACCCGACCTCTGGCCCAATGGCCTATATCACTGGGTAAAATCATGTCAGTGATTTCAAAAATGCAGTCAGATCGCAGGTAGCTTGTCACACCTGAACGCTAATTGGCTAAAAACGTTGATAAATACTTAAAAACATTTTTTAAACGCAGCCAATCAATAATTACACAACTTAAACAATTAAACAAGTTGAGTAAACCAGAAATAAGTTAAATGGCAAAGCCCACATTGGTTAGAAAACTAATTTATAAGCAAAACTCTCTTGAACTATATATAATATAAAGAAAATGCAGAGAAAGCCCTTTATTTGTAGTTTTTTTTAATAAGATGAAGAGAGTTCATCAATATACATACATAGTACGAGTCCCCAATGAAAAGCCGGTTAAGACCATACTATATATCCCAGTGAAACTAACAGTTTGTATTATTTGAAAAGCGGCTTACATTTACCCCGAATTCGTATGATATGTAAATCCCAACATGTATTTTGTGATTGGCTTTTCTTCGCCGGGCTATTCCCAGAAAATTATGTTGGAAAAATGATTGCTGGCAGCGAGCAATGCAAGGCAATAATCAAGTTGCCATCGTCGTCGATGTCGATGGCGTTATTTAAGACATTACCACATACGAACACATTCCTTTTCGCTTTCATTAATGTCTGGCAAATAACAATTAGCTTTTCAATGAAATTATTGTATTACATATATGACAATTTAACAATAATTTTGCAAGTTCTATGGAAACGAAACGATGTCATTGACAGACGGAGTAACTTCATAGGAACTTCGAAGCAAAGACAAGGAACTTCAATGGCTTGTACATTTTGTATTTATTGAAGTTTCAAGACTTTTCCACGCTCAAACCCGACCATATATAGGAAAGAATGAGGAAACGGTAAACCATTCTTGATAACGGTATCCATTATGCAAATTGAAATCGAAGGAGCCATAACTGGGGCCACCGATCCAAGTGCAACTGCTGCTGCTTTCGCCGCACTGATTGAATTTATTTTATAACGCTTGCCTCGAAGTTGCAACAGTTAGCCATACACACAGATACTATATGTATGGTTTATGTGACTTATCTGTGAATCACTTCATATGCATAAGAGCCAATCCACACGTTCAGGCATTTGAAAGATGCAATTTGCCATTCGTATTTCGCAGTTGTAGGAAATGGGGATTGTGTGAGTAATTGGCAAAGTAAAACACATTATTATCGGACTATAATAATGCCTGCCATGGGAAATGCGACTCAGACCGAAGTTGTTTCCAGCGCAAGTATTATTATTTTTTTTATTGCAGTGTGGAATGTGCGAATTTCTTTATATCTTTTCATAAAAGCAGACCTTCAGGCCTTCTTATTCATATTAAATGCATCATAAAATATTTACTACATCAACAGTTTAATCTAAGAGAGGGAAAGGTTAATGTCTCTGCTTTTCTGTGACCTCTAGAAAGTTGACTTAATTGAGATTAAGTTTTCGGTAGAGAATAAGATATAATAGTTACTTTTTGTGGCATTTTTTATTGTCATAAAGAAAGAAGGGTTTAATTTAAATAAGAAAAGTTTTTAGCATACAGAAACAAAGGTAAGAATTATCATTAAGAACCTTTCAAACGGCGAATAAAAGAGACCATATTACAATTGAAAAGATAAATATTGGAAACACCCATCAAGCCTCAGTCTAGGCTTTTTTTTCAAATAATAAATATTTGTATGTCAAGTGATTTATTACCCACTTTCTAGCTAAATCTCCTGCTTTATTACCAAGAAAATCCACCAATTGAGAGCCACTTTATGGGCAGAATGCTATCGCGATTTATTGGCAGTGTAAAGCCAACATCTAGCGACTTCTCAACTTCTCTGATTCTGATGGTTTGCCAATGAAAGCCATATAGCTTCGTGTGAAAATAAGCAAATATTTGAATATATACATATATATAATATGTGCACGATATATGGAGTATCTTGGTCGTGTGTGCGATGGCGCAAATGCCAAGCCAAGTGAGTCACGATAATCACTTTTCGACGCGACAAACACGTACCGCAACGGAATACATATAAGTATTTATATGTTAATCAAAATACAAACACAATGTGTGTATTGCCGCTAAAATACGAATCTTTAGAGACGTAAAAGAGCGACTCAAAACGGGTTTTTTTGTTGGTTACTTCGATTCTGCTGTTAAAATACAAACTACACACGAACGGGATCCGAGAAACTCAAATTGTTAATATCGCAACCTTTTTTATATATATATTTTTGATGTTGTTGTATTTTTGTGGCCACTGCAATCGAACCCGTGCCCGCGCACATGCAATGTGCGGTGTGTGTACGGTGTGTGCAACGTGCAACAAACCACATTCGAAATGATGTCAGCACATTGAATTAATGTAAGCCCGCCCGCCACGGTGAGATCTCACTCGGAAAGTACCATCACAATGGAGACCGGGATAGAGATCGGGCTCGAGAGCGCCCAATGCACGTGAAGAGGTGCTCCGAGCACCGAGCACCGAGCTCCAAGCTCCAAACTCCGAGCTCGGAGATTCCGTGGGATGCGCACGGCCGATCGAATTAAAACCATGTCAATGGAGCCCCGCGAAACTCGGTGAAATAATTGTGGTAGCAGCTCAATGATCATGGCTTTAAATTTCAGTTTGTCCAAGACCATTACGGTCTCCTCCATATAAGAAAAATATTTGAGGATACATACATATGCATATAAATATAAATAAATCATAATGTTATGATTTGAAGCAACAAACCTTGGCTTTGCATATAATTTGACTAAAGATCAGAGTGATCTTAATAGTTATTATAAAGATCCAAATTATATTCGTGTAACTATGAAGCAATTACTATTTTTGTAATATATTTAAATGTAAAACAAGTCTACTTTTAAGCCTCGATTCATGTAAATATATCTTTTAGCTCTGCAACACAATCTCTCCCCAACCGAACCCTTTGTTTTTATTGGTCTTCCACAAATTGCTTTTCTTTTTGCAAATATTTTGCTAAATATTCATTAGCACTTAATAAATTATGATTTTTGAATGAACATTAACTGCTTTTTATTCAAATTCATTGAAAATTTGCTCATCGGCGGCAGGGCACTAAAGACCCTACCTATTAACGGGAATAGCTTTAAGGTATTAACGATAAATCTTGCAAATTTATAGGAAATCTGTCGGTGGCACTAAACTCCTAATAAATATCTTAATTTTCCATAATTTCCTATTCATTAAAATCGAACTAAAACGCATTAAAAAAACATATTTAAATTCAAATCACTTTCGAATGGCAAAGAGTTTTAGGTGATTTCCCTCTGTTAATTTTTAAGGAGAGTATTTTTTGGCATGGCATAATTTTGTTAATATTTTAACCTAATTATTTATTTATTACTCAAAGTACTCACCGTTTCACATTACGTGAACGCTTCTCGGTCTCCGCCTCCTTGACGCTGTCCCAACTATCGCCCACGCCCGATGACATATCGTCCAGCCGCTCCTCATCCTCCATGCCCGAATCCTCCAGAGAAATGTGACAGCTGGTAAGAGTAACCGCCGTGCCATTGTCGCCCACCTCGATCCAATCCGAAGTACGAATCCTTTGGGATCTCTCGGTGCCATAGGGCGATGAATCTGTAGAGCAGCCCGAGGGGCATCGCTTCCTCGAGGACGAGCCTTCCTTCCCGATATTCTCTTTCAGGGATTTGTTGACCGAGTAGGTCAAGGTGTCTTCCTCATCCACATCACCATCGGCATCCTCCACATTATCCGCATCCACATCCTCGGTGTCGGCATCGTCAATGGAGTTGTAACGAATACGCGATGTGATCTTCTTGGGTGTCGACGTGGTCGGCGGCGACATGGACTTGGTGGGCAGCTGCTCCAGCGAGCAGGATTTATTCCGCATGGCGGCCAGCTCCGAGATGAGCATTTCGTGGAAGGCCTGCTTCTTTTCCGGTGTGTTACCCACGCTAATCGAGCTCTTCATGGTGCTGGTGTAGCTCGGTTTCGGGTCACCGAATTCCGATCCGGAGTTTATGTTGATCCGCATACAGTTCCCGGTGGCCTGGATGGTCAGGACATCGGACTCCTGCTTCAGGGCTTCATGTTTGGTGATGATTGTGGTATCGTTGGACGCCTGCTTCTGGCCCTGATTGATGATTATCTCGGAAAATAGGCGCTCGGCGGCGTTCTTTAGGTTGTTCTTGATCTCCACAGTCCGGCCGCCCAGGAATCCGCCTCCTCCATTTGGCGAGGCTGCCGACGACTCCTTTTGGTAGCTGTCCAGCGTGGTTTTGGATCTTCTAAACAGACCAGTGGATGGAGTTGAAGTCACCCTGGGTATGTCCTCCACATCCATGGTGGCCACGGGTAACTGGACAATTTTCCGTGGTCTGGGAAGAGGCTGCGTGGCTGGCTGCAGGCCCGCCCGTTCAAAGTCCACCTTGCCGAGGCTAAGGCGGGTCTCCTTGCGGGGTGTGGTCTGCGGGGAGCCCCCGATCACGCTGATCGAATTGTGGCGATTAACCGTCACCACCGAAGTGACGGTCTCGCGGGGCTTGGCCGTGGGTACATCGGGCGCCTTGCGAAGCTTCAGTGGCTTCACAGGGGGGGTTGGAGCTAGCACTGGAGCTGGCGCCGGCACCGCTGTGGTTGGCGTCTGGGTCTGGGCCTGTTTCTTGGGCATATTAACCGTCGGCGACTTATAGACCAGGGTGCGACCCACCGCGCTCAGTTGGCTGACAAAGGTGGGCTTCTTCTGGATGATCGGCGGTGTGGCCAAGGGATTACTGCTTGCCTTGGGCCTGGGCGGTACTGGCGGTCCGGGCCGCTTCACCACCACTGTGACCGCTGTGGCTCCGGCTGTGGCCATTGGTGGTAGTGGTAGAGATGGAGCTGAGGCTGGAGATGAAGTTGGAGTTGGAGCTACACGTTCTCACGCGAAACCAGTATTTTTAGGTCACTTCTCGAACGGCGAACGGCGAACGAACAACGACTTCGCTTATTTATTATTATTACTTAGCATAGGCGCGCAAATGGGAAACTAGTTTTGCTCTTCGCCGCGGACTAAGTTCTCACATGGCACAGGCATCTCCTCGCGCCGCTCCGCTCCGATCGGATCCTCTCCTGCTGCAGCTGCGCCGCCGATCTCTGATCTATTTTGAATATAGGCCACTGCAACGGTGCTAGTTGGATGTGCCAAGTAACAAGTAACACTTATTGGTCGGTTATTCGATATGGAATATGGCTGACTCTGCGCCGCTCTGCTCAGCTCTGATCTGCTCTGATCTGCTGCTCTTTGCACAAAACTCGTTTTCGTTCGATCTTTTTGGTGGGTTCTGTGGAGTTTAAAGTGAAAGGGTTCCGTTTATTTTGGTTTTTTTTTTTTGTGCGGCGATGCACACACACAGCATCCAGCAATGGGGAACTTTTCGGGGCCTACACACTGCCTCTAATTGAGTTGTTGTTGGAATAAGTTAAGAACTTGGTATCGTCTCTAATTATAAGTTACGCAACGCAACCATTAATCAAATCCTTGCATACCCTGGTTTCTTGAAGTGAAGGGAACCTTAGATTACCAAGAATGAAACCCCTAAAGCATCAAATTGGCAGCTCATTATGTTAAAAAGAATTTTAAAGCCATTAATTTAAAGGTGCCATGAACCATTTAATAGTTTTATCATTGAACGCCACAACAATAGGTCAAATCTCTCAGTTTTGTGGTTTTTAAAGTGAAAGGGTTCCGTTTTGAGGCCAGTATCATTCTGCCAAGCTAAGTAATTAAACAAATAGTAGTGAGAATTGGCAATAAATGTTAAACAACTTGTTCAGCTTAAAGTTCTTTAAAACTTCAAGTGAAAGGGTTAACTTTGGGTTTTTATAATGCATGGTTTTATGGTCTTCGGTCTCCACTTCAAAAAGCCAGGGGAATTATACCGCCCGAAGCACTTTAAGACGCGTTAATTGAGCTGTGTATGTGGCTCAGTCCGTCATTTAAATAGGTAAGAATTTCAACATTCCAATAAACGATCATCTGTGAGAGTTTTATTATGTTTGAGCCACAAAAGACGGTAGACAAAAGGTTAGAGGGGGCTTTTGTTTTTATTTCTTTTTAAAGAGGAAGAACGGTAGTTATTTGTAAAAAAAAGAAGTTTCACTTTAAGCACTGATTTTCGTCACTGGCAGGCCTTTCAGTTTACGATCTTGGTTACGGTTTTAATTTGTTTAAACTTTACATATACAATGTATGTACATATATGTATGCAATTTATTCAATTCAATTATTCACTGCATCCGCACCCACACACACGGGGCTAGGGAGTGTGCGTGATCAGTTCGTGGGGAAATTCCCCCCCGTGGACAGAAGTTATCTTTCGATTCTAGTGATTCATCCATCGGCGGTTGTCAAATAAATATTATAATTATATTCTATGCATTTTTGCGCTTGAAATAGCTTCAAAAAGCATCGCAGCGCATCGCCAGCACTCACACACACACACTCAGATGCACGCAGACAAAGACAAGGTCCGGCCGATTCGGATACGATACGATATATACGATATATACGTTGTCCGCTAGACGTTGCGCTTTGCACGAGAGCCAGAAATAAACTGAAACGGAGAAAAACACGAACCGAGAGAGCGGAGCGGCGACAGCTAAGCGCACCTTGCTCAATATTGTTGTTGCTACCTTACGGTGTGCGCGTGTGTGTGCGTGTGTGAGGCTGAGTGTGTGCGAGAGTGCGGCAGTGTGGGTGCCTTGGATAAATGAGTGACGCGGCACAACTCGAAAAGTCTGCACTTTACAAGTTTATTTATTATATGACGACTTCAAGCTACTCTAATAATATTGAGGAGTTTTTGTTTAATAATTAAATTAGTGATTACTCTTACTAATTTAAATTTTTTAATTTTTTTTAAATAGTCTTAAAAATGTTTAATTTTTAAGTAATTTACTTACAATAAGTAAATATCAAGAGTTTCAAATTTAAACCTGACTTATCTAGATTTGTCATGATTTAAAGATGACTTTTACTTAAAAGTTTATAATCCCTATTTTAAAAAAAATCCTGAAAATCTTAAGTCTTAGTTACTAAAATCAAACTTATCAACGAATAAGTGTCCCAAGTTTCAGTTTCATTTTGATTAATTGTTTTCAAACTACTGTTCGCTTAGAACTCAATGCAAGACCACAAAAAGTTCGTAATAAAAACCAAATTAAACTTTACTTTGACTTTAACTTTTTTGTAACCAAAAAAAAAACTCCAAACAATCTCTTCTGAGCTTCCTCTCTTTGCTGACTCTCCGCATTTCCCGAAGAGAAACTTGGCACATGGCCAGAAGTGCATCGATTGGCATTCGGCACGGGTGTCTGGGAGGGGGGAGACCATCGCCTCCATTGCCGGCGTCTGGCTGCTGTTTGCTTTTTTCGGGGGGGTTCGTCTGGCGTTGCAACAGCTGTTGGTTGCCGCATCGCGACAAAAGACAGCCGCCACCCCAAGCCTCCCCCCAAAAAAAAATAAAATCTTTATTGATTGCATGTGCATAGGGTGGACTTTCTTTTGTAGGGTAGAACTATCCTTTAAAGTGGAATAAGGCTGTGTATTTTATACTTGAGAATTACTTATTATATCTGTATGTATAACACATGTTTCGTTAATAAAGGCGAGGTTTTTTACAGAACATAAAACGAATACCTTTTGTGGTCATGTTTAGACTTAATTTTGATGGTGAAAGCGAGATACCGGCACAAAGAGTTTTATTTAGTGGGAGACAAAAATGCTTTCAGCAATGGAAAGTGAGAATTCGAATATAGCTTGGCTTTAGTCATCTCTACCAGAGAATGTGAGAGACTGAGATTATACTCTTAGTAATCATCATGCAATTTCTGTGCCACAGTACGTATGAGTAATAATTATCGGGTTTTCTTCAGAAATTACTACAGTATTAAAACCCTTTAAATAGGTATTCAAAATAAGGCTGCAAAAGTTTGAATCGTTTTAATAAAACGTATCAGTATATATTGATACCTCAGCAATTTAATTTCATACGTTTAAACACCTTTTGAGGAGTTTTAATACCCCTAGTGATTCCAAAAGCAGTCTATAATGTCTAAGTATTAAAACCTATTTAAAAAATGTTACAAATACAACTTCCTTGGGTCCACCCTTATTCACATACGTATATAATGCAGAGGTACTAAGTTATGTATGCAGGTTTATGCACACAAACGTGCACATTCCGAGTTAAAGTGAGGCCAAATCGTAACTTCGTTTTTAATAGACTTTTACTCATGTCATTTCTAAGTAACTGACAGCTTAAATTGGTTGTGTTTAGCTTTTCGGGGGTGCTTTTAAGACAACCCCAAAAACCGTCTAAGAATAGAAGCCAGACTGAGTGGTACACGTGAAGCGAACCACTTAAACCTCTCCCTGTTGTCTTATTTCCGCCCCCTGCAATTATGAATGCAGAGATTAACAAATGTCTCTCGAGTTCCGCCCTGCAAGATATCGAGTTACCTGGAACTTTGTCTACTTCTTCGTACCAAACGTGAAGCCCCAAATATGAAGGTTAAGCTTGTGTTAAATAGCAGAGACCACCCCCGGAGTGTGTGTTAGAAGGAATGTTGCTGTAAGCACTCTCTAATCCTGAAGCACTTCAAAATCGCTCTGCTCATCAAAGCAGAATTAAAGCTACAGTTTGTGTCCTGGTTGCACATTTTTAATTTACACAAAATATATATTTATATACGGTTTAAAAGTTAATTATAATAAGATATAGATGTTATGTTCGTAGACCTTTTAAAATAACTTAGTTACGATTCGGCAAACCGAATCCCTTCTACCCCTGCCGGTTGGCCAGAATTAATATTAATCGAGCGGATCTAAAGCATAGATTCTGTACAGTCAAAAATGCACCTAACAAGGGCATAACAATATACAATTGACCTTCGAAATAATCAACTTGGTTAAACAAATATTTATACACATATTCACACGAATGGGGGCGTTAAAAATACATAACATATTTTGCGTAAGATTAAACAGTTCGCGCCAGCAGCAATTATTAACAAAAAAAAGGGTAAATGGGGGGAAAAGCGATTGTAGACAAGAAATTAGTAATTTATGGCGGCGCTGTAGTTACTAATGATACAAAGTGTCACAAATACAAAAATAAAAACATAAAGTACACATTTAACTCTTCTATTTTCCTTTTATCATCTTCTACCTATATATACTAATCCGCGATGGCCGTGTAGGGTAAGCTGCTGTGCTTCGGCTTCGTCTTGTTTATGAACACCTTAATGGCGCCATTGAAATCGGCACTGACCAGCACATAGCCACAACCCTTTTTGTGCTGCTCAACGAGTGGATCGGGCTGATTGTGAGCCAACTGCAAGAAATGACTTGTTTAATATCCCATATCCCACCCATATTAACCAGATTAATACCTTTTCCATCGAGATTTCATCCGGTTCCGGCTTGATGATGGCCTCGGGGTGTGGCGCAAATATGGCACAAGTCACCGTGGCATTGTGTGCTTTGATGCCCTCCCAGAAATCACTTCGATCCCGACGAACCTGCAAAAGAAATGCAAGAATTACAATATTTAATTTATAAACAAAATCAACGCATGACTTACCGAACTGAGCTTGGAGTAATCATGATTGGTCTTCCATATGTAGATGCACTGATTCTCGGAGCCCGCTATTATATACTTTCCATCATGGCTAAAGGAGCCCTTGATTTGCGAGGACACATTCAGGTAGCCCTTGTACTTGCACGACAAATTCAAGTCCCTCAGATCGTACAAGCGCACTCGACTGTCGTTGGAGGTAACCAGAATCTTATCCTCGCCGGGCATGGGTTCAATCCCACTGATCTTGCGTCCAATACGATTCTTGCCCCGCGTGGAGCGTACATGGATTTGCGTATGATACTTGAGCTGATCCGTGTTGTAGAATATGCAGCGACCATCGTAGCTACCCACCACGGCAAACTGTCCGTTCTGACAGAAGTTGGCAGCCGTTATAAGCTTCGTCTGGCCATCGACCTCATTCCACAGGGCCACCTTCTTGTCGGGTATATTCCATAATCTCAGCTTGCCATCGAGGCTGCCGCTCAAAAAGTACCTGTCGTCGCGGGGATGAAAGGCAATGGCCGTGACAAAATCGATATGCTGGAAGCAGCAGAGGCACTCCTTTCTGGATATGTGCCAGAGCCGCACAGTCTTGTCCATGCTGCTTGAGAGAATGAAGTAATTCTTCGACCAGCTAACGTCCAGCAGATCCGAGGTGTGGCCATTGTAGGTGCAAAATGGCTTGGGCATGAACGGTCCAGGGCATTTCTCGGCAGCGGTGGCCATGGCAATGGCCTCCTCAGCCGAATGCTGCGACACTAAGGACTCCTGCGAGGGTGTGGGCGAGGATTTTTGATCGGCATTGTATTTGTTGCGCATGTCCTGGAGGAAAAGGTTAAGTAAATGAGATTAGATGTTAACAAGGTACTTGCACTCCTTCCCCTGGGTTACCAAGGTCAGGACTCTATCCTGGTAGAGATTTTGCTTACCTGAAAGAATGGATAGGCATCTTTGAGGACCCAGATCCTCAGCACCTTATCTTGCCCGGCCGTGGCCAACAGACGGCCGCAGGAACTGAATTTCATGCACCACACAGCGCTGGTATCCTCGCCACTCAAATCCTGAACATGCTGCAGCTTGGTGAACTCATACGGCCCCTTGTTGGACGACGAGGCCTTGATTTTGATATACTGCTCGGGATTCATGGCATCCACAATATCCGCCACATCCTCCTTGTGCCGCGCATGCGACACTTCCGAAGCAATTGACTTGGCCTTGTCCACCGTCTTTCGCATTGTGGTGCCAAAGAAACGTTTAATTCGCGCCGTTTTCTTCTTGAGGCGGCTGCCATCCTCCGCCTCGAGCTCCTCCTCGTCGGGCACTTGCCCTTCAATGCTGGGCGGTATGCCAATGACACTTTCCTCATCCGACTCCTTCTGAATTACTTCCAAGTGCGAGGTCAGTTTGAGGATGTGTAGGGAGAGCGGATTCCAGCCCTCAGGCACGGGTGGTGAACGCATTTCGGAGAGCGGCATATTCTCGCCGGTGTCCAAATTTTTCACAGGAACTTGTTCGAGTATCTCAAAGTCGGTTAGCTGCTTGCCCGAGCTGGTGCGCGTGCGTACATAGATATTCATCTGCTTGAGTACATCCTCGTCGCCAGCGGACTTGCGGCGCTCCTTGTCGTTGGTGAGGCGATAGAAACCCGGATAACTGCAAGTAAATTAGAGGTATTAGAGAAAGAACTAGACATTTTTGTAACAATAACTCACCGCGTGGCGCTGCCCAAGCTGTTGGAGCCTGTGCCCGCCAACTTGGGCCGATTCGCGTTCTCCATTAGCATCTTTTCGATGCGCTCGATTTCATCCTGGGACGGACCCTGCGCCTTGTTGCTGGCCTCATCGCGTGGCTTCACCACATAGCCACCCTGAATGGCCTTGAACAGATTGAGTCCCTGATTGGGATCAATGGAACTGTGAGGCATAGAAATACCTGTTAATATCTTCTCTCGACTCCTACAAATTATAAACATTTTACATACCTAACCCTGCCCGGTGCCGAGTTACTTTTTGCCGAATTCGAGGGACTTGGCTTCGAGTGCACTGACGTTGAGCTGCTACCCAAGGATTGCGAGGACTTGGGCCCAGCCATGGTCACCGCAGAGGCCATGCTACGCATATGAATCGCACTTGTCGAGGGCAGCGACGAGGACGCCGCCGTTGTCGAAGCTGAAGCAGAGACAATCGTGTTCGTGGAGGAGCAGGTCAAGGTAGTGATGGAGGCTGAGGCGGTAGAGGCTTCATTGAGGGAGCTCTCAAACTCCATGACAAACTTCTGCTGGAAACCTTGAACGCTCTTCACCGAACGCGTGTCACTGTCGGTGTCTTCATTGTCGGCCTGCGGCTCGGAGGAGGAACTGTTGGAGAAATTTCGAGACTTTTTCTTTCTTCGCGGCGGCGCCACGGGTCCGCTTGAAGTAATGGAGTCCGTGGTCTTTGACTGGGCAAGCTTGGTGCTTGCTATCACATCCGGCTCCTGCAGCATGATGGCGTTGGTAGCTCCTGTCGCCGTTGTGGCAGCTGCCACTGCCGCTTCCTTGCTACCCTGCTGATGCTTCGGCGAAACCCGTGGCGTACTCAGGCCGGAAGAGGTGGTGTTGCCAGTGCTCGGTGGATTGGTGTTAGGCACTGCCGGCGCCTGTTGCTGTGCTTGATGTTGTTGATATTGTTGATGTTGCTGTTGTTGTGCCTGCTGCTTCTGCTGCTGCGCATTCAACGAGGCCAGCGACTCGCGATCTATGCTAATGGCTGCCAAACAAATATTAATATTTGCAAATAATATCTGAGTGTGTGTGTGTGTTGTCTACTTACCGGAGGGATCGATGCTGCCGGCCAAAATGCGGCCCACGCGCCCCAATGACGTCATGCTCTGTATGCTCATCGTATCGGTCTCGATGACCTTAAACGGATGCGTCGAACGGCTGGTGAAGATGCCATCCGTGGAGCTATTCTGTAATTCGAGTTTCAAGTGAATAATTACAACCGGGAGAGCGGAGTGTGTGCGTGCGACAAAGACAAATACAAGTTGGAGAAACAGAAATAAACATGGATAACGAAAGGTATGTATACCTGAGAATCAGGTGTGAGTGTGTTTCCTGGATTATCATCTTCGTCGTTTTGCATGAACTGACGCAGTTCTTGAAAGCGCTGTCTACCACCATACTATATTTATTTATTATTGTATTATTATAGATATTATATTCGTTTTAGATTCGAGTTAAGTTGTTTTTGTTTTCGGTTTATATTCGGTTCGTTGAGTTTGTTTTGGAAATGAGGCGGAGAAAATATGAAAGTAAAGAACACAAATATGGACACGAAATTAAACGGGGGGGCGACGATTTTGGGTATTATTAATTTGGTTTATAAATAGTTATCCAATTTTAGGAAATTGTACACAGAATAACCCATTAAATAAATGTTTAAAGGAAGAGTTACTCTAAGCATTGTGTTGTTTATGTAAAAGTTGTAGTTATCTAAGCTTTATCTACATATTAATCAATAAGTAAACTGATGTTATATCGACCTTTAACCAGTTCCTTTCCAAAAATGATATAACACTTGCTTTGTTGTTTTATTGCCGCCGTTTATAGTGCAATTAAAAATTTGTTAGCTCGCCAATGCCGATAGTAACTAGGTATTGTCTAAAAATAGAAAGTGTGGTATACCTACATATAGGGAACAGAAAAAAATATGCATCGGTCTATACGGACAGCTTAGACGTATTTTTCATAGATAAAATCTGTATATTCATTAATTTAGAAGCTCTTTAAAGATACCTACAAAGCCTTACATATTCAGGGCTTGAAATACAATTAAAATCATTTAAAAACCTACTTAAAAGTATGCCACGAAATATATACTTCTTCGCAAGAAAGCATTACGTTTAGCATACTTTTAGACACACTTTAAATGGTCTTCAAATCCATAGTAAATCTTTAAACTATCTAGAATCTAGCATAAAGGCTTCCTTCCCTATTAATTATAATAAAAACCTATCTAAAAACCTCTCAAAAACTCATCAAAATATACCCTAAGCTATATTCCTTGAGAACCCCAAACAAAATTACTCCCCACTTACGGATCCAGCAACTGGTTTCGGCTCGGCAAACACTCCCGCGACACCGCCAACTGCTTCTTGATGCTTCAGCCGGGCACCCAAACTGTTGGTGGGACTCCTGGTGGCGGGCGTACCAGCGCCAATGGGTGTTGCATCGCTGTCCGACGAGGCCGCCGCATTGACCCGTACAGCGGGATCGGGAAATATGAACTCCTGGGCCACCTCGGGCGGCAGTTTGCGACTGTAAGCGGCAACAAGAGCATTTAGTCGCATGAATTCCGGATGCATGTCGCAGCCAAGTACTTACCACAGCGTCGAATGGCGATTGGGCGTTGTGTCCTCGGCATCGAAAAATTCCTCTGAGCTGTCCGAATCCGTTTCCAGCTTACTCATCTTCCCGTGGTGCGTTGTGCGTCGCGCGTCGTCGAGTGGCTATCTCTATTACCTAACCGCCCAACCGATCGACTTCCCCCCGAACTGCTGTATGCAAATTGACCACGAAATTACGCTTTTTTCTCGCTCTTTTTTGTTATTGATTCCCTTTTGTTGCTGCTGGGCGCTTTGTTGGTTGCTGGCTCTTGTCTGCTTGAATTTCAGTTAGGTGACGTCACTTGCTGCAGCGATGGCCCTAAACGCATTGTACTTAGCGTTTTGCCATCGATTGGGGGGTGGGGGAACGGAGTCTTACTAGTAATTTAAGTTGAAATTTAATTTTTAATTGAGTTTTACGCCCGAGCGTAAATACTAGAGGTGTCAAGTGTGCGATAGCGTTTTCGATAGCACGAGATGATTCATGACAAATCGATAGATTGCATGAGACCGGTCCGCCACTGTGCTGATCAGCTGTTTGTTAATTCGTTGAAATCGAAGCAAAGTTTCCCACCGCTTCCGTCAGCTTGGCAATGCGAATATCATGAGCGTAATAAGACCTTTTCGCCACTTTTTTAGATATATTCCGTGATGGTCCGGAATTCTCTTTAGGTCTGCTCAACCAGATCGAGGTTTTTCACTGCTAAAATGACGGGACCGCGAAAATATAAGAAAAGACACCATCACAATTTCCTGCCTTTTTAAAGCTTTTTTTACACCCAAGGAGTTGGCAACACTGCTTGGTTTTGTAAACATTTTTCCACACGGCACGAATTTGTTTACTCAAAATGTATAAATGCATGTGATTTTGGCGACTTGTAACTTTCAGTTGAGCGACTAGCGGGACAGTTCGAATACTCTCGCGGGGTCAAGTGCATTCAACATTTAACTTTCTCGGTGCACAAAATAAAAGTGAATGCAATTACTGCTGCGAAGTATAAAAAAAGACGGGTGCCAATGATCGCTTACTTACTACGCAATAGAAAAATAATTTATCAAAACAATTCGGCTAAACGTAGACGCCAATAACAAAGGATAGAGTTATTGCTTTGTGGCGTCATCATAAAATTGGTTTTTTGATAAAAGCACGTTAACCTCGTTCCGCCCGCAAGCTGCATTACGGTAAAAATAACTGCATAATGTTCCGTTTGCGAAATTCACAAAGAGCGTAATGAATTTTTGCAAGCAAACAAAAACAAAAGACTTTTATGGATATTTTGCAATAAATCTAGACATCTGGAAGTTTTTAAATTCGTCATGCTTATCGGTTGTATAGTATGTATATACATACTTATGTTTGTTATGAGTTATATTTTGTTATGCCCCATTGCGGCTGTTTCCTGATAAAAATATAAAAATGTCTTTAATAATGATGTTTTCTATGGAAAACGTGTATACAATTGATAGAATGCGCTTTGCATTATCTTTCTTATCAGTTATTGTTTAAATTGAAATATTTTGTAATTCCCCTCAACAAAAAGAAAACATTTATTCCCAAAATATGCGGTTTGCCATGAGACAGAAACCAGTTTGATAAGAAATACTGCTTGCAATTTGTTCGTTACTCAAGTGAAACTTCAACTACCTCAAATACTTCCGATTTTCCCCAGCAAATAATGCGATATAACTAACCTAGTGTAAGATTATCATCAGCCACACGTCACTAATAGCGGCCATATTTGATAAACTATGCCAACGGCGCACTCGAATCTAATCTGAAATCTGTGCGTGTATTAACCATTATCAGCGCAATAAAAACATATATGTATATACATATGTTCAAATCCAATGAAAAAAATTGAATAGATTTTGTGGACGGACAACAACACAACAATGACAACTTGTTTTGCAAACAGGTTTTGCCGCTTCGATCTTGCTTAAAAATAATTATTGAAATTTTTTAAGGGTTTCGGTTCTGTTGTACACCGCACTGTGATCCCCACTGAAAAGTAAACTTATGATCCGTACGAATCGTAAAATGTAGTTTACATTGCTGATAAATGGATGAGTATTACATAGTTAAAGCTTGACCGACCGATCGGTAAAGTACACAATACCATATTACATATTTCCCTGATATCAGTTATCATTTCTTTGTTTGTGGCATTTACATGGGCCTGCTATAAATATTTTCAGGGTTTCTATACATATAGTATAGTATCAAGGGATCCATTTTCTCTCACTTTAACCGAACTGTTCGGCATGTTCTGATTGATAATTGCTAGCTCACTTGAATCGGCCGCCATGTCTCATTTTTAGTGCAGCGTGCAAAATAATCTCTGTGCCATTTTGATGATCCAATGAAAAATTACGGCATATATTGGCGACAATAATGATTCATGTAATATACTAGTTAGCAACACACATTGACTTCTGGAACTCCCCTACTATAATTTCGATTTTGTGTCTATAAGAATGGCAGCCGAAGACCATCTCGCCCCCATAGCGAGCTCAGTTACCGGCGCGATAACAACACACACAAGTTGCGGATCTCGGAGCATAAATTTCCGCATTAGTAACAGTCAAGTGTGCTATAGTTATTATTGTATTGTGTTAACGGCTGAAAAGACGCCACATAAATCAACTTTAAAGCTTCGTTCTCAGCGAGAGAATATGAATCTTTTGTCCACAACTTGTATGCTCTCTACTTGTGTACATTAATTTAATTGTTATAATGTGACATGTGACTTTTTGAGGCCCTATATACCTTTAATTAAAGGATGTCCGCAAGGAAACAGTAATAAAAACGATTTGTTTATAAATAAACGACTGGTTTCTTGAGTGTTTTAAAATCTATTCAAAAACCTCGAATTTCTTTTGTTAAAAGTAATTTTACGGGAAGACTCGTTCCGAAATACAACAGCTAAATACACATAGTAACCATCTTATTGCGCTGAAATTGGAGTATTTGTACAAGTGATTAACTGATTATAAGCAAAGAAACTTGACTGGCTTCCTAGGAACGAATTTTGACTACTCAAAACCGGCTTTCAACTCACAAGAAACAGAAGAATATGATTTCAGAGTTTATTGAATCCCTGAGAATCCAACACTAGACATTTATTTCAATTACACAGTTTAATTTGCAACTGTCATGGTGAATATACTATGAACATTTTTAAAATAATAAACAGTCCAAGAAGTACTCTTAAAAATTATATTAAAGCAGTTTAGCATTATGTTTTTCTTATATTTAAATTGCAGATTTAGTCTATGTTTTATTTAGCTTGTCTTACCAAAGGCTTCAAGCTTAGATAGAAGTTTCTTCACATAGAGAAGGGTCTCTCATCAGTATTCGCTTGTTATTTATACCCAAATTAGATTTATTTCCATTTAACTGAATTCAGAAACTCTTTTAAATTAAGTTTGAAAATGCTTCCAACAGAATTTCCAATTTACAATATATTGCAGACTTAGACCGAAACCTCATTTCCATAATAATAATTATAAAATGCCTTTATTTAAATTTCTTGATGAATGAATCATCTATTTGCACAGTCTCATCATCAGTCTACTTTTTTTATAGACTTTATATATTATTCAGACAGATCTGCCTCCCTTTCTTCCCTCCTCTGTAATTACCAGAGACTAAATCTAATCAGAACAACTTGCTTTTGTGATAGTTCAATGACAATGTCGACGAAAGATAAGAGGTCGGCCATAGCTATTCCACTCACGGGTTCGTCTCTCCCATCTGCTGCTACCTGTTTCAAGTTCAGGTAGGCAGAATAATACTCTTCTATTCCCCCGGATTCCCCAATACACATGTGTAGTATTGGCCGTTTAACAAAGCTGCCGAAATCATACCACTATGATACCTAACCGACTTGACTTCAGGCGACGGCGTCTGTAATCTTATCGCCGCAAAAAGTGAACAGTTTAAGCTGCATCGTTCGTGCACATCAAATCGGAAATCAAATGGAAACAAAGTATATCTTGACGTGGGCGTTCCGAGCCCCCGGCGTCTTCTAAAATTTTTTCATTTTAGTCTGTTTGTGCACAGTAAGGGCGACGGTTATCGAGTTTGGTAAATTCGCTCTGCCCTCTTTGTTTTATTTTTGCTTAATTTACGGTCCGTTTCGGGTTGCTACCAGTTGCTATAAGTTGTAATCTACTAGAGTCTGATTTACAAGTGCTATTTATCGAATTCAAACTAAATTTATTAAGGTTTCTTAACGATTTAGCAGACAAATGGTTTTGATTTAAAAAAGCTGTCACATACGTCACTAAAAATACGAAAAAAAAAAACGTATTAATGCTCTATTAATATTTTAATTAAATGTGTCTTAGAAAAGACTAATTTTAATCAGTAAAATTAGTATGAAAGTGCATGCAAAATCGAACGATATTCAGAGTATTAAGTACTTAATTACTCTCTAGGATTTTTTATGCCAATCGAACTTAAAGTAAAACCCCAATTTAATGTATATAAAAATCTCAATAATCAGCAATTACTTTAAAGATCATTTGAGGCAGGACACAGAGGCATTTCTCCTACTCATCCTGACGAATAGCCTGCCACCGGGCAATGGTCTTAGTGTGATTGACTGCTGTTCCTCCTAAAGCTATCTCTAGTCACACTTGAGCCGCTGGGACTTAAGTTTTACAGAGACCTGCTTATCGAACCTGACAACAGTGGTCTCAGCCAGGAGTCCCATTGTCCCGTATCTAAGAGATTTGCCCATCACAGTGTGTCTGACACTGACTGGGCATCTAGGCATTCGATGAGCTTGTTGCTAAGTGTACGATTTTCGAAGCATATATGTACTACTAGCTCAACTTTGTTGTAGACTTATCTAAATTGTATCTGTGAATTTCTTTAAACCTTTTTTTTTAGGGCACAAGTCGTAAACAGGACATGACCAGGCGACAGCAGTGACTGAAGAAGAATTAGCACAGAATAGTTACAAAATAGCACATAAATAGCCACAAAAAGACAGACAGCCAGCCAACAATGAGCACCAACAGCAGCAGCTTCTTCGACGAACATTTCGCCATGCTATACTCTAACCTGATGGATCAGTATATGCCAGAATACTTCAAGAGCTTTCAGTACACGCCATGGGTCTTCTCGCTCCTGGGATCCATGGTCATTGGACTGAGCGGGATATTCCCGCTGATCATCATTCCCACAGAAGAGAAGATGGCCAAAGAGGGGTACAAAGATCGTAAGTAACTAAGGAAGAAGCCACAGAAAACTATTCTAAATCTGTAAATGTCTTCTCTTTCCAGCTGCGGATTCAAAACTCCTGCGAGTCCTTCTCAGCTTTGCTGTCGGCGGACTCCTGGGCGATGTCTTTCTCCACCTGCTGCCAGAGGCTTGGGAAGGCGACAATCAAGATCCATCTAGTCATCCTTCGCTACGCTCGGGTCTTTGGGTCCTTTCCGGCATACTCATCTTCACAATAGTGGAGAAAATCTTCTCCGGCTATGCCAGCGCCGACGAGGAGAATCCACAGCCCAAGTGCGTGGAGATTGCCAACTGTTTGCTCCGCCGCCATGGCGGACAACTGCCAGAGGGCGAGACCGCTGAGAGCTGTGGCGGTGCCTGCGACATAGAGGATGTGGACAAGGTGTGCTTCCTTCGCGAACGAGAGCAAAAGTCCAAGGAGAAGAAGGAACAGCCCAAGAAAGTGGCCGGCTATCTTAACTTGTTGGCCAACTCAATTGACAACTTCACGCATGGCCTGGCCGTGGCTGGTAGCTTTCTGGTCTCCTTCCGACATGGAGTTCTGGCAACATTCGCCATATTGCGTGAGTAAAAATTAATTCCCTTCGGAAAAACCCTTATTTATGATCATTTTCCCCTTTGGCAGTGCACGAAATCCCGCACGAGGTGGGTGACTTCGCCATCCTGCTGAGGTCTGGCTTCAGTCGCTGGGACGCCGCCCGTGCCCAGCTTCTAACGGCGGGGGCGGGTCTACTCGGCGCTCTGGTAGCCATCGGTGGCTCCGGTGTAACATCGGCCATGGGTAAGCTTAAGGGGGCTTTGCCAACTGACAAGTCACTGAACTTATCTTTACATTTACAGAGGCACGTACCTCGTGGATCATGCCGTTCACCGCAGGCGGCTTTCTGCACATTGCTCTGGTCACAGTATTACCCGATCTCTTGAAGGAGGAGGAGCGGAAGGAGTCCGTCAAGCAGCTGGTGGCCTTGGTATTCGGCATTGCGTTAATGGCCGTGATGACGATGCTTTTCGAACACTAGGCAGTAGTACTACGACAGCAATACATGAGATGAAAAATTGATCCATAGACACGGTTGTAGTTCTACGACTGTCGCTTGGCAGTTTCCAAATTTACAAGAATTTGTTGTACTTTATGGGGGGATTTATCGGTAATCCCGTGTGCGCCTGCGTTATGTAATTATAGCCGATATGAATGATATTTAAAATTATTGTTAATGATTACGTATTATTGTATCATACTTATGGAACGAAAAATTGAAAAATAGACACTTAAGGGAGACTCGCTGTGAGTCTCCGCAATCCATGAAGGATCTTCGCGTATTTCATTTGGGGAATCTCAGAAAATGAAAAGAATAAGAAAACGGAATGTACTTCCTTTAAAAAACAAGTCCTTTATTTTGTTTTTTTGTTTGCAAATCAGGCTTGCAAGCTTATCTAGTGCCTTTATTTCTTAGACTTGATCTTCTTAAGGTAGAATTCCAACTCCTTGCCTTCCAGGATGTAGCCATCGGAGCGGCCGCACTGTCCAGGGCGGGAAGAAATGCAAGCTGCAAGGATAAAGAACGAGAAAATAGATTAGTCAAGGGTTCCACTCCATTGCGGGCATACAATTTAATAAGCTAGGAAATCAGAGTAACTATGACAAGCCGAATCACACCCAACAGGCTTGCATCTCTCTTAAAACAAGATCGATGCAATAAAGTTGTTGGATCGCTAAGGTTTTTACATCACTTAAGGATATTTATCTATCTTTAAAGGAGAGAGAAGTAGATACATACCCAAGATGCGGCCGGAAGTGAACTGATCCTCCAGGGCCTGCTCGACCTTGCCGTACTTCTGGCGCTCCAGGTACTTCTTCATCACCTTTTCGCTGCGCTTCTTGGTCAGCACGTCGTTCTCGTCCTCCTTCTGGGCATGCTTCGGGTTACGCTTGCGTCCCAGGGGCAGCACGTAGTGGGACTCGTACCACTGACGGAATGGCGTGGCATCGATCACCACGATGCTGTTCTTCACCAGAGTCTTGGTGCGCACCAGCTCGTTGTTGGAGGCATTGTACACCACATCGGCGATACGGGTCTTGCGGGCGACACCCTCAGATGCCCAGGCAAAGTTGCCGTTCTCCAGGCGCAGAGCGCGCAGCTTGGAGTTGCCACCACGAGTGCGCACACTGTGTACGCGGCTGGAGCCAAGCTGGAAGACACGAAATAAAGGTTTTAGTTTGGGGCTTACTCTTTGGGAAATTGGTTTTGGTGGGGCAGGTGGTCAGTAGTCCGAACATAAAGCATTTCAATCATCAAGAAGTGTGCTCGGGAGCACAATTGCAGTTGACACGCGTTAACATCATATAAATGGATGGTTGGATATCTTGGGGTTGGTTTCAGAGGCTTTATATATGTCAAATATTTTACTTTATCGTATTATTTGTTTAATTGTTTTGCTTAGTGATTTATTTGTTGTATTTCATGCATATTCCTTAGACATATAGTCTAAGTCTATATATATACCAATAGCTGAAACAAGCTAAAATTAGGTTAAGTTCAGCAGTTCTGATATAGATTAATAATCAAATAAAACAAGGACTACCTAAAATGAAAACTGTATGTAGGAAATACCATTAATAAACTAGCTCACAAGGTCTTGAAGGTACTTGAATTTAAATTTCCTTATTAAAAGAAAAAATTACTAATATAAATACATTTAATACCACAAAATCGCATGTACCTAGTACCTAGATATGAAATATAGGTACAACTGCCTGCCATCACTGATTACGGTACATATCACAAAATGTATCCAGTTTAAAAAGAATAACATATTCCTTAATTTGGACCTGAGCAACCGGGCCCAAGACACCAACGCATAGCTTTACATATAGCCAGATATCA
The DNA here is from genome assembly GCA_008042475.1 of Drosophila kanapiae. Taxonomy (NCBI): domain Eukaryota; kingdom Metazoa; phylum Arthropoda; class Insecta; order Diptera; family Drosophilidae; genus Drosophila; species Drosophila kanapiae. The sequence goes on along the minus strand of VNJM01000803.1, from coordinate 215,991 downwards.
GGCATTTTCTCACCTTGGTGTTGGCGGCGGGGCGGCCCAACTCGAACTTGCGCTTCTTGCGAAGCGACTTGCGTTTGCCTCCAGTGGCGCGGCGCTTGTGTGCACTATCACGGCTAATACCTGAATAAAACATATATTAATTAATATTTTAGTACAGAACACATCATTAGTAAGTATCAAGTAAATATCAAGAAGAGTACAACATCACATTGTGCGGGGGAAGGGGACATATCTAACACGCCGCATTGCACGGGGCGCGAGTTAATTTCACATATTTTGGAGTTTTGCGCGGCGGATGCGGCTGTAGACGGTCTTTGTGCACAATATTATGTTGTTTGCGGAGGTTTTTCGGCTGTTTTTCTTGATATTTTAACGCAATTTCCGCGAGGTTGACTTACCCATGTTCGAGTAAAAAGCGAGAAAGAAAGGAACCTCGTGTCAAAAAAAGTAGGGTTACTTTTCTGCAGAGTTGCAATAACATCGATGTTGCTATCGATACATTTATATCGATATATCAATGTTATTAAAAGGCGATACATCGATGTCTGTAAACACCAAATTTAAGTTGGTTAATCCGAATTTGTGCGCCATTTAATAATCTAATTTCCATTTTTATTAACTGTAATTTTTTCTGTTATCAATAATATCAATATTATAAGCAATAATAAACGGACAACAAAAGTATCGAAATAAGTAATATCTTTCTTTACAGCGATTGGCAGCATTGTTCTGTTAACAGGCGTCTAACTGTGCCGATTGTTCTGTTAAGCAGTGCCAGACTACATTAGAAAACTTGAGTGGAAACCCTTAATACGTTGGATAAAAGAGGACGTGTAGACATGTAAAATTTTCCGCGGAAAATCTTCGAATCTCCCGCAATACACCCGTGTACAAGCGTAGAAACGCTCCCGAAGCATCAGCTCCCATATATCGCGATAGTACAACAAACAACGATAGCTCGAGACTATCGGTAGTGCCATCGATGTTTAGACAGCTCTAAATACACTGTACTTCTGAAAATTGGAAAATAGGCGAATTGGTTAATAAATAAGCTAACAACATTTCGAGTCCAACCGATTGGATCTGCCGGAGGCGTCGATACCAACACACTGGATCTCCCCATGACACTATGGTCGGGAAGAACTTCAAGGCCCTGTCGCACTTTCACCGCCTCACCGAATACATAGTACAGTGCAAGCATTGTGACAAGACGCTCTCCTCCAAACACACCTCGTCCAACCTGACCCGCCATCTCATCCGCAACCACAAGCTGCTGGCCCGTACGATTTTCGTCGGGGAGGAGGGTAAAATGCTCGCGGAGCTCAAGGACGAGCTGGATGCATCTGTTTCTGAGGACTTGAGCATGGAACTACAGGAGGGCGAGGGCGAGACAAAGAGTGCGGTGCGCACGATCATTGGCGGAAAGCACGAACATTTGGACCGGCACATCCACGAGTCGGAGATGCGGAACAAGGTGATTGGGAAGAACAACAAGCTGTGGGCGCACTTCATCCGCATGTCGGAGTTCATGGCCAAGTGCAAGCACTGCGGCAAGACGCTCTCCTCGAAGCACTCCTCCTCCAACCTGATGCGACACATTGTGCGGCGCCACAGCAACCTAGCCAAGACCCTCAACCACTCACACCATCATCTGATGACGCCCAAGAATGAGGTGTTTGCCGGCCTGGAGCGACGACAGCTATCGGATCCGCTGGAAAAGGTCAACTTTGACGATGTGGACAGCATCATCGAGAAGGTGGCGGACCACTTGGATGACGAGGTTCGTTGGGGGGCGCTTCCAACTGCTGGAACTGCTTTAAATTTGCCTTCTTTAAAGGTCACCTCGATCTCGCTGCAGGAACCCTTCTATGAGTATGTTGTGGACAGCTCGGACAACGCTGTTGTAGACACGCGGCAAGAGGATCCCGATCCAGATCCTGAGCCTGAGCCCGGAGACCTGCACAGCCTAATACAGCCGGACAACGCCTCGCTTGCGGAGTCCACCACGCAAATGGACGAGAAGCTAAAGGCGGAAACGATATACTACAATGAGATGGCCGAGTTGGCAAGAGCCAAGCGCCGACTTATCGATTTGCAGACGAAGAAGCTGCTGCTTGACATGAATGTGGTGGAAAATTAACACCAATTGACGGAAATTTACATGTATTTTGTAGGAAGGCGAGCAATATGATTATGTTTAAATATAAGTACAATTATACAATACAAATACAAATACAATACAATACAATACAATTATATATACAAATACCATGTGCAGACTTGCTGCGGGGGTTGCCAGTGCTATATATAAAATTTTAAATTTTTTTAAGCCTAAAATAAAAAATATAGTACTTAAAATAATAAATAATTTGGTTATCAACTATTTTTAAAAGCGTAATAATTCCTTGTATTTGTTAACGCCTGGTCACACCGAGCTCTTACTTAGAGCTGACGGGAAATCTTTATTTAGGTTTTTTTTTCAATTTTACAGTATTTGTTCTATGTTAAAAGTGAGGCTATCGAGTTTTCCGATTGTTTTCCATCAAAAATCTGGAAAAATGCCTCAACGTTATTGTGGCGACGCCATGTTGTGCGCTAGCGTTTTGAGTTAATTACGTGTGACAGGCCTGGTCACACTACATCCCTAGGAAGCGTAGCCTTTTTGTTTTTCACGAGAAATTGAAGGAAAAATCTTGATATTTAAGCTGGCTCTTTCACAACGAACAAACAAAATGGCAAGTTTTTCGCCAAACCAACTGCGGCAGTGCGCCCGCTTCACCGGCACCGCCTGCACGCCGGAGAAGGAGCAGCAGCTGCGCGAGCAAATCCACACGGAGCTGGCCAAGATCAAGTACTGCGCCAATCCCACTTACGAGTGTAGCCTGATGCGGGTCGATGGCCATGAGTACTGCATCCGTCACATTCTGCGCGATCCGCGCTCCACTTACCGCCAGTGCACGCATGTCTATGCCAATGGCCGGAAGTGCATCAATGCGGTGGCCAAGTTTGACAATAAGAAGGAACTGATACTAACCACACTCTGCTTCGAGCACAATCGCCAGACGCAGCTGCAGAAGACGCACGTGGCCGTGGGACGCGTACGCAAGCTGGTGGAAACGAACGAGACGCTGCTCAACAGCCTGGCGTCGCACATCAATGTGGAGGACATAAAGCCGGAGCCGCCGAAGACAGAGCCGGATGAAGATGAAATAGATGTGGTGTCACCACACGTTACACCTTTTGGTAGGTTTCCTAACTTATTGAAGAGTTTTGTGGTCCAAACTTAAGGCCAATCCCTTGCAGATTCCCAAGATAATCGCAACAGCATTGGCGATATTGTGGACTCAACGCGTAAGCGTCGTCGCATTCTGGACTATGCTTCGGACAGCTCCAGCAATGACGAGGATCCGCCCTGTCTTAGGAATACCGCTCAGGATATTGATTTCAATGGGTCCGACTACGAAAGCATCGATTCGGAAGACGATGATCCCTTAAAGTAAGTGCTTGGACTACTCCCTTGAAGTAAATATCTAATAAGTCTTATCTTTGGCAGACATGCTGGCGTCTACACGCGTGCAGAGGCCGTCCGCGTGGCCGAGACCAAGTTGATTAAGCTGCAGGGCCTTTATCGCGAAGAGATCTCCCATTTACAGCATGTCCTGAAGCAGCGTCGTCGCAAGTACTTGCACGACATTCGCCGTGAGCGGGAGCTCTATTGTACGCTTGCTAAAATTTTAATATTAGTTGGACAAGCTTACTAAGTTTTTGTTTTCTTTACAGGCAGCATCCATGACCAGCTGAAGGACACGCCGCACGAGCGGAAGCTGTACGACCAGCTGAAGGCGCTGAACACATACCATCGTCGCCAGGGCATGGAGGCGGTGCTTTACAAGAAACTAAAGGAAAAGCGTGCCAGGGACACACTGTACTCCTCGAAGTCGGCGAGCAACCCGAAATGCGTATTCACCGAGGGCGGCGTCAAGTGCGGCGAACGAACACTGCCGTGCTGCAAGCACTGCCGCAAACACATACTGGAGGATAAGCGACAGGTACTGTTTCGGGCCTGCGGCGTGGAGCGTAGCGGAGTTGTCTGCCAGGAGCCGGTGGCAAGCATACTTGAAGACTCCAATTGTGTGCTGCACCTGACCGTGGCGCCGGCCAAGCGCCAGTATATACAAAAGGTGCGTTGAATTACAGACCCACAAACCTAACCTAACCCAACGCATAACCACCACATGTTATTACTCAAACTTGATCGATATTCCAACTGCCTCCACTCACTCATTGCCATAAGTTGTGTTGCACATAACTGCTGGAGATACACTCAGTTAACACAGAAACTGAACTGTCAAACAGTTTGTAATACCCAATAGTGCGCATAAATTAGATATAGGCTTACATTTTGCTGTAACGCTAGTGCTAAGTATATAGATAGATACAAACTAGATACAAAGATACACTTGTACATAAGTACTTACTTAGTATTGTCATTTTAAGTAAGTCGCTTTTGTGATCGAATCCAGCCTGAATAAATTGCCGACCTCTTCATCCCCATTCCCGCTAGTTTTATGAACTACCAAGCACACCGCCGCTAAAAAGTATCTTTGCTGCTGGCCGCGGTCGTGATAATTCAAGTGAAGAAGAGCGTCCGAACAGCATGAAGCAGCCAGCTGAGGGTGGTGTTGGTGGTGGTGGTGGTGGTGACGATTTGGACTTGGACTTTGCCAATAGCATCTTTGAGTTCGATCTCGACACGGCCGAAGATCTGGCGAATACCCTCAACGACGATTTGTTTCTCAATTTGGACACTGACCTAGGCCTGGCCATCAACAATCAGAGTCTGGTCGATGTAGACTCTGACAAGGAGGAGGCCGATGATGCTGCTAGCACCGAGGCGGCGGTCAGTCCCACCGAAACTCTCGATCAAGATACCTTTGACGCAAGCCCCCTTGACTTAGACCCAACTCAAGCTTTTCAAGACAATTCCGAACTAAACTATGAAGCTATGGACGAAACCGATACCAATGTTAACGAAGTGCTGCGCATGCTCGATGGTATTCAAGATATGCCGTGGTTCGATGCCCTAATGAACTAGTAACAAGCTAACTTAGTAATTAACTAACACAATCATTCCATCAAGTATTCACTTATCTGTAGGTTTCTCTTTGCTTACTGTTTTTGACCCCTGTGTACGTTCCTTCACAGAAATGCGAGTCCGAGACCGAAGAGGACGACACCACCAACGCGTCTGCCAGTGGGAGTGCCCGTCTAAAATCAGTTAAGAAAGAACCCGAAGATAATGTGCTTGTCAGCCAAGTTCTTAACGTTACCACAGCCCATGGCGAGGACAGCAAGGAGGCTATCAAACTCATAGAGCCCATATAAGACCAAACTAGTTCTACTTCGTAAGATTTTGTAGTTTAAATGTTTACTGTTTGCAATCATAAATAAATATATTACTTAAACCATGAGAATTGTTTCTATCTGTGAGGAATAAAAGGTTACACTTATCCTTTTGTGGTTTTACGTATTTATTTATTTACATTTAATGGCTTCTAATAATTTATACAACTTAATAATTGCATTGTATGTTTATGTATATTTAACAGTTCACTTTTGTTTTATACAGAAAACTGCATAGCTCTTGCAGTTTCTTATAAAAATAGAAAATATGCACTCCGTTTGCTTAAATGTAATGACTGTAATTATTTGATCTTAAAGCACAGTTAAATATATATCAGTTATCAGTTCCTCCGTTCGGTTGTCTCTCTACTCAAATATTTACAGATAGCATATATGCCTTAATCATAACTTGATGGCAACTGCTCTCGTTGTTGAAATGCACTATTAAAAATAAGAAATTGGCATCTAAATATATTAACAAATTTTGTTATATGTGTTGTAGTTGCTTATAGTTCCGTTGTAGTTTCCACTTCCGAGCGATCCAAATCGTTCAGATACGAGAAGCCTATTTGGCCGTAGTCCCTCTTGCCAAAGGACACATTTTCATTTGTGCTGCTCAAGTGATTGTGATCGGAACTGGATCTGTAAGTAAAGATTGGAGGGCTTTAAATCACTGGCTGACTCTCAGAGTGCGAGCGCTCAACGGAATCTACTCATAAAGGGTTATTGAAAGAGCGTTATAAGTTAGCTTCAGCTGAGAATATTTAATGAAAGAAGGGCTGCATTTTCTGGATATATATTACCTTTGAAACAGCGGATTGGTGATGGGCACTTCTCCGCCGTACAGCCTATTGTTGAGCTGGCCGTTACGACCCAAGGTGGCATTCATTAGTTCCCCGTTGCCATTCAGCAATCCCACGTCGCCGAATGTATTTCCACGCCTGCCCATCGTACTATAAGCGTTATTCTTGGCATTGGCCAGATTATTGGGCCCCGTCGGATCAATATTGTAGACGCCGTTCTGGTAATGATTGCTATTCTGGTGCTTGATCCGGCCCAAAGTCAGAGTCCCCGAAAGAGCGCCGTTTGCCGGAGATCCCAGGGGATTGGCATTGTTGCGCGTGTTGATCTCGAGAGTGCGATTGAAGGTGTTCTGTCGGTTGTTTATGGCCAAATTGTTGTTCATATTGTTGGCATTATTAAGATTCTTGTGCCGCCGAAGAGTGGCGATTGTGGCTGTCGTGGCATCAGAATGGGAGGGACTGGACTGACCGCCTCCACCATTGGAGTTCTCCTTGTGCGTTATGTAGCTGACATTGTCCAGGGAGAAGGCATGGTTCTTGGCACTAAAATCCAGCTGGAGATCATCATCGACGTCGGGGGGCACGGCCATGGCTAGCATCTGGGTTTCGTACTCCTTCATATTGGCTATGGTTTCGCTGGCATTCGAGGCCTGCGGATTAACGATCACAGGATCGTAGCGAGTTGGGTTCGTTGAGGAATACTGGCGCATGCGTTGCTTGAAGTTTTTGTATCTATTTAGAAATGTGTGAAATTAATGAGATATTCTCTTGGGATCTAAGGCTACAAACTATTACTTACTTTGACCAAGAAATGCATATATAGATAATGCCAATTGTGCCCAAAATAAGTATAACAAGTGATATGGCAATCAGAGTGAAGGGAAAGACTTCGTTATCAATATCTACAGCAGTGGCTTTGACCTGTAACACAAAAATAATTAAATATTTAAAGGATTCCGGCATACTTCGCTTACTCACCGTATGAACTTGTTCTTTTCTCTCCAGAGGAAACGAAATACTCTCAGCTGTGGCCCTGGGCAGAGCTATATTCAGTTCGGATCTTGCAGCTGGTTCCAGCAAAGTGGTCTCCACAATGCTATCCTTACGGCTCAATAGCTGTTCCGTCTTGGGATCTATCAGATAAAACCATATATCCGTGGCAGCCGGATTCTCGATCACGGAACCATTTTTGGCCAGATACTTTTGACTGCTCATGCGCTCAATGCCACTGACTAGGCCGGTCTTCTTGTCCAGCAGCTCCTCCAGCTCCGTGTAATAGTTGCGCAGATCGCTGGGAGCGGCATTCGGGAAGGATAATGCCATCCGATTGATATCAGCCAGTTTATTAACCACTATGCGGGCCCGAGTCCGATGGGAACCCTGTTCCTGTTGGGCATCGCTATCACGGGCCTCCACCAAAAATGTCATGGGGAAATCGTTTTCATTCTTGAAATGCCTGGCTGTTCGCAAGACACCAGTATCCTCGGACATCATAAAGTAGCTGGTGGGCTGTAATCAAAATATTTTATAAGTAAAAGATCACTTCGGCTTGATCTCTGCTCTAATTATTTGAGTAAACAAAGTATTTACTTACCACATTAACACGATTCTCATCATCGTCGTAGAGGGCATATCGAACGGTTCCAAACTTGCCGGAATCTCGGTCAGTGGCTCGCACCTGCAAAATAGTTGTGTCCACATCCATGTCTTCGGTGATTATGGTGTAGAAAGTATCTCGTTGGCCGCGCAGTCGATTAAATTCGAATTCTGGTGCATTATCGTTCTCATCTTGGACAATTATCTCCACGGTGGCCGTGTCCTTCAAAGGATTTACAAAGTACCGGTGCGAGGTGAGGCGTAGCTGAAGCGTGTATGAGGTCTTGGCCTCAAAGTCCAGCGGATGAAGGAGCTGCAAGTGGCAACCGTGATCCGCCACACTCAGGTTGAAGTTGCCCTCCTCGTTGCCGCGAACAAACTCACACTTGAAGGCCGGTGGCCCGTCCGTCGATTGCTTGGAGTTGACTATTTGGATGAGCTTCAGGGTGCTATTCGCCTCCGTTGATTCGGGCACGCTGGTGGTGTAGCTATCGTCACTGAAGGCCAGACCAATGCTTTCACTGCTCATCATGGTACCGCTTTCCAACTTATTGTCCAACTTGACTTCGTTGATGTTGCCGTTGGACAAAAGATGATGGACATCCACGCGCAGTGGAGCCACCGAACTAAGCTGGGGCTCACCCAAATCGTAGGCTCTAATGTCCACCTGATACTCCGTGTCCTCCTCCTTGCGCAGCTCATCGCGTATGCGAACGGTGCCGGTATCGGGATCCACTTGGAAGTATTTGGGCGCCTTGCCACGTCCCACGATCTCATAGCGAACCACATTGCCGGGCGAGGTTCCATCACCATCGATGGCTGGCAGTGTGGCAATGATGGTTCCTATGCTCTGGTCGTCGTTTACGGTCACCGGATCCGGGACGGTTATAAACCTCGGCGGGAGATCGTTGCGATCCTCGACTTCCACCACCAACTGTACTGTATCTCCGGGCGCATTGCCATCGTTCTCTATGGTTCCAATAGTGAGTTCGTGCTGCTTCTGGGCTTCGTAATCCAATCCCTTGACTGTCCTCACTTCGCCGCTCTTGGGTGAGACCTTGAAGAGTTCCGCATTGCCCTTGCGCAGGACATAGGTGATTTCCGGCATTGTGTCCGGATCGAAGGCTTGAACAGTGGCCACCAAGAAGTTCTCCTCATTCTCCGGAATGTGTACATCGATCCGAGCATCGCTGAACTTAGGCACCTCGTCTGGGAGATCCAGAACCATCACAGTCACACTGGCCGTACCCAATCTGGCGTCGGGAGCTCCGTCCTTGGCCGTCACCACGAACCTGTACTCTTTCGTCTTCTCATAGTCCAGTTCCTTGGCTGTCAGGATCTCGCCGGAGGTGGCATTGATGGTGAATGGTATGTCCGTGGGTATGGAATAGGTAATCTCTGCGTTAATCCCCTCATCGGCATCGGTGGCATGCACCACGCCCACGGAGGTCAGTGCCTGTCCCTCGTCCACTTGGAATACGTACGGCAGGGTGGAGGCATCAAATTCGGGATTCTTATCGTTGATATCCGTCACCTTGATGTTCACCGTGGCGCTGCTGGAGAGGCCACCACTGTCCTCGGCCTTTAGGATGAGCTGGTAACGCGTTAGGCTCTCGCGATCCAACTTCCTGATGACGATAATGACGCCGCTCTCCTGGCCCACAGCGAACTGGCGTAGATCGTTGCCGGATATGATGGAGTAGACGACGGCATCGTTCTCCGGATCATCGGCATGGACCACGGTGACCGTGGAGTTGATCTCGGCCCCTTCACTCACCTGAATCTCGTAGATGGGCTTCTGGAAGCGCGGTGGCTTCGTGTTCGGACCCGGAGTCACACTCACCTCCACAATGGCCTGCGACGAGAGTCCGCCGATGTCGCTGGCCTGGACGGTGATGCTATATTGCTCGCCCGCCAGCAGACGTCCTTGGGTCCTGATCTCGCCCGTGGTCTCGTTAATGGTGAACTTCTGGATGCCGTTGTTGGAGACATGGTAAATGGAGTAGGTCACCACGGCATTGGGGCCCTCGTCGTTGTCGGTGGCATTGACCTGGGTGACCAGGCGACTCTCGCTCTGATCCCCGGCCGTTATGGAGATGGGTGGCACCATCGCCAGCTTGGGGGCATTGTCGTTGACATCTCGAAGGTGAACGGTGAGACTTAGCGGCGCACTGGCCGCATTGGTGCGCGGCTCCCGCGCGACCACCTGAAACTTGAAACGTCCCGGCGCCGGCGGGTCGCGATCGAGGTTATCCTCGTTGACAATCAAAATGCCATCGCTGGTCACATTAAACGAGGGGGTCGTCAGCTCGTATATATAATCGGGCTTTGGATCGGAATCGCTCAGGTCAGCATCTGTGGTCCGGAACGATATAGGGTTACCCTGGGAGTCCAGCACCTTGGTGCCAATAGGTGAGTTCTCATCAACATAGCCTTCGGTTTGGGAGGATGAGATAACCGGCGGATTGGCATCGACTGGCTTAACATAGATCACCAGCTTGGCCGTTGTGAATCGTTGAATTCCCGGCGTAACCTCCTCTGCCTTCACTATAATGTCATATTTCTTGGCTGTCGAGGTATCTATGGCCTTGGTTTGCTTCAGAACGCCCGTATTCTCATCAATCTGGAAGTAGTCATCGTAGTTCCCCGGCATTCCACTGGCAAAGCTATACCGAATGGGAGCGTTTATGGTGTCCAGATCCACGGCCTGAATACGTTCCGGGAGCACAGTGAGCACGCCGAGTAGGGAACCAGCCGGCACAGATGCCGAGTACTCCGGATTGATGCAGGCTCCGTCCACAAAGGTACAGCCGCTGTAGATGAACGAGGGATCCAAATCGTTGGAGTCGGCTATGTTAACAGTCAGTGTGGTTGTTGAAGATAAACGATCCGCGATATTCCGTGCTCGATCCTGAAATTAATATGATTTTATGAGCAATAGTTGGGTAATTATTTTATACTATTCTTTAATATATGCACAATAAACTTGAAGCACTTTCTGTGTCTCTATAGCACCAAGCCCTACACTTTAGGTGAAAGGTTTAAAGGCCCTAATAAGGTCGGTAAAAGGTAATTTAAGCACATAATTAAGGCACCAAGTTCGGCGCATACTTTAATTTATGACCCGGACTGCGCAGATAGTTTAATAAGCCCCTTCGAGCGCCAATTAAGTAATTAGGGTTTAAGCCTGGTTTAGACACTTCACTTTAGGGTTGTAATTATAGTTTAAACCTAGTTTAGACACTTTACTCACCGAAGCCACAATTGTAAGGTAGTATGTGTGTATCTTCTCGAAATCTAGGGTCTTGGCAACAGTAACCTATAAAACAGGGCGGAAGTAAATGCAATTTTAGCACAAGAAATTATCCCTTAAAGATAATAGGCTTACCTGTCCCTGGTGAGGAAATGATATGGCAAAGGTGCCATAACCATCTTCGCTATATTTCGCATCATCGGTGTAGTTTGCACTTGCCGGCGCAATAAAGTACTCCACTAATCCATTAACACCGGCATCCTTGTCCAGAGCCTGTATGTTCCGAAATATCGTAGTTCCCACTGGTGTGCTCTGGAAGAAGAGTAATATTTTAATCGTTATTGTTAATGGCTAAATGGCAAGCTCTAGATCAGTTTTATGATCACATGGTTTTGGGTGTAAAAATTGAAAGCGAGCCGAGCGGAAGCTATGCACATATGAGCTCATTATTTCCATTCGTATTGTTTTAGCCAAGTCAAGTGGCCAAGACCCAAGAGCCCGACTGTGCTGGTTGCAGCCTCTTAAACTCATGTTAAGGAGCAAGTTTGCTACTTGCATACTGCCTGCAGTTTATGTACACTTCAGTCGGTAATTTAACCACAAGAGGGGACGAGTCTCCGTCTCTGCAAAGCCACAACGCCACAACTCCACAGTTCCCAGAATTGCAGCCAAGCTCTCCTCTCGTACACAAGCCATTCTTCATCTGCTGAACTTTGAGATTTCGTTTTGTGTTTTTTTTTTTCGGTGCTCAGAGCTAAATGGCATCCGAGCTGAGGTCATCTCTTTTCGCTTTTCATAACTTCAGGTGTTCAAAAATAGACAAAAATTCACATGATCCGTCTGGGAAGGTGTCACCTGCGTGCAAGATTCGCGATAGTGATCTTCAGCTTCAGCTCGGTCGTAAAAATAATGATTGTGTTTGTTATAATTCCAGCATGGAATGTGTGATATTAGGTACTATAATGTATAATTCATTTTATTGATTCATCACCTACGTAATAATATAGAATATGGCCTGTGATCGCTGTAATTTCACCTATTTGTACCTGTGGGCAGGCAGATTCCTGTACGCTATTTCGGTGGCCATCTCTTGGGGTATGATTTCTCCGTCGATTCTTGTAATTATTTGATAGAGGCCCGGAATGAAATGCGATTCTGTCTGTCTTGCCCCCGCTCGGCTGCTGGAGTGAGTGAGTGGTGGACTGGACCATGTTGGACACGCGGTCCCTTGGGAGTGTTCGCCTAAGCCGGCAAGTGCATACCAATTATATTCCAGTTTGACTGGCAGAACGCCATATAAAGGGAGCTGGATCACGAATTTACAATGCACTACACGCTATAGTGCGGAAAAAAAAAACAAAAAAAAAAAAAGGAAACAACAAAAAGATGACGCAGGCAGGTAGCCGCCCTGCCCTTTTGTTTATGCCAGTTGTCGGTTCTTAAACTTCGTTGCTGAAGATTGTAAATAAATTTACGCTGATTGCAGATTCCGATATTGCATTCTTTTGCTTTCAATTCGTTTTTGTATGGCTTTAAAATTGAATTTACTATCTGAGAAACGTATCGATCGGTCTTCAAAATGCTAAATCGCTTTGTCATCCTGCTAACCGGTAGTTCTCTTCTCTTTCTCTAGGGAACTAGGGATCTCTCAGAGAACATCGAACGATCCATAAAGACCACAGTAGTATCTTTGGAATTCTTCTAACAAATACGAAAGTGATATTTACGATAATTCTGCTAATAGCCTTCGATAATTTGATAACTGTTAAGTCGTTCTGCCGATAATTCTAATTGATTTCAATTATCGATATGGAATTTCTTTCCTCTTCGTGCTTATTTAACGATTATTGGGAAATTATTTATGAATGTCTTGAGTAATGGTTCTGTATATTAACCAAATGGTAGCCAGTCCAGCTTATTAGGTGCTATTTTTCCACCAGCGAGTCACATATGCGATTTAGCAAAGTTTCCCCAAGATCTCTGCAATGCTTTTTGCTAAATAATTCACTTTGCAGGGGTTCTAGTTCGTATAGTCTATGTATGTAGCACGTTTCCGCTTTGTTTTATGCTTTTTGCTTTTTGCTTCTGCTGATGGTGCTTTCTAATATGTCAACAGTTCTGTAATTGAACGTTATTAGTCTAAATACGTGATTAAAAGCCGGCAGGCCATGCAATACTCTTGCACTTGCCGCTGCTGCGATCACGATGATGATGACGATGATCTGGGATCTTGGGGATCCGCTCCTAACATGCTACGAATACCCGTACTGCTATTCCTATTCCTGCAGCTATAGCTATTGTTGTGGAGCTGGAGATGGAGATGGAGATGGGGCTGGAGCTGAAGCTGAAGCTGGAGCGCTGAAAACATGTTCGCTACCACTTCATTAGTGTTCAGTATGTAGTTGTAGTTGCCGCTGTCGCGCCGGGAAGACTATGCACATTCACCTGACTGACTCTCCCCAGCACTGAGAAGAATTCTATTTCTTTCAGTTTGCAAGGTTGGTTTATATCGAAGATATATTTAGATATTTAAGGTATTATTATTTAAAAGGTTTGAACGATTATAGAGCTAGAATTTGGAACCTATATAAATATATTTTAAGGCTCTAAACTAGGATACTTCTAATCAAAGGTGGACAATGGACTTCAGATAAGATCATAATAATATTTAGTATACATATATATTCTATCATTAAAAACTTGTTCATCCATGTAAAAAGCATTAAACTCCTCATCTTCTCATAGTTTCCATCATCATTTAATCATTTTCCAAGATCAATTATGTTTTCAAGACTGCATTGACCTCGGAATCTTTTTCAGCTTCCATATTATAGGCATGTTTTGTAATACCTATTATTTTATCATCAATAACTCTTAGATGATGCACTTAATGTCATTCAAGAGACACCAATTCTTGTGGGAAAAAATATACCTCAGATACCGAAACTAAACCGATTAAGGTTAAATTTCTTTCGGTGCATCGATGGACTATAACGTGATAGTCCGTTTGGCACCCGGTCCCTGGACCGTCGAGGAAACTCGTCGACAGAGGAAACTATAGCGAGAAATGCGGGCAAAACTTCGGTTTGAGGCGACAAAGAGATGTTCGTGTCGGGGACGCTGAAAAATGTCTATTTACGAGCACTATTTACTCACCTCGGGAACGGTAACCTCGTAGGGCGTGTTCATGAAACGCGGCGCGTTGTCGTTTATGTCCGACACCCGAACAATAATGGGAATATTTCGCTTCTTGTTCGTCGATCGGATGGTGCAGGAGACCTGCAACGATTTGGGATGCCAAAGAAACCCATATTTTCATAAATATCTTTTTTTTTCCTGCACACACAAAATTATATTGATATGAAAATGAGGGTAACAATTTACCTGAAACACTATGTGACTAAGGTTCTCCTCGTCGCGATCGAGGGGCTCCAAGAGCTGCAGTTTCTTGCCATTCAATTGAAACGTTGGCTGCCCCTTGGGGAAGACTAAATTCAAAGCGATTTCCGTCTCCGGATCGCCGAAAATCGGCAGCTCTGGCGGATTGGTCGGCTGTCCGATGACTGTAAAGAGAAAAGCGTTGCATTATTGATTTTTGCTAGTAAAAGTTTAATAAATAAAGCTGGGTTATGGGCACACAAGTAAGGTAGCAAACGAGAAAACTGCAGCAGCAGACAGCAGCGGCAGCGGCAGCCTTTCTCTTTGCATTTTGGGGTCAAGTTGCAGCGATCACTCGGGATGTATGTGTATGTACATACATTACATGTAGATGCATCATGCATGTACCAAAGTATTCATATTTTATGCGATGTCGTTATTTTTTAGAAGGCGGTTCGGCGGATATTACAGATATGATATAACAAACGGCAGTAGTTTGGCTAAACTATCCATTTATTATATACGAAACTTAGCTAGCTTAGCTAGCTGTGTTTTAGTGAGTAAAAATACTCAAGTCACTTACTAATTTATTGATTTCTTTAATTGAAATAATTAAAAACATAAAAATTTAGTTATTAACTTAACTTTACTGGTATCTTTTATATATAAATTAAACTTCCTTTGATGTTTTCCGTATATTTTTATATAAAGCAATCGCCTTGAATTTTTTTAATGACTATTTAGAAGGCGGTTCGACGAATATTACAAACGGCAGTAGTTTGGCTAAAATAATCATTTATTTTATACGAAACTTAGCTAATTTCACTCTATCTGTGTTTTAGTGAGTAAAAATACTCAAGTAACTAACTAACTTATTGATTTTGTTAATTTAAATACAAAAAAACCATAAAAATGTAGTTATTAACTTAACTTTACTGATATCTTTTATGTATAAATTAAACTCCCTTTGATGTTTTCCGTATATTTTTATATAAAGCACTCGCCTTGCATTTTTCTTAATGACTATTTCTATGTCGTGGAAGGGCCCTACTTAAAATTAGATTGCTTTATAAGTGCCCCCATAATTCTGACCAAAATCAGGCATGAAAGGTATTGAGAATCAAGTTGGGGCCGCCTGAACGCTAATAAGCATGTAAACATTACAATGTTGCATAGTGAGTGCACTATGCTATATACCATACATTATATTACTTTTCTTCTAGTCTGACGTGCTTGCCAAGCTCTGATGATGTCGGTGCCCATGTACCGAACACGTTTGCCATTATAATTATAGTGTGGCACCTTTCGTGCTTTTAGTCTATGATCTTGAAGTCGAGGTTTTGTCTTCAAGAGTTTTCCTAAAAAACTTATATGGAAATTTATGTGGAGCTAAGAAATACATATGTAGAAGAATAACTTCACATTTAAAACTATATTTTAAAGAGCTTTAGTCATCAGTTTAGGCAGAAAACAGAGTCTTGACAAATTCTTCACGTCTTAAAAGATAAGGCTGAGTCTTAAATGAACCAAAAAAAATACTTTTTCTTCTTAGCTAAGTGTAAATGCATATAACACTTTACTTACAGGACTCTCGGCTCTCTTCTATATCCAATATAATATTCGTCTGACCGGTTTCCACTTCGCACATCTGCGACTTTCCCAAAACCGCCGAACAAAGCAGGATCAAAAGTCCGAAAAACCCAAGACCTTGCTGGGGCGTGAGGTTTCTGCCAGCCGCCATATTTCTGAAATAAAACAAATACATCTTGTAAAATATTTATATATATATTAGCCAATGTCTCTGATTTGAATAGATCTTTGAGCCGCTAACAGCTTAACCTACGCGGATAAGCCCACACAGCCCATCTGGCGACGGAGGCCCAAGACCAAGCTCCAAATGTCTTCTCCTCAAGTCGCTTTGCATGCAAAGACGGCTTCTCATGCCTTAAATGGCGTGATATCAATATGCAATAAACAATTTAACAAACTTGGCGTTGTCTTAGCGCGACTGCGGTTGCGTTCTTTTCTTATCCGAATATATATGCACTTATATGGAAATGTGGAAATCCAAGAAGATGCGAACATCCCAAGATCTGCAGAGGTTAGCTAGCTATTTTGTAGATGATAGTGTAACCAGGGGTTATATTTGGGTTCGAAGTGAGTCTGGAAATCTCTAAGTTCTTGTACAATTTAAGTACATCCTTAATTTGCATACTGACAAAAGTTAGTTACTTCTTTCCTCTTAGGTAACCAAGTTCAACGACTTAAATATTAATCTTTGTAATATGTAGTTTAATATTTATTATAAAGTGCTGGCATAAATGTAAGACATATAATTTCCTCGCAAAATCGCTGACTAAATTGAAAATTGTTCACACTCAGCAACAGTTCAGCATTTATTGGACGAAAGAACTCATAGCTCATCGAACTTGTTGCTGGGTCTGGAAATGTGGCCAAAGAAAAAGTTCCCAACCGAGGGAGCATAAATTTTTTAATAAAGTGGCAAACCGCGCGCTACCAACTAAACAACGGCAGTTTTAGGCCCCGAGATCAGGTGCAGACTCCGACTCCACTCCTGCTGCTGGTGCTCAGCTCGGCGAGCGCCTAAATGGCCAAACGGCCTGACTGCCCGATCAAGTTGCGGCTGGGTTACAGTTAGAAATGTATTGCAGAGGCCACTCTTCTTTGCGGCAGCTTCTATCCTTAGGTTCTCCGGCCACATCCGCTCAAACCACGGACGCCGCTGCCCACCTCTGCAGAGACCAAGACTCGTTGGCACCAGGAATAGTGAGTCTCCGCGTATCCGTTACTCGGATCGTTTGTTTAATGAAACGCAATGAAATTAATCTTCAAGTTCTTGTCCATTCCGCGAGAGGTATTTCACTTTGAAAGGAATTTTGCTGGCTGCCATTGTGAAAGGCTTAGTTTGTGCTTAAAATCTATGAAGAGGCGTGTTGCATCTACATGTAATATTGAAATTCTTTAAAAACTTAATGCTAATAATAAATATTTAATAACAAAAGAAGTCCCCCTGACAAAAGTCAAGTTTAAGGTTTATTAAAAGACTACAAAGACCTTTCATGGCAAGGAAGTACATTTTCTTTGTATTCATTTTCCCAAATTTCGGCGGAACTTAGAAAGTTGCGCATATACTATATACTTAGCTTGTGTGAACTAAGGTAAAGAGTTAATTCAATGCAAACAAAGGAAAAATATTTTAAAAGCCCGCCTTTTTTAGTTGAAAGTCTTCTCTCTGCGCACAACAAATGTTTACTTCCGAGCTGAAGACAAACAAATTGTTGAACAATGAATAAATTACAGAAGCAAGGTCTGCATAGTAGAGTTTCTCGATTGCAAGATAAAGTTCAATCAACTACGTAATTAGCAGAATTCCCAGGCTTTTTGTTAAATTCAATTCGCTATTTGTTAAATGGGAAAGTATTTAAATAATGGGAGTTGAAAATGAACTATAAATAATTCCATTCCTTTATACGGATTATATTAAATACAGTGTAAATAGAAATAGTAGTAAAACTGATCATGAATATCTGTAATTATATGTTATTATTCTTTTTCTTGTTGCTTCTTAGTTTAAATTACTTATATAACTTCCCGACGATAAACTATTTTTATTAGGTAATTAAAATCCAGGTGCTAAGACCAGATTTAATCGACTTTTCATAAATCATAAATATATGTGGTAAGCCTTCAGTTAAGCAACATAAAGTTGGCTTCGATTGCCTAATATGTACATGTACGCAGGTATAAAAAAAAACACTTTATAAACCAATAAAAAATGTGTATTATTTGTAATGATTTTCATATTTATAACGCCGCATGGAAGGATCACACTAATCGAAGATTTTAATCATATTTGTCGTAATTGGCAGCGATTGGTGAAAATATCTTGGAAATCACAAAAGCCAGGCTCTCGTCTATTGCATAACTGCAATAGAGGCATAAATGCCTCGTTGTTCCTGTTTCGAGATTCGTGAAAATCCTCCGCTTTCACTGGACACTACGAGTGGTATATAAAGTCGACAAAATATAAACAAAAGTCACAGTGAAGCCACCGCAGGAAAGTCACTTTGCTGATTATGTTCAGAGAGCTCCAACCGGAAACTTATAGAAAAAAGAGCCGAATGTGCCAAACTGGTTTGCAAAATAAACGAAAGCCGAGGTATCGCTTTGAATGCCTGTGCCTGTTGTGTGCTGTGTGTAGTGCTGCCTGGGTGCAGATACTCGCACAAGAAACCTGTTGCTTATTGATGCTGTTTTTGCCAACATTTTCTAGTTTTGAATGTGGTACAATACGTACCGAACTTAAATCTCAAAATCTGTTGGAATGCGAACGATGGTTGCCACACACAAATCTTAAATAAACAAGAAAGGAACGCGCCAGTGGATTTTATTTATTTTTTTTTTTGGCAAAGACCGAGACTGTGAGTACCCTAGGACAACCGCAACTAATCTAGTATAGAAACCTTTCAACAGAGTTTAAAGTTAAGTACAGGAAAAGAGCAAAATCGAATTAGGTAATAAAAGGTTTATTTTTTTATTAGGGCGGAAATTATCTTAGGTTGTTAGTGATGTGATGTAAAGGGAAATAAATAGACTCATAAAAGTGGTAACATTTTATTGCCAATTCCATGAGGGAATATTTTATTTTCTCTTTGTGGCTCCGAAACCATCTGTATTGATGCGCAAAAGGGTTAAATTGTTACCTTCTAATCGTTGTAATGAACTCAGCAAGAGTCTTAGTGTTCTTTTGGTTGTTAACTTTCATGATTTTGCCTTTTTTCTCATAGCTTAAACCCCCAACTGCTGAGTAACAGCTATAATCTTAAAGTATTTTTGTTAAAATGTTCATCAATTATGATTCGCACGTTTTGTTTATTACAAGGATTCATTGAAAGCTTATGAGAAAATTGACATAATAATAAGTTCAATGTTCGCCATATCCTACACATTTTTTAAGTTTAAGTTGATGAAAATTGTAAATGGAAAATAAATGTAAATTTTGGTAAAAGAAGCTGGACAGTAATCGTTGCCTGGCAACCAATTACGTTGCTTTGACTTGCCGCTGGCGAAAACTGTAAAAAGATTATATTTTTCAACTTAATAAACACCTTGAAGGCATTTAATCAGATTAAGATTAATCTTTTTTGGTGACATACGAACTTTGAAATAAAACTGCTCACCGATGGGGTTTTTATGTTTGCCTCTTAAACCATATTCGCCTTTATAGATCTTACGAAATACAGTCATCATTATTAAAAAATAACTTTAAGAAATTATAAAGGTAAGAAGTTACTTCTTCGGTTACTTACCGTTTATTCTAAAGATTTTAAATATTGCAATTGAGCAAAATATTTGTGCTAAGTGTGTATCCAACGTGAAAAATGACACACGCCGTTAACAAAGGAATTCGTTATCCTTTATTACATTTCGAAGTGGTGATTGGTTAAAGGTGTATTTGCTGGCCAACCATATGCTGTATAGGAAACAATAATTATAAAATACACACGCGTTAGGTTTTGTATTCAGAGACTGGTTCATAATTTGTGTTATTTATGGTTTTCGCCGGAAACCTCTTTCTAAATTTAACTAAGAAGTTTTTTATGATCTCAAGACGAGATCGCTTGAAACACGTTTGGCACAACTTTTTCGATTATATGTTTTGTTGTTTAAATGAAACTCCCGATTTACGCTCGACTTATAGACTTAATTAAAAAAAATATAATATTTCGCGAAAAGGTAATAAACAAAGCGCTGCGTGGGAGCCTTGTGGCGTGTAGTAAAAGTAGCATGGCAAGTTGATTTATCCGTGTCTATATGGCCTTTACACGAGTGTACATACAAATATATGGTTTTTCTTACACAAATCTCGGCAATACGTGACCTCATTGGCCGATCTGAGACAGGCTCTTACGACTGTTTCTTTTCGGCTAATGCCGCAAAATATATTTAAACTCCCCGGGTTTTGTGTGTGTGCGGCATTTAATACCACGATCACGTTCACATTCCACATTACGGTTTCATTATGGTTCTATCCTTTCCCCCGAAAGTTAAGTGTTGATGGGTAAATTGTGTGAATTATTTCGCTGTTTGTTTTTTACACCATTGTGAGCGCCAAGTAAACAACAAATTGGCAAGAGAAAGTCTTGCTTTCGGGTTTCGCACACCAGCATATAAACGGTTTAATTTTTTTTCTTTTCTCATCTATGGATGCTACACAGATTCGGGTTTTCTTTGTTATTTAAACGAGGATTATTTCATTTTTGTGGTTAACTCATATATTGTTGGGGCTTTATAATGATAAAGAGGTGTTTAGAAATAGAAATATATTGTGCATCTCTGGCGATTGTGTGTATTCTTCACATCACACACGTCTCCGCCTCGGTTTCGATAAACGTCGCGGCGAAGGTATTGTATTTCTGAACTTTACACACATTTCTTGGGCGATAACTCTTGAAAAATTAGCTCTTGGGCATATTCATACCACAAAGCAGCCACAAAAACCGGTATCGCGGGAGCCACCTAAAACTTCGAATAGGTAGAGGAGGTACACTGCGCGAAAGCCAAGGCCTGTGCGCGTGCGCGTGCGTGTTGGTTAGCGATTGGAATGAAACTGTTTCGTTTCGCTGTTTTACCTGTCTGTGTTCGGGCAACAAGTGGGCGCTACCTTATGGAACGGAATGGAATGGCATGGGACTGGAACTAGACTCGTTGGCATATCGCTCTGTTGCGGTAAAACTGGTTTTCGGACTAGTTTAACAGCTGATACAACACACACATACAGCTAGATACTCGAAATCCGAAGTACTAACACACACTCATACACGCTCCCGATGCTGGATGCGAAAGGTATCGGCGGCGCACAGGTACGCCGCGATCTGCAGGTGCATGTAGGTATGTTTTTCGGTAAAGGCCTGCTAACAGCCTCTGTTAAGCCAAAGGTAAATAAAAAGACCACCATGTTTCATTTCCATAGGAGTAGGCAGTGGAACCAGTTTAGTGCTTTTTTTCCCCCTTTTTCTCGCCTTTTTGTATTATTTTTTTCTCCTGCTTCTTTTGTTGTTGTTGTTTTGTTTTAGCTGCATTTGCTGCGCTGTGTTCGAGGCTGTGTTAAAGTTTTTATTAAAATGTTTTAGGCGATGTAGCCGCGATTTTGTGCAGCAATCGACGGGCGAAGCAGGCCGCTCACTGCGCCAGTGCATGTGCATGAATGAAGTTCACTAAAGGGGCAGACAGCATTTTTGTACCTGTCAGCCTGCTCGGGTCTCAGTTGCAGCCGCAGCCGCAGCAGCCTCACATTCGTATGCATATTCCACTTCCATTTCCATTTCCATTGTGCGGGGACAATGAGACAGTTTTGCTTTGCTTGCCACAGAATCCGCCATTATCAATAGCATTGTGAGGCGTCAGCAATTGGATAAAAATAATATTATAAATTGGCAGATGATATAATTATATTTGAAAGAAAGCATAAGGGTATGATTTGGAAATAAATATTATCACTTTGTGTTTGAGGCAAGAATGTGGCTTAAGGGAATTTTTAAATATTCTTTTTAATATTATAAACTGCGAGATATTATAATTAAATTTATTACTTAATATTGTAAATATAAAACAGTATTTAATTTTATAAATAAATGGCTTAAATAATTTTTGATCATTTATTTGTTCCTCTTTTACCCCATAATATCACTTATGTTCTATATTACCAATAATTTCAATAAACAAAGAAGACGCTCAATTAAATTGAATTTATTTAAATACGTAATATTTTTTCTCCGTATTTTAAATGTTTACATATTTATAGTGCTTTAAAGATTAAAGATTAAAGATTATTTGTAGTGCTTTAAAGCTTACAATAAATATTTAGCATTCCAATTACTTTTCCACCCAAACCTTTATAAACTATAAACCACATTCAATACTTTTCTAATTACTTAGAATATCAAATAAGATCCAATTTAATAAGGTTTCCCTTACACACAATTAACGTTCTCTAATTCTAACTTCTACTAATAACTTTATATATTTTAATCAGCGCCCCGCATTTGCATAAATTGCGCATAATAATTTAATGATCTTAAACGACCGAGTCATATATCATAAGCGACCCATTACGCCAGGAAGTTTGTGGTGCCAAAAACCTAATGCGATGCTGTGTCTTCATTCCCATATTTAATTCACGCAAAGAGAAAGTGCTAGAGCTGAAGCTAGAGAGGTCTTTCAGCTAAATGTTGTACACCATTAGTCACTTTACTGTTTCTTAACAACCAAGTTCATTTAATATACAGCTCTTGGCAACTCTCTTGCAGAATTCCCGGGGCCCGCGAGATTAATTGAGGCTAAAGCCCAGGCCCACGGTCTCTTTTTTGCATCGGCGAAGAGGAGGTTTGTTCTTTTTTTTTCATTCTTTTTTTTTTTAATAAATGCGTAGTTTCTTCTTGCAAAATTTATTGGCGGGTTTGGGATTACCATAATGTGTGTTAGCGTTTGGCTTTGTCTTCCGGCTTCGTCGACAGTTTTGCAATTTGGATGTCCCATTTTCACGATAATCTGATATGTTCTGTTGTGTCGATCATTTTTGTTCATTTCAAGTTCAGGCGTTGATTTGGGTCGCTTGGTAACATAATACTCTCATGGGAGCTACTTTATTTGTTTATATTTAATAAAAATACAGAAAATATTATGACATTTCTTCTTGGTAAATAGAAGGATAGAGAATTTGGATAACATAGGAAAGGGTTCAAGATTTCCATACATTGTATTGCTTTCTAAATGGTTCTATCTAGTTGGAGGCAATAGTTGACTTTATTTGATATCTCTTAATCAAGACTGATCTAATTTTTATTATATTTATTTTAAATAAATCTGCTTAAATGTAGTATTCCATTGTGCTCCGAGAATACCGGATATGCAGCAGTTTAACGTGTCAGCCGAATTTGTAAGGTTTCGCTGAATCCATAAGCTTGAATTGCTGTTTAAGACATTTTTAAATCAGTTTACCTTCTCAGGAATTTTTGTGGAACTGCTACATAACGTATACTGTAAGTAAGAGAATAAAGAAGCCATAATAAAAAGGTTCAACAATACAAAAGAGTAAAGAAAACTGAACCAAATATCAGCATATAAAGGAAATAACTTAAAGAATAAGAAAATTAGTTATATTATTAGCTTCAAGTTCAATTAAGACCGTTGAAAGTGTATAAATAGCTTTTAAGTAATCGTGGAAACAAAAAATAAGCAACCTGTTATTTTCCTAAAATATTATATAGCAACTGAGCTCATAAAGAGCATAATAAACTCACTCGGCTTCAAATTACTCAACTCCAAGTCCAACTGGACTTTCAACAATGCCCAGAGAGAAGAAGTATGATCTAAATTATAATTTCTAATTCTTGGCTTATGGCTAAAACTCAGATCTTGATGATGGCTGGCATTGTTCTGGCCTCTCACATGCTCGTTCCTTTGCCTGTTAAATCATTCTTCGTCCACAATTTAATTGCTCTGCAAAGTACAACTGCATTCCAGCCACGGTTGCAGCCATTCGATTCGATTTGAAACCAATGCGCACCACATAACCAAAAGATGCCTTCGCCTTCGCCCCGGCAAACTGAACAATCGCTTGGCCAAGATCAGTTTCTCCCCATATATATATATATAAATATATACAAACTCATGTGTGTACCGACAGTTGCGGTCAGGAGGAAAGTACGGAGCGGATGCTAAATTTATAAGGTGGAAATTCAATCCACTGCCGGCGAGAACGGGGAATACATCTCCTGGCGGCTGGCTTGGCTGCTCGCGTTATGTGGCTTCTCGGCGACAGTGCTGGCCGAGCGGTCGATAACCAATTTCAATAACAGGATTTATGGAGGGAAAAAGATAGCCAAAGAAACCAATGTTTAAAAAAAAGCTAGAAAATGTGAATATTTTAGGGGGAAATTTAGTTATTAAACATTTAAAGAAAAGAGATTTTGAAGGGATTTTTTAATGAATTTGTTATATATATATATGAAATATTTTGTGGAGTTTCTGTTCTTATTTAAATACATTATTAAGGTGAAAAGAATAGTATAGTTTAAATTTACCATTGTTAAAAACTCCGTTGGTTATTAGCCTATAAAAATAATCTTATATAGAGAGATTAATATAGAGATTGTTAGGCATATAATAATAACCTTAGGTATTTCTTAATATAGAGATTGTTAAGACTTCAGGTATTTTTATTTATAAAATATATTTATGTGTTATATTATATATTTATTTATGTTATAAATAAGGGATATAATACACTTTGCACAATTTTCATTTATTTATTTATCCTTAAACTTATCCCATGGCTTCCCATGTAAACTTAAGATTTGTAAACGTAAGTATATTTTTTGTCATAATAATAATATTTACCTTTATAGTGTGATATTTATCAAGTTACATCGCTAACAAAATAAATAAAATATTCCCAGGACCCTCTACAAAAGCGACATTTTTTTCTCTTGAAAAAAAAAAGGCTAACTGCTCATCACTGCTTCTCACTTATGTGCCAATCTCTATATATAGTTTACTACTACGCTCCTGACCGCAGCTGTACACGTCTCGCAGGCAGGCCATTAACATTGCTTAATTGAATTAGATTCCGAATGCAGATTATGAGTAGCATCGCATGCTCACTGCGGGACAAACGGACTCTGGCGGTGAAGTATAGAGTATTTACGCTGGCTAGAAGCAATTGGATTTCCATTTCCACTTCCCAGGCTCCCCAGAGGTCCATGCAAATGAGGAGGACTAGTGCTGGTGGGGGCAATATCATAAAGTACTTGTTTAATAATAGTACTCGTACTCGTATCATTGCCCAAAAACGAACAACGGTTCACTGAACCTGAAATCTAATTAGCTGAGTTTTTCGCAAGCGAAAAAAAAAAAAAAAAGCGGTTTCTGTAATCTAATTCGATGGCGTCAGCGGCACTTGGCGAACGAACCACGAAACATTTCTGCAGCCAAAACGAGACCTGTGTGTATGTTGCATTGGCGATTCGATTGCATTGCTCTGGGATCTGGACAAAGGGGACGCGCGCGACGGCATTGGTGTATTAAAGGCCAGCAATTGTGGCATGTCCTAGTGACAGCCTCCGACCAAACAAAATGCCCGTGCAATAACACACAGTACACACAGTACACGCTGCGCACACACAGCCGGCCAGTCGTGCCACTAACGTAGGAGAGCTGCTGCTTCATTAGTTATGCATTAAGCATACGATATGTTGTACAACCCGGCACAATGGCCATCGGGTACATGGCCTTTCGGTCGCGATTCGCACGGCTCCCGAGGTAGAGCCATCAAAGGTGCGTCGTCTCCAAGACGTACATATGTACGTGCCTGTCATATTTCTTGGTCATTTGCCGTTTATTATGGTGACACGTAATATTAAAAGGGCACACCACTTGAAAACTTCACAAAGTTAGGTGCTTAAATAGCTATTACTTAGCCATTCAATTAATTAAGGTTAAGAGAACCTGCCGCATGAAAGTTCTGTTTGCATTTAGCTTAGAATACGACTAGAATACCCTGCATTTAAATAGTAAAAAGTACTGCCTACTTAGTGGCTAATTAATCAAAATTTAATATGTGAAAGAAATAACTTTCTGATCAGATTATTTATGATACAAACCAAAAGTATTTAAAAGCTAGAAACTTAAAGCAATTTTTGTTTTAATTTAAGGTTATTAATAAGCCACATTAGTAAGGTTTTAGGAAACTACATGAAAGAGTATATCCTTAACTTCCACATACATTCTTTTTAATCCAGGAAACTCCTAACATAGCGCACTTATAAATTCAAATATATTTTTAAGTAGCGCTTAAAAATATCTACTTTTTTTTTGTGTCCATAATTTTGTTCTTAACTTGTAGTAAATAATTTTTATTACAAGATTCAAGATATTGATTGGTAACCAGGGTACCCGAGCTTCGCCAATAGTACCGCCTGCTGCCGCCTTTCCTGTTTTTCCCTCATTGGGCTGCGGCTGCTGCAGTCAATCTTTTTGCGGGATGTCCAGCTCCTGTTAACTGCGTGCAATTCGTGGGGGTTCGGGTTCGTATGTCGCTTAAAAATTTTAATTGCCTTTGCGTGTTTAGAAAACTTACACGTACGTATGTTCTGCGTAGTTTAGCAGCTGACGCTGACCAAATGCATTTCCACCGCGTGCTTTCTAGTCCTCGTCGTCGTCGTCGTCGTCCTCGCTCCAGGGGACATTGGGTGACGGTGGTAACAACCGGAGGGGGTGTGTGTTTATTATTGAAGTCTATTTTCACACTTGCACCGATCGTTAACGCTTATCATCGATGGGGATTAAAATTGAAAGGGACTCCGGTGTGTCTTGTGTCTTATTAACAATAATTCTGCAATGTACAAATGAAGAGGGTAGGGGATTTCTTTAGACACGCAAATGTGGCTCCAGACAGATCATTTTAGGGACTATTAGATAAAAAAAAAGTGGGAACTGTAACATGCTATAAAAAGGATACATTTTATGTCATGACAGCTGCTTGAAAACATTTCTATTACAGCTGAAATTTCTGTCAGCTTTTTATAAAATTATTTGTGCTTATATTCCAAACATTCTCATTAGGTGTCTGAATTTCTAAAAGTCCGTAAAAGTATGGCTTCTTCTCCGGCTGTTTGCGCCGCTGGCTTCATTCACATCTTCCTTGGAATGACCATATATCAAACGCAAGCGCCCGATGTCTGTTCACCAGCTCCTCCGCTGGCCAGTTATATCTTTGCCGCAGCAATTCTTCTGGTGGCAGCGGACACACCACTCTTTTTGGGGCGATACCTTCATCTGCCGTACTTTATTCAGTTTCTGGTGGAGACTATGGGAACGCTGGGCATTTTGGAGATCTTCGATTTGTGGGTTTGGTTCAGATTGGAGCGGCTTATCTACCAACTTGTGCGGCTGCTGTTCTTGTCCTTGGGAATGGAATATACGACATACTTGGAGATGGAGTACTGGCTTTTGGGAGTTCCCACCACGGCTCTGGCAGCCATTATCCTGTTTATAGTCAACAAGGCAACTCAATTTCACATCAAGATCCTTGGCCTGAGGAAGCAAACAAAGGTGCATCTGAACAGGGAGCTATACATGGAGATGATCAAAAAGGATAAACAATAGGATATTAATAATAGTTACAATTAATACATTTAATAGAAACAATTTTAGAAAAGATAATTAAATTGAAATTTTAATTTAATTTTGAAAGTAACGGTCTCTCTTACCTATCGACGTAAATATGAGATGAGGCAAAGATATCGATAGCTTATCATATAACTGTGGTAGCCCTGGTGGAATTTAAACGAAACAACGCGACTTCTTTGGCGCTGCCAAATGAAAAAAGTATCAACTGCTCAACTAACAAATAGCCTTACATGCCCTTGAATCTGTCTTGCGACTAGGAAACCCTATTTTGACGCACAATAGTTCCAAAAATTCCGTTTAGTATATTTCCCAGACTCTGGTATATTTCTATGAATAGTATGGCACCGTTAAACGTTGTTGATCTGTTTTACTGTGACCAGTTGCCGCTTAGGGGAAAATCCGGTAATTTTTCTGGCGAATTTTAGTGTTTATTGGCATTATGAACGGAAAATCGGGTGGGCACACTGCTAACTTATTGCTATCTTATATTTATTTACACTTTTTAATTTGGAATCTTTGATTGGATTTGCCTTTCCTGTTTTCCTGTACACACGAACCATACCTGCTGCATCTGCACCAATGGTTACCCCGTCCAATTGACTGCAGTGTTCTTCTTTGTGGACACTGAGAAGCTGAATAAAAGGCATATTTGGTTAAAAGACAATTATGCTATTCCCGCAGCTAGCTTATAGCGCTCCCATCACTCCGTGATTGCCATGCCAGGAGGGGAACCTACCGAGGTGTCGCCACTTATTCCGCAGCCAAGCAAAACGCTCGAGCGCCCGGACAAAGGAGCCTCGTCGAATAATAAGTAATTCCGCGGAAAAGCACATTGCAAAGATGTCGACGGAGGAACATGTGTGGCGAGCGCATGTCGTGAGGCGATTACGCGAACGGAACCGCAAGGAGTGCGAGAATTTCAAGGAAATCATCGAACAAAGTAAGCATCTTCACACGGCCACGGCAGCATGAAGAGGGAGCGCCAATGAGTGGCCCCCAAAAATGACACACACACACGCACACACCCCACACTGGCCGTCATTGTCAACCAGGCGGCTCTCGCATCGCTCCGCTCCACTTCTCACGCCCAATTACTCTAAATTGCCTCTCGTTAATTCCAGACAACCGCCTGATCGATCATGTCGCACAGCTCAAGTCGGACAACCTGAAGCTGTCCGTTGAGAACGAGCAGCTACGCAGTGCGGTGTCAACAGGTGGCACCGGCTCCAATGTGGCCATTGCCACCCTCGAAAAGAAGCTGCTTAGCCAGCAGGAGGAGCTAACGGAGCTGCACAAGCGGAAGGGCGAGAATTCGCAAATGATAGTGGATCTCAACCAGAAGGTGGAGCAGCAAAGGATCATGATATCCGAAAAGGAGCACAGGTAAAAACTGTGTGCTGGCAATTGCGAAAGCTAATTGTGGTTAATCTGGGCTGTCACAGAATGCTTTGGAGATTGGGAGTATTATCTGTATAATAATCTGGTTATATGTTGCTTTAAATATAATCTAGAGATGATAAAGTTTGTTTATGAGGACTTATCTCCGTTTTTTAGAGGAACTCTGTTATGTTATTGCGGAGATAGTTGGATAATATCGTAGGTTTTTCGTTTTTCTTTCATAAGATTAGTAAATATTTCTTTTAAACTTAAAAATGTTAGATTTACATCGTTGTTAGGGTTTAATATCAAGTCCAGTGACACCTCTGAATGCCATTTATGAATGAAATCATCATTTATACCCAATTCTTATGAATATATTCCTTAATCTCCTGAAATCGGACCTCCAGATCGTACTCCCTTACAATTCCAGTCACTAATTCCTTTCCATTTCCTTGCTTTCAGTCTCGCCGAGCAGCAAACGAACAACAATCGATTGCGGGCCGAAGTGCAGCTACTTCACTCGAGTTTAGAGGAACTCAAGAAGCTGAACAACACCATGCTGGATGAGCACACAGCCCTGCAGTTGGCGTTTAGCTCACTGGAGGATAAAATGCGAGGCGTACAAGTAAGTCTTACGATCACAAAAACATTGATTTATGTTTCTGAACACTACACAACGAGTTTAAACTAAAATTGTACGTTCCCCTAAATTAAAAGTGTATTCTTTCGATTGGTAAAGGAAAAACATTAGTAAGTGGCAACAAGCTACATTTATGTAGGTGTCGTATTGACACTTTTGATGTACGCTTTTGCAAAGGTCGCTGTTCCTAAAATAAAGACAAATAAATTGTGTCAACAAAGGAATGAATTCTTCAGGGGTTTATATAAGCAAAATGCTGTATTTTTGTCTTACTTTCATTTCAAAAGAACTTCATGTTACTTTTCTTCTGTGTTTTGCAAAATTTCATAGACATTGAGATCAATTTATGGTTGATAAAGCATTTGCTTGAACTATCAGACAGAGTGTTCGAAGTACAGGTTACCCTTTAATGATTAAAGAATAAATTTAACTATTTAAAAGTTTACCTTTAACATTGTTTATTAAATATGGAAAATTGCCTTCAAGCATAAACTCTCTAAGTGTCAAAGATTTCCTTGTGGAACCCACTGATCCATAACAACTTAAAATAATAGACATTTGCACGGTATTTGATTCGTGCAAGCCGATAAATATATATTGCAGATGGCTGGGAATCGCTATGGATTTATTATGCCTATACATACCAATGGGGAAAAGCTTGCTATCTTTTCCGATTTCGATCCAGTAGCACATTAGCGTTCATCGCGGAAAAACATCTCTCGCAACAACGGCACTTAAAATATATATATAAAAATTCTAATTATGAAAAGACGTTTGTTGAAAAGCTTTTCGTTCTCTGTCGATTCGCAGGATGAAAATCGGTGTCTGCTGGAGCGTCTGATGCGTTACAAGTCGAAGGATGCCGACAAGTTGAACGAGGAGAACGAGAGCATAATAAGGTACGTTTTCTTAATATTATATTTAAAACGAAAACGCATTAATATCATGAAGAAAACATACAATTTAATAACTTTGCATATAAAGGATATGTTATTTATTAATATTCATGTACGCACTTGTACATAAATGCATTTTTATACTGCGATAAGTGCTGAGATAAAGACTGGTTAATCGCGTTGCTTATCTAACGCTTATAAAAGTATGGTGATAAAAATCACATGTAAACTGTTAACAAATACATACAATAGTTGTAGCAAATTTTCCTACACTCTCCAGGCAGCTTTTTACCTTTTTTTTAATGAAGTAATGCAGGATGAAAGGCAGTTTAGTTAGGCAGGCTTTTTAAAAGAAAAACAAAGTGGAAAGAAAAAATATTATTGTTATTTTCTTATCCTTTTTGCACTTAAATTATCAACATAAAATTCAACATTTTCTATCAGGAGAATATATAATTAAAGGAATGAATATGAATATTTTATAAAGGTTCCTCCCTTTTAACGATTTATTTATATAATTTATTTTAGTCAAGTTTGCAACGGAGTGAAGTAATCATCTTCGACACCATTCCATACCAGTATATGTAATCTTGTTCAGAATTACCAGACGAGGCGATCTAGACATATCCGTTTGTCCGTCTGTCCGTTTCTACGCAAACTAATCTTAGTTTTTGAGCTATCTGACTGTCTGAATAAAACTTTGCTTTCTATTCACATTAGTATATAAGTCGTAACTTGTCAGATTGCCATATATCATGGGCTATATTATATAATTGCCATAGGAACGATCGGGAACTTAATAACAAAATTATATCTTTGCCGTATTTTAACATATTTTCATATACTTCGAGGTGTGATCATATTTCTGAACTAATACAGAGTTTCTGTTTTAGTTTTATAAATATATTAAATATATATCAAACAGGAACGATCAAAAAACGAATAGGAAATAAAGATACATATATTTATTGACATAGCTTCTTTATTTTTCTTTACGCTACGTTATTAATTACTTAATTAATGCAAGGGTACACAAACTTCGGCTTGTCGAAGCTAGATTCCTTTCTGGTTTTCCTTCATTTATAAAAAGAATAAAGCCTAAGAGGTTATAGAGCTAAAATAAAAGGTTACCGGTATTTTTTAATTGCCGCGCAAACAGAACATAAATAAATAATTGAATTAATTAATAAATAGTATATGATAGTTTATGGACTCAGGCCTTAGGACCTCTCTTTACATATATGTATAGTTATTTTAGAGATTTCAGCAGTGTTCACATCTCCACACCGACAGCTCTCACCCAGTGTTGTGTGAATAAAGAGAAAATTAATACATTTTCATTGCCCACCCAATATCACCAAAGCAAGCAAGCAAGTTAACCGAATAAATGCGGATGACGGGAACTACCAATTCGTAAAGGTTGACGGATAACTCTACCAATCACACACAAAAAACTGCATGTAATAAATATCCTGAATTTCTCTACTAACACTTTCCCCTAACACACCCGCCAAGGAGTAGAGCGGACGAATATATATTCCCTCGACTGTGTCACATTCATTCTGATTTGCTCTCTTTTGTTTCAATATAAATGTATAACCGTTTTTAAACATATCTAGAAAAAGACTGCCGTCAATTTTCAGGAAACGTTCGGCCAAACTGAAACGTGACCTCGAGGACGCCGTCCGTGAGCCCAGCTCGTCGTCCGGCAACAACGTTCCTGCCTCGTCATCGCCTGGAGCTGCCTCACTACAGCGCAACTCCACCAGTCCTGCCCAGTTCGTGGGCGGCATCATTGGCGACGAGGACTACGACGAGGCCACCATTAATGGCGCCATGGAGGCCATAGGTCTCGATGATAATGAATATATTAGCGCTCGTTTTACAGCAGGCGGCGTCGGCGAGATTTGCGACACAAACACCCGATCCTCCATTGATGCCCTGAAGGCCACGGGCTATATGGGTCAGGCCAATCCGACCAAGATCCTAATGAAATTCGAGGCCCATGAAAATGAATCGCATGCGGTGCGCTGGAGTCCCGTGGAGCGTATGGTGGCCACCGGTGGTGCGGATCGTAAAGTGAAGCTCTGGGATATTGGCAAAAGTGAGTTTACTTCTTTGGATTTATATCTTTTATATTTGGGGAAACTCTTTGGGCATTCCTAAAGAATTTAATAAAACAAAGGCCGAACTGTAGGGTATCGTAATATCCGGTTATTACTGGGTGATGTTGGGGGAATACCTAGCTAAGTATGTTGTGGTAGGTCCTATACAAATTGTACTTTATAGAGCTCGTAGATTTTATGACACAAAGCAGATATATTTGATTTTATTGATGGGAAATTAATGGGTTTATAGATTCTCAATTAAAGCGAACAACAGAGCATGGGAATATGTTTTTTCTAAGCTATATAGAATACCTTAACAACTTTATTTAGTTCTTTGTTTGGTATAGGAAATATTCAATAGCTGATCTTACTAATTAATATATATATGTATATATAGCTTCTAGACTTTTCTATACACAGCAGATATATATTTAATTATAGGAAATTAATAGATCTATAGATTCCCAATATAATCAAACAACAGAGCATTAGAAAGTGTTCCTTTTAAACTATATTTAATACCTTAACAACGCTATTTGGATCTTTGTTTAGTATACAAATTATTTAATATCAAATGTTATATTTTATATACTTTTTAATTACAGATTCCACCGATCCACGTGCCGTTCTGAGTGGCAGCAGTGCCGGCATCAATTCTGTGGATTTCGATTCCACCGGCGCCTATATATTGGGCACCTCCAACGATTACGGTGCTCGAGTATGGACGGTGATGGATAACCGACTAAGAGTAAGTAAAATCTTACAAGTAGCTCAGTAAATAATATTTATAATAAAAAACTAAACATATTCGTGAGGTTGTGTGGGAAGTATTACGCTTAGAATGAAGACAATGAGCATTAATTATCAAAATGATGGAGATTCCACAATCCGCAAGGCTTTGACAGCTGGATTAACTACTTTTTGCCTACTCTCGTGCTCAGTATCTTCTGCGGTGACCCTTTTCCCCCAGGAAAAATGTAAATTTCTGAATTAGAATTCAATGGTCTCTGTTCACACGAGAACAAATATGATTTTATAAACCCAAAGAAAGTAATGCGTGCTCGCTAAAGGAACCCACTAATTGCAATTAGTGTGTATCTTAAAAAGAAACTAACTACACTTTCCTTTTCTATTGTTATTCTTATGTTTATACTGATTAAAGAACGGACTTCTTTGATGCCCCCTGATTTATAAAGAATTTTCAGCCCTCGTGATATTCTTTTTTTGCGCCTTTGTTTATCCATTTACCCCCCGTGTATATAAGTATAGAAAAAACACATACCAATGTCAATGTTTATAAATAAATTTTGCATGTTTGCCGCTTTCTAACTCGGAGAAAAAAAGGCGAAAAGTAAACACAAGTCCGGCGGGTAAACATTACACAGACGCTGAATGTGTTTACTGATATAGTAAATAAAGCATTTTAACTATGATACAGCCGTAGGCAGCAGCTGGGCGTCGGTCTCTCAATGTTCTGGCTTCAGATGAATGATTTTATGTCTTGCCTGCACTTGGGAATTCTTGGGAATTTTCTAAGGAGTGAAACCTGTAGAACTATTTTTACTTTTCATTCAAATGTAGCTTATAAAAATAGCTCAGAAAGATTAAGTACTAGATTATTTATTAGGCATTTCGTAAGGTGTTAAACCTTTAAAGCTTATTTTACTTATTATTTGTATTTTATTTATATAAATAGCTTTGCAATGAAATATTTATTTATTAATTTTATAAAAGTCTCGATGGTTTTTCATATATTTTTTAAGCTTAGAACCTTTAGAACTTATTTTACTTTATAATTTGTATTTTATTTATATAAACAGCTTAGCTATGATACATTTATTTATCAATTTTAAAAGAGACTCGATGGTTTATTGGGATTTTAATAACCTTTACTTTTCTCATATATTTTTAAAGCCTAAAACCTTTAGAACTATTTCTTCTCACTTAATCTGAAATATACAATATACTTTCTTATATTGAATACATTTATCAATTTTATAAGAGTCTCCCCTGATATCTTAAAAGCTTTTTTCGGGGAAATATGCAAATATTTGATCTTTGGGAAAAACATTTCCCTAGACGATAGTTAAGTAAACAAAATGAACTGAAAAATAAGCCAGAAATTGACATATTTATCCTAGAAGGCGCTCCATGCTGCATTAAATGGATATTTTTTTTTGAGAATGTTTATCGGGAAATCAATTTCGATTGATGGTCATAAATAAAAGGCGACGATGAAAGCTGGGAGGAAAACCAAACTGGCCCATAGCAGATACAGCACAATGTTGGCCTGAATTGAGGCAGCGCGGCGCATAATCTTCCTTACCCCAAGGTTCATCTCCCGCCTGGTCAGGCCAGTCCGGATCCACTCCATCCATTTATGCTGCACATCGTCCGCATGCGAAACGAACAAACATACAAGTGCAGTTCTTCCTGCTTCTCCGCCTGCGCTCCGTGGACGACGACGACGACGACGACGACGCTTCTAACTGGTATTTCTGGATTGACATTTAAACGGTTCTTTTGCGCACAACTGGAAACTGTAACTGAAGAATAGCACCGTCGCAGCCGCCGCGGTGCTGTGCTGCACTGCAGCATTAAAATGAGCACACTGACTTGTACGGCCTCTGGCCACAATGCGATCAAAACAGTCATCTGATTGCCGGGTTATTATCATTTATGCTTGGGCTTTTTTTTTTCTTGCCTTTTCGCATCTCGCATCCGCACTTGGCTTCGCCCAGAATGTTATTCGGACCATTTAACATTAATTAGCAGATCAATAGCTCAACCGAAAGTAATGGCGGGATTTCTATTGGCACTTAAGAAGCTTTCTATTATATTTGATCAATTTATAATATGTGAAATCATATAGTCCTTGTATATAATGATTAACCTTAATTTAATGACATTTTGCAGAGGCTTTCTATTATATTTGTTCAATTTATAATATAGGAAATCATATAGAAGTTGTATATGATGGTTATTCTTAATTGAATGACATTTTCTCTGGCCTTTGTTTATAGCAATAGTTATATAACTATATATAACAGCTATAAGTTACTTGGGTCTTTCCCATTGATTACTAAAACAATACATCAGTTTCAACTGATTGTGTAGGATAATATCCTATCTAAAAACGACAAAGAACTTACTATTGTCAATTAGGGATGTGAATTTATAAAGAAGAAGAAGTTTGATAAGATGTATCGATAAATATAAACTTTAATATATCGAAATTTAACATATTGACATTTATCATATAACATTAAAATATCGATACAATCGAAAAATATCAGAAAAATTGTATTTAAATATTTATTTATAATTTTTTCCGATTATTTTTGGTTTGATATACATATCAAAAACAATATTGATGTATCGCGCACATATCGCAACGTTAAAATATCGATTTGACTACCATCAAATTTATTCTGCCATCCCTAGTCCAGATAATAATTTGATAATAATTTTATTAGGTTATAATTAAATCGATCCAAGATTATTTTAAGACTAATAACCTTTTTATATTCATTCCAAGTCCACAATTTCTCAATTATCTCTGTATCATAGGCAGGCTCCTAATTATACCCAAGATACGTAAGTCTTCTAAGAGTAAAAGGGCCTTTAAACTATTATTATTAATCAGGTTTTCCCAGCCAGACACGTTTATACGCTCAAGCATGGATGGGTACTTATAGATTTAGCAGCTCCTGTAATTTGTTCCCTCTAGCCTAATAATAATAATAATTAACATTAAATCAATAGCTTCACTTGGTAGCTCCCCACTGCGGTGTTTCGAACCTCATTACTCGGTACATATATTTTGCTTACTTTGTTGCTTATTTTAAAGAGGACATTTCCCGATTTCCCACCTCGCACGCAGCATACCATCGATCCCATACGACGGAGTGGCTTGCAGAATTTTAGAAGCCACCGGTTTCGTTGACAACATGTTTTGGTTGCCTTCAAATTGGACTTCTCTTAAGAGAGACCGAGCTCCCTCAATCTATGTTATTAGTTGACTGGAACCGGCCTCGGTGAACTCGCCAAGTCTCTTTCCGCCGACCCAAGCAGCTCTTTGCTCCAGCTCTTTGCTCTCGGCTCTCGCCTCTCGAATTCTCCAAAGTCCGAAGGAGAGAAGTGTGCTCCCCAGTCAAACATGTTTGACTGTGCTTCAAGCCACACTGCGCGTACATTGACCGTTCGACTTGACCGGTTGCCGGTTGGAAATCCGACTCGGACTGGGAGTCGGCGGGGCTCTTTAATTAAGAGAGAACAATTTTATTTTATACATTTAGCTTATTTTATTAAATGTTTCAATGTTTAATTCCCCCTTGAAATTCGCTATCTAAACTTTTCCTTATATGTATCATACCCCGACTTCGTTTTACTGCCTACAGCTTCCTGATAATAAATCAGACATTTCTCCTGATCCCCCAGGAAGTTGTAGTTTTATCTAATCTGGTTTCTTGATGTTATGCCTCTAAGTTGTGAGATAAATATTCAAGAATTAACAGTTCTTTGAACGAGAGAACCAACGAAGAATCCCTGGCCTTAGCCAGGTGTCAATGACTCTCATTCATATATATAAATATGTACTTAGTGGAGTATATGTTACTCTCTGGGTTAGGAAGAACTGTAAGATGACATTACCATTGTCGGCTATAGAAATCCATCCAAAGCGACGACCTATGTCAATAAATTTCCAGCGGCAGTTATCCGAGTTTTTAACGCCGCAATTAAATGTCTGCAGAGACTTTTTTTAATTGCAAGCCGTTCTAGTGAAAGATACTTAGCTGGCGTAATT
Source organism: Drosophila kanapiae (assembly GCA_008042475.1). Lineage (NCBI taxonomy): Eukaryota > Metazoa > Arthropoda > Insecta > Diptera > Drosophilidae > Drosophila > Drosophila kanapiae. The sequence goes on along the minus strand of VNJM01000803.1, from coordinate 178,515 downwards.
AGCCGGTTTGCTTTGGGAAGGTAAGGTACCTTACCTTACCTTACCTTACCTTACCTACCCATATATGCGACACCAGAAAAGGTGTTGGCGGTCTATGTCCCCATATCTCTCTCTGGGTTATGAGATAGCCTTTTCTTTAAGATGCTGCTGTGCCCTATAACGTTTTTTTCCTTTTTTTTTTTTTGCTAACTGTTTTGTACCGAAATCTCTTGACTATTTTGCAGCACACGCTGACGGGTCACAGTGGCAAAGTAATGGCTGCTAAATACGTCCAAGAGCCCATTAAAGTGGTGACCGGAAGCCATGATCGCACTCTCAAGATCTGGGATTTGCGCAGCATCGCCTGTATCGAGACCAAATTCGCCGGCTCAAGCTGCAATGATCTGGTGACCACCGATAGCCTGGGATCGACGATCATCAGCGGGCACTACGATAAGAAGATACGATTCTGGGACATACGCACCGAGAAGCAGGCGGACGATGTCCTAATGCCGGCGAAAATAACGTCTTTGGACTTGTCGAAGGGTAAGTGCTCTGAATTCCTATTATAATAATTATTTATTTGATTATTTAATACAGATTGCAATTACCTCATATGCTCTGTAAGAGATGATACTATTAAATTATTAGATTTACGCAAAAATCAAGTTATATCCACGTTTACGTAAGTGTTTAGCTAGTTTCTGGAGATATCATATATTGAGCTTGTATCTTCAAACAGAAACGAACACTTTAAAATCAGCTGTGATTTCGCTCGGGCTTCCTTCAACTCGAGCGGCCTAAAGATCGCGTGTGGATCAGCGGATGGCGCAATATATATTTGGAATGTGAATGGTTTCCTGGAAGCTACTCTCAAGGGACACAGGTAAGAAGAGAATAAAAACTTATTTACATTACCATACAAATGGTAGATTCCTTTCTACAAGTGATGGAAGAACATATTGATATGGTGTCGTTATTAGGCGGGAGAAATTAATATTCTTTTTGCTATATCTGACAAATTTTCTACTTCAAAGACGACTGCTCTTTATTGCCTTATAATATTGATAATATCGATGAGTTTGTGTTGTTTTTTTCATACATACATATCGGACAAAGATCTGTCTCCAAAACCACCTGCATTTGTTTGTTGTCAATTTCGATTAATCGATATTCTAATATTAATTGCGATATTTCAAATTTCGATATATCTAACTTTGCAATATTTTCGATAAGTTATATAGTGCGATATGTTTGTCAATATATTAAATTAGACTTTTCTTTTCTATCTACATTCCCTACTCTCTACCTTACTCCCTTGAAAACACTTTAAATATATTATTTTTTCTAAATGTTTCTTATTTTTATTGCTTTATCCCACACAGCACTGCGGTAAATGCCGTCAGTTGGAGCCCCAACAACAATATGTTGGCTTCTGTTGGCAAGAACAAGCGATGCATTATCTATTCGGATTCGTAGCCCTAAATGATCTTGATGTTGCCATAATACTAATCGTCGTCAGTCAGTGTCGGTTCCAAATTACTGAAACGCTTATATAGTCAGGAGCTGTAACAAAAAAAAAAAAAAACGGCCATTCGGAGAGAGTCTGCTGTAAATATAGTAATTGCGGTTGGCGAATTGCAAAAGGTAACTCCAGTGCCGACTGTTGTAATAATTTTATTTCATTATTTTATTTTTACGTGAAAAGGATATAGTATACAAATTGTATCAATTCATATATATATATATACATATATATATACTAACTTAAGTACATGTTTTCCTACTGTAAAAATAATAAATATATATATATATGGGTTGCAAATATAGGTACGACCAAAATAATATATAGTATGTACGTGTATAAACGAATTAGGCTTACGAAACCCAGTTAAAAGTGTGTTTTTAGCCGTTTTTGTGTACGTTTTTTTTATAAGATATATAATGACTATAAGTGGTTATGACAAAGACGCGCCTTTCTTTAAATATTTAACTAATGCCTGTGTAGCTTAAACAAAATAACTTCAATTTCGGCTTTACAATTTTCTAATGAACAAATAAAAACGTTTACTTGAAACTATATGTGGTTTTCTTGCATCCAAATTGAAAGGCCTAGTTAAGTCCAAAGAGATTCCTTATATTTCGTACGTTTTTGACCTCTTTTAAATTATTTTATTTGCCTATTAAGGCTAGCTCCAGCCTTTTCTATTTAATTTATGCCTACATAAAGCTAACCTCATGCCAAATAATAGTTGTAAAGAAGGGTATTATGCTGAGTTACGTTTTTACGACTGTGATAGTGATATATGATCTTCCATTTACTGACTTGCCACCTGTGCTGGCACCTTAGGCCAGGCAATAATGCTCAGTCGAGTCAGAGCCAGAGCTCCTCTTATGCATCCTTCGAACGTGATGTATTTTAATTTCTGCATATGTGATCAATTCTTGGCACGAATGCTGCCTGCAGAAGCAGAAGGAGAACAGAGCACACAAGAGGACCAATTATTTCGTGTGCTGACGGAGCACAATCGACACTGGGAATCTCTAATTGAGCGAGGAAAATAGCCACGGCAGCCACCATCATTACAAATCTAACGTACATTCATTTTTATCGCCTTGCATGCATGCCTTAATTAAGAATCTTTCCAGATTATGTTCTATAGAAGAACCACAACTTAGCGCTAAGTACCGGCAGCGATCTAAAATCGCCGTGGCGCTCTTAAGTACAACTAGTGCCCACTTCAAGTATATATAGTGTCGTTGAAGATGCATTGCTAAGTAAATTAATTGAGAGGAATTCCGTCAACTGCCAGGAGGCGAAAGAAGTGAGCTGAGAGAGGATGAGGTGATGGGCAGATGAGCGGACAGGCGGACAGGAGTCACTTTCCCGTATGCAAGCAAAGCCAGCGAGCTAGCGAGCGTTCCTCCAGCAGATAAAGATACAAATCTGCACGAAGCCTGTTTCCTGTTGTGCCGAGGGTGCATTTATTTGCATGATTCACACAGCTGCTGCTGGTGCTGCTAGTGCTCCTGCTGCTGCTGGATCTTCATACAGGTGTACCATCACATGGCCATAATGAAGATGGGACGTTGAGTCGCGTCGCCGTCGCCGTCGCTGGGAAACCTGGGGAAACAAGCACGACATTTGGACCTTCCATTCTGCCCACATGGAAAAGTGAATCGGCTGCCTTGGCTGCCTCTGAGGAGGATTCATCTGCCGAGAGTGTGTGTCGTGCATTTTGGGCGACTCTAAGTGAGCATGTTCCTGGAAATCCAAGGCCCTTGAGTCGCCTTTTACAGTTGTGGATGCATTTTAAGTTTTATTGAAGTATAAATAATAATTCGCAGGTGTCTGCATTCCAGCTCTTGATTCGCACAATTTGTTATGCGTGGGTAAGGCTGAGGGGCTTCTTCTAGTCACCTTTTTCCTCTTCCATATTTATATAATCGCAAATCCAAGCAATTACTATTGTAATTTCATATTTATTGCTGGCAAGAAGAGTGGAGTCGCCAGGCAGGTCCCATTCCCAAATCAGAGTCGCTTTAATTTAATTTAATTCATTTTATTTTGTAGTTCTTTTTCCCCACCCATAGCCCGCAGAAAATCACACAGAGAGTTCATTAAAAATCTTAAGGTTTAATAATAAGATGAGTTTCTTGCCATAAAATTAAAGGGGGGTTCAATGCAAGCAAACATTAAACATGCTATTGATATGTAATAAATTAGGTTGCTTAAGCTTAAACTAAGGCCAATACAGATGAAGAGTTTAAGTGTAATATGAATTAGATTTCTTTTTTTTTACAACCATCGTACTTCCGAAGTCACAAAGGCAGTTCAATGCCAGTGTCCGTCGGTCGAACTGCCTTTGCAAGTAGGGGAATCGAGGGAATCTGTGAGAAGAATACACAAACCTAACACAAACTAGAGAGAGAACGCCATGGCTGCAATGCAAACAATCTGAATTCCACCGAACAAGACACACATTAATTTCATTTCTCTAAAATCGTGCACTGACTAGATAAGGCTAATAGCGGTACGGATCGGATGTGGTATCAGGACGACGGGTATTCGTATTCGTAGCAGTTATTAATTAGCATAACTTTGCGTAAATATTGATTGCACCTGTTTTTTTTGTAGCTTAGACGTTATTGCTGTAAGTATATGGAATATATTCATTCGATTCGAATCTGTGTGCTCTTAGTATGAATGTTGATACGGCTGCAGTTTCTGCCGGCGCTGATAGCAGTACGTCCAAATGGCGATCACCGCCAACTGGGTTAGCAAGAAAATAGTGGCAGCGGTAATCAGACCTAATTGGGGGAGAAAAGTTAAACGCATACTGTAGCATATATTTTCGTTGATCGTTCAATCTAATTAAACTTTTTTTGTGGCAAGAATTTCAAGTGGTTTGAATAGGCGGCTGGCTATTAAAAAGCGCACTTACCAATGGCGTTAACACAGAATCCATGACCCTCTTCGTTGGCCGTAAAGGTGGTTTCATTGCCATCGTAATAATCACCGCTTTCCTGTTTATCCTGCTTAAATCCAAACTTATCCGTTATCTGGATGGACTGAACAAGCAGCATATCGCTGGGTGTAGTCTTGGACTTGGTTGTTGCAATATCTCGTCGTGGTCGGGGATGATCATCTAGTTTTGGCGTTTTAAATGGGAAATGTATGGAAACGGAGGGAATTGTTTAATATTTGGGTTTCATTTTTGGTAAATACATTTATTTTAAGGATGAATAGCTTTTTAGATTAGGAAACTGTTTTAAATCAAATAAAAGGCCCACACATTTGAATTGCAATGTTTTTGCCATGGCTTTACGCATCTTTTCATGATATTATCTTTGGCCAAACCTTTGTTTTCTCATTCCCCATTAAGGTAAGCGTTTTATTCCTTGTGGAGATCTAAGATTATTAGCTTTTAGCTTAGAAAACTATTCTCAAACCAAAGATATTATAATAAAAAAGGAACGTAACGCCCACACAGTAGAATTTCCAAATAAAAGCAATGTCTGCTATGTTTCGCATAGCGTTACGCATCTTATTACTTTAATATCTTTATCCAAACCTTAGTTTTTCCCTCTCTCATAACCTTTTTAATCCAAAACCAAGCTCAAACTCTCCACGCTCACTCACCTGTTTCGTTAAGCGATCTGCGCTTGCGGCCGTAGGACAACAAGGACCTGAACTCTCCACTGGTATCCTCCTGTTCGCACTGCACCGGCTCACAGCTGGGCATGCACGGCGTGACCAAAGCTCGGAATTGAACCACCTCGCTCGACGGGAACTTGAAGGCATCAAAATTGGACAGCAGCATTTTGCCGGAAACCGAACCCTTGTAGATCGGACCCATGATAAAGTGATCCGTGGGACAGCCATTGGAGTCAATCAACGTAATCTCCGAGTTATCCACACCGTCCATGGCCACCAGCTCCCGAATGAAGATCTCGTAGGGGCTCTGTTCGTCGACGATCTCGAACTTCAGGGCCAGTGGATCACCAACCTCGGCGGAACGCATCATATCGGAACCGTCGCGTGAGGTGATCCTCATGATGACATTCGGTGACTCCACAATGACCTCCTCGGAGAGAGCCGGCATGATGTCACCGCGCACATCCAGATCAACGCCATTGCTGACCGACTTGTTGGTCAAATCATACTGACAGGCCAACGCCAAGCCCAAATCAGAGGACGTCACAATCATATCATGATGCTGGATAATAATGTCGTTGACATAGCGACCGGCCGTGCTCTGTCGCACATTGCACTCCAAATCGTGATAGTTCATCCTCAGCTCAAAGTCCAAGGCACTCTTCACATCCACCGAGCAGGATTTGGGCGATCCCTTGGCGTACACCTTGCCGTTGAAGAGCTTGGAGGTGCGAATGCGGGCCAGCATATCGCCACCGCCGCACTCAATGGTAACATTGTAGCAGGAGGTCAGCTCATAGGTCGAGGCCTCGGGCACCTCCAGGAACGGTTCCTGGACATCAGCCAGCGTGGCTCTACTATGATGCGAGAGGCGGCAAACCATGTCTCCGGTGTCATTGTAGTCGTAAGAATGGCACCTAAGCAGGAAGGATTGTTGGGAAAATCAAATAAAGGAGGGTAAGTTGGTAAAAATATGAAAGTTTCTTTTCTAAAACTATGAGAACTGAAAGTGAAACAGATTTTGTAGTATAATAATGCCAAGTTTACCATATGCTTAGTAAAATTTCAAGGGCCTCTATCATTGCCGCAATTGGCGCCTACTTTGGACTTAGAACTCCCTCCCGAATTCCCCCCAAAAGGTAGGTTGTTAGACTTACCTATAAGGTGAATTCAGACACAGTTCCCGGCACTCGTCAATGCTGCTAACCTCCTGATAAACCGAATCCACTGTCTTCAGAATGCGACCCGGCAGACGCTTAAATTCGCACAACTTGTTCGGCTCGTCAACACAGTGATTCTCGAGGTAATCGGTTCCCTCGCTGATCTGGAAGGCTTGCGACCCGGCCAAGGTGAGGCGATCCAGCTCGCTCAGCTCACAGGCGCCAGAGGAACGATCATAATTGGCCGATCTGAGATGGGGATAAAAAAAAATTGAAATAAAAGAGCAGCTTATTTACACACTTGCTTCGCTTTATGGAACAATTAAGCGGGCGGCCCGTGGTAATCTCTCCTGCCCGAATTAAATGTCAAGGAGGGAAGTGAACCGTCGAAATAGATAGCAAGACATTTCGCTGTAAAAGACACTCCAGTTAAATGTGGCTCTTACCTGCATGTGAATTCTGTTTCGCTCAGGCAAAGTTCAAAGCACTCGCGTCTCGACGCCAGCGACACGGTACGCTTAACTTCCGTCTTGAGCTTGTAATTTTGCACACGATCGACGTACCAGGCCCGGGAGCAGGGCTTTACCGAGAGGCATGATTTTTGGGCATAGATTGTGAACACGGGGAACTGTGACTTTGTTAGGGCGCCTACGAAATATATACGACATATCCGTAATTAACGAGAACTCTTCCAGTTTACTTAGAGCCGGGTAAGTAGCTTACCAGGTAATTGATCGGCATGGGCCGAGAAGAGCACGCAAAGCCCCGTCTCGTAGTTCACTGACTGGCACGTTTTGTTCTTCCGACAGGTGTCCAGGCAATCGGTGAGCATCAGCGTACCCGGCTGCGAATCCATCAGTTTTTCGGGAGCCGAGAACACATATCTAGCGAGAGGATGTAAAGGGGAGCCATTAAGCCTGTTAATTACCATCCCGTAAGGTGAAACCCTTACCCAGTAACGATCTCGAAGCCCACCAGCTCGGGCTGGCACTCCACAGGAGCATTGTCATAGTAGATGCTGTCCTCATCGGAGGCCAGGGCGCTGCTGGACTGATCCGAATTGGCTGGCAAAGCAAATGCCGAGTTACGAGTCTCGACGTTTTCCGCCGGCACCGGTGGACTCTTGGGCAGTATCTCGGTTTTATTGCTATTTATTTCGACGCCCTTTAACTCCTCCTGACTTGGCACTTCAGTTTGGGCTTCGATCTCCTCGGAAGCAATGATCTGACTGGCATTGGGAAGGGCTTCTGTGGCCGATTCCGACGCGGCTAATCTGCGAATTCGCAGGTGCTCCTTGGCAGTGGCCGCACTGTAAATCATCAGGGCCAAAATGAGTTGTCTCATTAAGTTAATCTTGGCCATTTTACGAGTATCACTGTGGGGTACCTGCAAGAGTCAAGGAATTGCCTTAATGACGATGGCTTCCTGTTCTATTTAAAGGTGAGCTTTTGTTACATTAAACCGACTTAATGGCTTTATTTAAAAATATAAATCAATGAAGAATCAGCTAATTACTAACTGAGAGATCGTTAAACTGCGCTTTTTATGTAATTCGTAATATCCATAGGTTACAAAATTAATTGATTTTTATATACAACTATTCTAAATCCTTTGTTAGCCTTTTTTTATTAGCCAATAAAATTACTTTTATTGCTGATTCTTTACTTTTTGCAGCCAATCTCCTCTCTTTTTTATTAAACAAACTATCTTAAAGCTAGTTAGTCCCCCTGTTGGTTTATATTGCATCTTTATATTGCCAGATCGACTACTATACGTACGCAGACACTGACTAAATCACCTCAAATTAATTTGTTTGCCATAAGGCGTAACGCGAATTATAGAAGATCCCGCGGGAAAGACAATATCATCACGGCCATGGGCCCGTTGCGGAGACCGGGCTCGCGCTCACGTCGATGACCCCGTGCACTGTTCTTCCACCAGTCCCGGTCCCGTTCCCCATTCCCATTCCCGTCCCCCCCTTGGACTTTTCTGGTCCGCTGAAGTTTAACTCTTTTAACTGCCGAGTTAATGGTCATCGCTTATGATTGACGGTTGCGCCGGCGGAGAGACTATCAAGACTATCAAGGGGTCATGAGCTCTAATTTTTCGCCAAGTACCATGTAGAACTTGTTTGGCCAAGACCGAGGTTTCAGTTGATTTCTTTTTTTTTTTGTTATGTTTTTGTGGTGCAAGTACTGTAGTTTATCCGAAAAGGGAATGCACAATTTCTAAAATTATTAATACAAACACATGATGCAGCGCAATAATTCGATTATAGGGAATAATATTGCGATCAAGTCCAGCCATTGGGAACTGATGATAGGGCTTGGCTTCTGTTCCTTTTTCATGGCATGTTCAACGTATATGATATTTTTGAGTTTCTCAGTTTAAGGGCTTTCTCTTGGGGGATTTTTTATTGTACTTTAAGTTTATTTTGAATATTTAAAATGCAAGCTTGGCTACTTTCTTCTTATATTCTTTTAAGAACATTAAACGCGCTTAGGTGTTGCTAAGAACTCATTATTTCGGGCTCTCTTAAGGTGTCTTTTAACCGGAGGTTAAGGAAATAAAGCTGGGATTTCTTTTCTCAAATTACATCGAATACGTTTTCGAGAGAGAACTCGGGTACTTTCTAGCATAAAATAGCTAATCCTAACTTACTTAGTACGTATGCAACCAAACATTCAGGCAGCACGCCAGTAGTTAATTTCCTCGCAAACTTTACCTATACTTTCTCCTATCGCGCCTACTAACACTTAACCTAACAAGCACGTGCTTGGTGTCTAAGGGCCACATGAGTGTACTGACCGTAGTGCATCAACGTCCAAAAAGTATTAGTGACATGTTTTCAATTAATTCCTTGATTTGTCCTTTGTTTTTGCTAAAAAAAAAGACCGATCAGTATCAAAGTTTACTGAAGAGCCTTCGAAACAGCTTCATAAATATTCTGCTGACCTTGTCTTCTGTCTAATCCTATCTACTATATTCAAGTCTCGATTTAAGTAGATTAAGCTAACTTGGACCTCAAACTAAATAATTGCTTTTATAAAGATTTACATTTTTGTATTTCAGAAAGTCGAATTTGTATTAAAATATTTAAACGAAGTCATTAAATGTAGGGAATAATATTTCCTTACAGAAAACTGAAAAGCGATACCTAAACTCATTCCTTAAATTGTTTAAATTAAGCAAACCAACACTCTCCACCCTTTTTCTTCAAAGTAAATACAATTTGCGTTTGAATATTTCCGCTTGGAAACACAGTTTAAGCATGTCTTATGCCTGGCCACCAATTAACACACCGTAACTGTATTAATAAATTACATACATATATTCATATACATTCTAAGCCCGGCTTGATGATGGCCAAACAGTTATGTTCTATGAATAGCCAGTGTGCAGAAAAAGTCGGAATGTAATGGATACCGATGTAGGGAGTATAAGATATAGAAGAAACGCCCGACTGACTACGCACCCAGACACACTAATCCGGCCCGGCGACGATGCTGCCCAAAAAGCAGATCTTTCTTTTAGACGCGGAGACTAGAGGCGGCGCATACCGTTAATGTGATTCATACGCCGGTCAAAACGTACTTAATTAGATATAAAATGCTTGAAAGACTTTTGTGGGTTTTCCGAGTGTGAGTGTGTGTGTGTTTGTTTTCCCCTCCACATTGGATTCTCTCGCCTTTAAACGGAAAATGTCGGGGTCCGGTGCACATGAGCAAAGTCTATACATATATCATTGCCATGTAAAGAATGGCCGCTCAGGAAGCTGCATTATAACGAGTCCATGACCATGTTATTGTACAAAATCTTGTAGAAAGCGGCAGAAGAATTGGGTCAATGATTATCGTCAAAAAGCTGTTTTGCCGAGCATAGACATACCATATCTATGGGTTGTTCGTACGTTTTGTTGCCGCCGCTGAGCCCGCAGCGATCAGGTCTCTCAAGTCAAACCCAAATGCCGAAACTGAAACCCAATCCCAACCGGCTTTTGGTGTGGTTTCGGATGCGATGGATGCCAGGAGGAAATAGCATCAGCACCAAGCACAAAGCACCAAGCACTAACCACCAAGCACCATGCACCGCGCCTAACTGTGTCGCTGCTGATCACAATCGATTAGTGCGGCGAGTCAGTCGTTTATATTGCCTAAATTACTGTTAAATGATGGTCGTTCTTTCGGGCCAAGAATTTCGACAATTACCAAATAAGGGGGGCAGAAATATTTGGGATGCTCGTAAGTGGGATACATATGCCCAAAGGGGGAGGTCTTGTCGGGAAAATGTGAACCTACTTCTTGGTTAAATGTGTGTATATTTAGTTCTATATTTCTATATATCTATATTTGTACAACAATGTATTTAGTACAGACTAATTGTATTTATCAAAGAATAAATAAATACTTGTCGGGTTCTGTTCTTTTTCAAATCCTTGGCGCTTTTGTGCAAACAATTAATAAACACATCACTCAGTCCGCTCTTTGATCAGCCCTTTTTATTACTGTTTAGCACTTTCCAAAAAACTCTTTCTTTTATTTTACTGATCAGCACAGTTAACGCGATTTTATTTCTTTTTCTCTTAATTGCTATTTTCTATTTCCAAATGCGACGACGACAACGACAACGGACTACAAACTATACACCCATTCTTCTGACCGACTTCAATTCCATTCACATTCAGCCTATTTCCATGATGCATGATGTAATTAAAAGATCTACACCCCAAAAACCAAAGTCAATAGAAATCCGAGACTCTCGAGATCGACGAGAGGTACCGCCAAAAAAAAAAAAAACACAAAACTTTCACCATTCTGACTGAATGTGTTAATGATTTCATTTCTTTAGTCACCGAAAGGCAGCATATTTAACGGTAGATATCACACTGTTACATTAATCTACCGTTTTGCCAAATTTTCAATAAATATTAGCAATTATGGGTTGAGAGAAGAATCAGCGATTTGCGATGGCTTTTATAATATCCAACGATTAGCAGCATTTTTGGGCTTTGCGGTTTGGTAATTGCATTTCTTTTGAGAACTCGAGGAATGAAAATGGCTTTCGTAATACTGAATCATCGATTAGCAGTTAAGGTTTTAATGGTTTTTTCAAATCAGAAAATACAACTCAACCATTTAAGAATGCTTTTATATAAGCCTAGAATTTATAACTCCACAATCTTAGACTCTTTCCTTAATATTATGCCATACCAGCAGCCGACAAATTGCTTTCGTAATATCCATCGATTAGCAAAACTTAAGCTCTTATGGTTTTGTAATTCCTGACTAGAAGGTTTGCAGTCTTCTCGATTTTTTTGTTGTTGCATTTTTATTTTGAAATATGTGTTACTTCATTATGACAAAGTCACATCATCCATCAACCCATTCCAAAACGGACGTCCTAATGTTCGCTAATGTTTTGACGGAAGCTGTGGCCGTTGACGGCGACCAAAGACTGTAGAACATGTATAACGCGGGGCCTTTTGCATTCTGCCTTTGTCCAGCCTCCTCCTCGGTCTTCGGTCTGCAGTCTGCAGTCTGCCGTCTTCGTTCTTTGGTCTTCGGTGTTCGGTCTTCGGTTCACTTATTCAGAATGATTGTCTCCGTTTTTTTCAATGCTGGGGCCATAGTCATCCGTCAGCCTGATCACTGGCCGTTTAAATAAACCGGATTTTTCTTAGTTATTCCTCGGCAGTTAGTGCAAAAGGCTCATCATATCTGTATAGCGGTTCGATTTGAACTCACAACTGAGCAAAACTGAGAAATAATATGTATCTACACACACACGGTAAGCACGGCCTAATACATATAGTTTAGTGGTTATTTGCGAATAACAAGCGTTATGTGTTTAATGCCAATCCTTCCCTGTGATGCGGCAGATTCTTTTTTGGTTAAGTAAGCCAAAGCTCTGACTATCGTTTTCTGGACAATTACCTAATTAAGAAGTGTGTGGATTTTTTATACAGTCTATCCCGAATTCTCCGGGTCGGGGCGAATTTTAGCTTAGTCACACTTAAACAAAACACTTTCGCATCCCAACACAAGGCACTTGTGAGAACTGGAAACTGGAGAAAATGCCGAACTTGACCATTCGATGGTCGCCGCAGAACTGAAGTCTTCAATGCCGCCGAGTGACTTGTTATAAAAATTAGATAAAGAAGTTCTGGAGGAGCTGCTGCTGCTACGACGGGCTGGTTTTGTTGTCTTTCGGGGCTGAGCGCAACCTGCACAGGTTGTGGAGAGAACTCGGAATTCTTACAAAAGAAAGTCTCGGGGCGATGGATATGTGTGTGGCGGCTGCAGAGGCCTGGAGCCCCCAAGAGAGAATCTCAAGCAAACAAAAAGAAATTGTTAGCATGGTAAATATCACCTGTACAAAGTCTCTCTCCCCGGGATCGCGATCTCTACACGTCGCTGGGCCCAACTCGAACGTGTTCGGTATGGGATGCAACCTGGGCAACCTCGACTTTGACTCTCGGGGAGCATAGTTATAGTATTGTAATTGCGGTCAACGATCGAGAACAATGTGCACCTGTCTCCGCTCTTTCCCAGCTCTCTTCGCTGGGTCTGTTAGCCGCCACTAACATCCTATTCATTTTCTTATGGGCCTGTTAACGCCTTTGGAGAGAGAGCCCACGTTGGACTAGGAAAGCCCGGGCGTAGTAATGGCTTTTCGGTTTATAACTGTCGCCGTCCCCGCTGTCGTTTTTATTTTTCACTTTCACTAATAAGGTACACCACGTGAAATCGTTTGTTGCCCAATTTTCTCCCCATTCTAGCCGCTTAAGCGGCTTAATTTAAATCCACCGAAACATTTCGTGTGGGTTTATTTCCAATGTTTACTTTTACTCGATTTCAGCTGCCCCATCCCACGGCAAGATCAATGCTATCTACCGATCTTCAGTCGCTGCTGGTGGAAACCTGAATAGCCCACTTTATTGGCAAAGACACAGCACCAGAGCCGACGCCGGGCGCTGCTTTCAAAGTGAGTTTTTGGTATGTAAAACTAGAATAGCCCATCAAACGGTGTTTGATTTCCAAATTTATGGGTCAAGCCAATGCAAATCAGTTGCTTAGTCCGTTCTTTCGAGAAAACGGGTCGTGCTTTGATAACAAATTGGGCAAACAATATGTGGAATAAAGACCGAATTTGGCCATTATTATTAAGACTGATGATATAGCCGCAAAAGTGTCAAAATAATAAAGGGGGATCTAGTCCGAAGAAAGACCTATATTTTTCAAGCGGTTTTTTCTTTGAGGGTGAATCATGTAGGGGATTCCGGACTTTTACCAAGCTACCAAGGGTTTATATATATTCATCCGAATTAATAAAAAAAAATCGATGTTCTGAGAAAGGAACAGAAGTCGGTGTCACTTAAAACACCAAATACTTTTAAGTGGTCCAGAAAACTTGAAAACAAATCATTTGTTGTTGCAGGCACCATCCGCCTGCATACCACATTGTTATTAAAATTATTAGGGTAGCGGAAAGAAACAAAAACATCTGATTTATATATGTTTTCCTTTGGGTTTCTTTACATTTTTTTCAGAGTTTAATGGTATTATTTAATTATCTATGTATGTCTACATATTACATGTTCTATGGCTATTGTTTCGCCAACAACAAGTTACCAAACAGGAGTTTCCCAGTACAATTTTATCTAATGCATGATTCCCATGTGCCAGGCGCTCAGAATGCAGCAGGAGGATGATTAGTTTAGTGTTAACATATTTTATAACTGTTTAGTGCTCTCGCGAGAGCTGCTCTCTTCGATTTATTTGGCCAATCGTACGCTTACTAGAAAGAGAGCGAACGATCGACTAACGTCACCGCATAGATAAGTGCAACGTTGCTCTATTGCACTCTGTTCATCACTAACAATAGAACATATAATATACATATATATATCATTAAAAAATAATTAAAATAAATAAGAAATATAATATAGAACATAATATTCTTCATTTTATCATTAGTATAAAAAGGGTACCAAGTATATAAAGTATGAAAAGACATACAAAATTATTTTATGGGATGAAATCAATGGGGGATCTCTAATTTTTACTCGGCATACCAAAATAATTTACTAAAAATAAATATTTATTATATTTTAGCCAGACAACAGCCAGCAGTATAAAATTCAAAATAATAAAAGATCTTCACCGAAGAGAGACCTATATTCTTGGACCGGTTTTATAAAATGAATCATGGTTGGTTTTAGACTTTTACCTGGCTATAAAGATTCGTTATTAATTAATTAATTAACCAGATATGTCAACATTGATTTCTATTTCTGAATACATTAATAAAATTATTATGTTGCGGATTCTCAAAGACCCAAAATAATAAAAGATCTTGACCTAAGATAGACCGAAATTTTTCGATCGCTTATTGAGTTAATTATGGATGATTAACAACTTTTAAAATTCGTTATTAATTAAATAATAAGCCACCCATGTCAACACAGATTTGTAATTATAATGAATACATTAATAAAATTATCATTTTACAGATTCATTTATTTTTCATCACTGTTGTAATAGGAGTTCTTCAAGGTTCTAACTAGTTATTTTCCCTAGTTATTAATAATTACAATGCACCTTAGCCCGTTATAATTAATCAAACATATTTACTGGAAACCCAACTTGCTACTAACTCTTTCCCAAACATTTGTTTCACCTATTACGGATCCCCTAATTAGTTTAAATTGTTATAACATTTATAATCACTTACAAGCACGAACAACGTTTAGTTTTGGTCTTGCAACAAACTGGAAATCTTCTCGGGAAGACAGCTATGAGATAAACGAAACTTCTCGCCTAATTACAAAGTAATGGCCACTTATTGGAATGCTTTTCCTTCTCATTATTTCACGTTCTTTTGTACTTAAAGTCTCATTTTAAAAGCCGCACACATTCCTTATTTAATGTGATTCTCTAGCCGAAGTGCGAAAGATGAACCTGTTGTGCTGGATCTTAATTTTTGTTCATTTCTCTTTCGGTCTAACTGAAGATCGTCCGGATCCACGCATAGTCGGCGGATTTCCAGCTGATATAGCCCAAGTCCCGTACATCGTCTCTATACAGTTGTATGGTATCCACCATTGTGGCGGTTCCATCATAGATAATCGGACAATTTTAACGGCAGCCCACTGCCTGGACAAAATTCCACGGATTCTCCTAAAAGTTAAGGTTGGCGGCACAAAGCGCGACTCCAAAGATGGCCAAATCTACCAAGTTTCCGATCTGTACTATCACGAGAAGTGGACAATGAAGACAATGGACTATGATATTGGACTTATCCGATTGAAGACAGCTCTCACCTTCTCTAGAAAGGTTTCAAAGATACCAACTTTGATCTCTCAATTTTTTTAAGGTTTCTGTCTGTTTCAGGTAAAGGCTATTAAGATAAACCCCAAGAAAGTAGCCGATGGCCAATTTACTACGATTGCCGGCTGGGGCTTTAAATCTATTAATGGTCCGCCATCGGAGGAATTAAGATATGCCCGGGTTCCCGTCGTTAATCAAGCTGTCTGCAAAAATCTACTGGGCAAGACTCTCACAGATCGGATGATGTGCGCGGGCTATCTCAAAGGCGGTACGGATGCCTGCCAAATGGACTCCGGGGGTCCGTTGGTTTGGCGCGAAGAACTAGTAGGAATTGTGTCCTGGGGCGTGGGATGTGCCCTCAAGGATAAACCAGGTGTCTATACAAGATTAGAGGCATTGAATGCGTGGATAAACAAGGCAATGAGTAAGCTGAAGAGCTAAAATAAAGCTGAAAATTAAATGGAAATTAAATTGAAATAGTTACAATTTTCAAAGGGGGAATATCTTTGTATTTCTTGAACTATACTGAAAGCTTTACTATATAGATTATATTTTCTGAACTCTTTAAGAAGTATTGGAATGAATCCTTTTCAAAAATGAAATAAAAATCTTTCTTCGACTTATCAAAATTTCAACAGAAAGTTTCGAAAACAATAAGCTTTTTTTTAGTAAATTTCATAAGCCCACGCAAGGGTCACACTGGCAAAAACAATAATAAAAGAAAGATAACAAATGGACCTGCAATTCGACAGCGAAACCTATTGGAACCGTTCCTCGCGAGCTGCCTTCAGCTTCGACGACGAGGACGAGGTGGACCTCGGCCCGGAGTTGGCCAGCAATGGCATCCTGGCCGACGATGCCATCTCGGAGGCCAGCTTTGACAACAGCGCCACTCTGAATCTCTCCATCAAGTCCATTCTCAGCGAGGAAGCTCTGAAGCTGGTGCTCCAAGAGCAGGCACTAGATGACCGTGTCTTGCCCAAGGGCGTCTCCCCGGAGGAGGAATTAAAGCTGTTGCGCCGCCAACTCCAGAGCACATTGTACAGTCCAAATCTGGAGGCCACAGCCCAAAAACTATTGCAGGGCAAGACGGCGCCGTTGGAGATGTTCAAGTCCCTGCACGAGAAGCGCCAGCTGCTGGACACCCTGCTGGCCCAAGGCGGCGGTCATGCCGTCATCGCTGTGCTGCTTTTCCTCAAGAGAACCCTGAATACAATGCAGTTCCATGGGATTCTCAAGGAGCGACCCAAGGCACTGGAGCAGTATTTGAGTTATCTAAGAGAAGCCGGCGACCTGGGCAGCCATGTCGATCTACTGCAAAGATTCGGACGTCACCAGGAGGCGGCTCTAAAGCAGTTTCAGGCTGCCCTATCCGCCGCAAATGTGACCGCCAGGAAGCAGCAGCTCCAGCGTTTGGTTGACGCCTATTCAACGGCGGGAGTGGGCATTATTCCGCTCTACGAACAGGTGTTTCATGCTGCTCTCAAGATGCAACAGCTTTTGGAGAAGGATAATGGCGTTGGCAAGCTACTCCGGGATCGGGCCACACCCGTTGAAGTGCTCTATGCCTGCTGCCAGGCGAACAGCAATTGGAAGGAGCAGGATATGCTGAAGCCAGTGTCGCCGCAACGCTTCGCCGCTGACCAGCAGATCTCGCCGGCGCAGTACGAGTGGACGGCGCTCAATGAGCGGGCCCAGGCCCAGGCCTATGCCGACCTGGAGTGCATCTTCGAGCGCGTTCCCAGCTGGCATCCCCTCAAATCCAAGCAGTTTCACATTAGCTTCGATCTAACCCTCGCCGTTCTCCGGCTGTACGAACTGCAGGCTCCCTCAACTGTCCTCCAGCTATTCCTCTCCAAGATGGGCAATAGTGTTGAGAAGCTGGCCCTGGCACAGCGGGTGAAGTGCATCAAGGCTGTGATCGATGCCATGGCGGGGCTGAAGCAGCAGCAGGAGTTGCAGCAGCTGAAGGACACGCTGCCAGAAAGATCCGAGGAGCAGTTCTACTGCGAGAATGCCCTGAAATCGCTGCAGAGCAAGCGCTGGACCACGGACATTAAGCTGAAGCTATAGCAGAAAGAGCTTAAGTGCTCCAGAGAATCAGTGACATCAGTGACGCCTCCCAAAAAACACAACGAAAAGAGCAGCGGGAGCTGAGCGAGCCACTGCGTGCCCATCTAGGCTCTTAGAGTTTCTTTATATAAACGTACTTTATTGTTAATCATATATATGTGTATATAATTATATTAATTCTACTCTGGTTTTATTAAATAATTGCAAATCACAAGCTGAATATCGAATAAGAAAACAACAAAAAAAAAAACGTATGATTTATATCCTGCAGAGCCTCCTTTTTGATCTGTTCGATGAGCAGTTTTGGATTACTTCTTCGTTAATTATTTAATTTCTTTTTTTTTATGTTTTAGTTTATTGAGTAAACAAATAAAAAGCGGGCGCAAACAAAGCGTTACAAAAATTGGATTCTTTAAACAATTTGTTTCGTCTTAAATATTTTGTTTAAATAACAGCGCTGTAAAAAGCATTTGATGTACATATATAAATAACCGCAAACAACAATTATGGTGTATATAGTATGTGAGGGGGGAAGGGGTCGTGGGGTGTGAGCGTTCTCCCCAGTTCTCGGACTGAATTTACAAAATAACGCATAACACAAGACAGACGATAGACAACGACGACGACGACGACGAAGAAGGACGACGGACGACCCTCAACGGAAGAGACCAGGATTCAAGAGCGGAACTGGGAACGGAACTGCAACTCCTGGGCATAGCCTGGGCTAATTGCAGTCCGAATAGCTCAGCAGACGCTGGCACAGGATCGTCTTGAACTTGACCGTAAAGCTATCGAAGATGACATCGGTGTCCTGCAGCTGCTGCTGCTGCTGTTGCTGCTGCTGTTCCTGATTGCTGTCCGCCGCCGCCGCCGCTATCAGCTGCTTGAACTTCTGGTTGAGATTCTGCTCCAACGTCGAGTTGTTGTTGTTGAAGTAGAAGACATAGGCCAGCTCCAGCAGATAGTAGTCCAGGTCGCCCATAAAGAAACGCTCGCACTCGAGCATATCAAACTTGCGCTCCAAAAAGTGCAGACACAGATGGTAGATGAGGTGCTTGAGGTCGGATCTACGCAGCGGCACATAGCCCGTGTCCTTGCTGAAGTACTCGAACAGCTTGAGGGTGCGCTGGGCGGAATCGCAGTTGTGCAGGCACAGTCGGAAGGCCTCCACAAACCGGAAGTTGAGCATACAAATCCGAATACGGTATTCGTGGCGATTTGGACGGGCGCACTCGCCAATCTTGTCGGGATTATAGAGCCCGTGAAAGGCGTACAGACAGTAGTGGATGTAGTGGCGCAGCTGCTGGACGGAGGCCTCCTCCAGACCCTCGCTACTGGGCGTAAACGTGCTGGCATCATCCTCGTCCTCCTGACCGAGTAGCTGCTGCGCTGTAACCGGTATCCCCGACCCAGCGGCGACACCCTGCTCCGGCAGCGGGACATAACTCTGCTCCTCGGGCGGCGTATAGTCCAAGTCCAGGGAACTGTTGACATCGCCCATTGCCGGATAGCTGGCATCGTTCTGACTGAGGTTTTCCAGGCTGCTCAGCATATCATCCGAGTCCTGCCCGGTGGCCGCGTGCTCCGTGCTGCTCTTGTAATTCCCAGTGCCCACAGAGTACTGCTGATCAAAGCTAATGCTTGCCGGCTGCAAAAAGTGGGGCTGGTAGGGCGGTATCACCTTCAGATACCTCACTGGATCCTGATCCATGCGGATCCGCGGCCGCGGCAGATTGATCTCCACGGGCGCCTCTACACACTGACTCTCGAAACGCATCAGCCGCTTCGTGGTGGGCAGGCACACCACACGCTGTCGCATCCTCTCCAAACTGGCACCCAAATCCCGACCGCACTGACCGTTCGAGTTGCCGCCAAAGGCGCGCACAATGTGATCGGTGGTCATGACCAGCGTGAAGTCCGCCCCGCAGTCCACGTACATTGGCCGCTCGATGCTGTCGATGGGCGAAGGCTTGAGCACGGCCCGTCGATCCTTGTCCTCAGTGCCCAGCTGGTGCTCCAAATTCTTGCCCCATGTGTACAGCGTGCAGCTGGACGAGATCAAACAGAAGTGGAACAGTCCACTGGCAATCTGCAGGGAATCCACGAATTTATACTCTTTGAAATACTCTTTCTTAAGCGCCATCTCTACTAACCTGTAGTATTTGCCCGGCCACCTCACTGGTGTCCACCAAATGCGGACTCAGGTGCTCCGTGGGATCGGGTTCGGTGGCTGCCGGAGCCGGGACAGGCGGCGGTGCCGAAATAAGTATTTCCGCTTCTCGTTTACTCGGCGGTGCAATAATTTCCGTAGCATCTGATGGCACAGCCTCATTCTCAGCCTGCTCACCCTCTTTGGTCTCCTCACTGGGGGCCTTCGGAGTGGCGCCGGCCACCACCGCCGCATAGGATGTTGTGGGCTCCACGACATGGCTGGGCGCCGGCGCCGGTGCTGGCAGCAGGGTAGCCTCCAGTTGCTTGCTTAGCATCTCGCGCTGATGATTCTCCTCCAGTTTCTGCTTGGCATTGGCGCGTCGCTTGATTTGATTGGCCAGCCGCAGGGCCTGCGGCGAGCTGCCCCAAGTGAACAGACGCTCCTGGGCGTCTACAGCTAACTGAGGGTTAAAGCCAAAGATTAATATAATATTAATTTATGAAATAATAAGAAATGGAAACCTACATTGGTAAAAAATTTGGTGTGTATCAGTCTTAGGCTGCAGCCGCCCACCTCCAGGCGCACTGGCAGATTCGTCTTGGTGTCGACGGCCTGGTCGCTATTGCCGGTGCCCAGCTGACCAAAATGATTGGATCCGAACACGAAAAGTTCGGTGCTGCATCCGCTGGCCTCCAAATAGCTGTTGGAGGCCCCGCACAACACCAGGGTGTGCGCATGGCCCAGCGATATTTGTAAAATTTTCTACAATATTTGAAATTCGTTAAGATAATATTAATTATATGTATTTTCGCTATAAAACTAGATTTAATTCGAGTGATTTTTACCTTAAACTTGAAAAAACTGACTAGTTGTGGAGTAGCTATGTTTTCGCAGCTGCCCTGTCCCAGCTGACCGTAGACGCCCCATCTAAGCAAGGATTGAATGGTTATTAAAGTTAATTAAAGTTGAATATTTAAGGAACAATCCAACTTGTAACTTAACTGATTAAATCCGTAAACTTACCCCCACATGTAGAGCTTTCCATCGGCGACAGCCGCATTATGATATTGGCCCGCCTCAAGCATGGTTACATTCATTCCATCCAAGGCCTTCACGAGCATGGGCTGCAAGGCCATCTGCATGTGCCGCCCAATGCCCAGCTGGCAGAGATTGTTATTTCCCACCGCGTAGAGCTGGCAGATAAAAGTTAATTAATCTACAAATCTTTAAAAAACCAAGATAGAGAGAAAACCTACGCCATTATTGGTTAGAATAAGTGTATGCTGTCTGCCACACTTGATGGCGTGCACTTGCAAATTGAGCTGGGAGAGAAGGTCCAGGCTTTTCACAGCATGCGCCGGCTCTGGTGGCTCTACAATGAATATAAAATGATAGAAAAAAGTATAATATAAACTAATATTAGGCGTACCTGTTGACTTTTGGGCGCTGTAATAGGTGGGTATGCCACTGGAGCCCCAGAAGTAGGCGGTGCCATCCACAACGCAGGCGCAGTAAGCACAACCAGCTGAGATCGGTTTGAAGCGTGATGATTCAATGGCAAACTAGAGAAAGAAAGAAAAAAGCTGTAGAAATATAAGAAGTAAGATGATGTAGAAAGGTCTCACCTGATTGTCTTCGTAGTTAATGCGGAAATTCGATAAAGCATTCACAATTAAATCATGCTTGACGCGCTGCGACTCCATATGAATGAGCACGGCCAAAAAGGTTTCGATGAGACTCTTGCCAAACTCAAACAGTTGCTGGTTATTATCGTTGGACATGGCGCAGTCGCTATTATGGGAAACGATGGGCCGCAAGGCAGGCGAAAAGGGATTCAGCTGCTTAGACAGGCGCTGTAAATAAATTATAAACAATATATTATATTGAAATACAAATAGAACTGCACATACTACTCACCTGCAGGACACAAGGTCTTATATGATCCAACTTCTCCTGGATGAAGGCAAAGTAGTCCATGGAGACGTGCGGCAAGTAAGTTATCGACTCCATAAATATGTTCTCGCTTAGATTATACAGGCAGACGTTGAGCTCGTTGTACCAACCAAACTCCTGGGCCACCACACTGATCAGAGCATTGAAGGTATCCAGGCAGACGCCCCGCACTTTTGCCAGTATAATAGCTGACGAGAAAAGGCCACTTTGACACAGGACAATGCTCGTCATGTTGGTATGATATTTGCTATTGGTGACCAGGAAGTTCCTATAGCAAAATATATATTAAAATCCATTCTAAATCCCTCATTAATCCTTACTCACCACAGCGGTATGTAGTTCTTGTCATTGACCGCCTTCTCGGCCAATGTAATGAGCAGCAGGTTGGCCAAATGGAACTGCGAGGAGGGGGACATTTGCAGGGCGCTAATTGACTCGTCCACACCATAATGATAATCGCTGCAGACGGCGCCACTAATCACATCCTCCTCCACCGTTTTCTCGGGCAGGATCACACGAACATCCTCCGAATGCCGGTATGTGATGTCCTCCAGCAAGCCCTTAAGAAGCGGATGACCCAAGTACCGGGAACGCAGCAGATATGTGGACTTCAGGGCCATGGCGCTCAACTGCATAAGGGCGTAGGTGTGTCCGTACATGGCCAGCTTAAGGGCTGTGCGTATGGGCTTAACGCGTGCCACATTGTAAGTGAGCAGAGCCTGCGTGATTTTCTTACGCCTGAGCAGATAGTCGCCGGCAAACTCGATGCACTGCTCAATAGAGAGATCGAAGGTGTTGCAGAAGTCGCGGCACTGATTAAACTCATTCTGCAGGGCGGCATCCAGAAACAATTCGAAGGGTTCCTTTCTGCCGGTGAGATTCGGTTGAGTTAATAAGAAGTTGAAGATGGTTTGACAGGATTTCCGACTCACCTAAGCTGTATGGTATATACATTCTTGTTGGTGATCACATAGCTGGGATCGTAGTTGATTTTGGGAAACTCGGCCTGCATTATCTCCATTTGTCGCAGCGAAAACTCACTGCTCACATCCGCCGTCTCGTAAAACTGTATGTAGTCCATCGGCGTGTGTATATCCTTGATCTCAAATGCCTTGGCCTTCTCCTCCTTGGTCAGGGTCTCGGGCTGGGCGGCGGCGGAACTCCGATATTGGGCCATCTGATACAGATGCAGCACAGTTTCGTTTTCGAACCGGAAGAGTCCTAACTGGGCCAGATTGTTGAAGCGCTGCCGAGGGAGAGAAATGTTTGAAATATCCTGCCCAGAGGCTGCAAAAACCCAAACTTACATCTTCGTCGGAGGTGTGCAGCGAGGCCATGGCGCTGCTGATGACGCTCACTGCATTGATGGCATTGCTGGGCATCTCACTCTGGTCCAAACTAGAGCTAGCCGTGGTCGTTGCACTGGTGGTGTCACTCTTCTGTGCCGCACTAACCTCTGGCTCCGCCTGATCCAGCTTCTCGGTGTCCGCATCCCTATTCTCCTTGTCTGTGTTGGCAACCAGCGGTTCGGCCAACGAAGAGGCTGCCGTGGATATAGCCGAATCGCTGCGACAATGCAAATCCACATAGTGTATGCCATAGAGTATGTTGGAGCTAATGAGTATTTCCTGGGTGTGCTTGGGTATCTTATACACAAACAAGGGCTTCAAGCTGATGTCGATGCTGTGCACGGTGAGGCTGTGGCTGTTGCTGTGCAGGGCGCTCAGCAGGAAGGTGCTGCGCAGATTTTGGATGGTGTAAAAAGAGCCAGTGGTGGTGCCCAGCGGCTCGGGCGTGACCGAGGGCGAGTCCATAATCGCAAAAGACCCCGTCGAGTCGGGCATAACTAGAAAAGAAATTAGGGAAATAGTATAAGCTTAGCTGTAGCCTTCGTTCTTGTGTCCCTATTCTAGTTGTAAGGAGTCTGTTGAGTGCGAGAGAGTTGAGCAAACTCACCGCGCAAGTGACGCTTCAACAGATGCAACAGTTCTCTCAAAACTGCACACCAATAAACAAATATAAAATACACAAAAAAATTCATCAAAAAGCGGACTAAAATTAACAAAAGATCAACGGAATTCGGGGAAAGAAAATATGTTTAGAGAGTTAAGGGAAGACGGAAGAGTTTCAAATCGAAATCGAAAGATATAAATCCTTGATTTTACTCTCCAGCTTACGCACATTCATCGAACTTTTGCCGCTGATCCGATAGCCGCATCTTGATGGCCTGCAGCTTCTTGGTGCCCAGACTCTTGAGCGAGGCCAGGCGGGCTCTTGTGGCTGGCAGAATGCCATCATTGCCCGCTGGCAGTTGTTGCTGCTGAAAGCGCAGGCCTCCCTGCTGCTGCTGTGAGGCCACTGCCTCACTGTACGATGGTGGCGCCGGTGGTGGTTGTTGCTGCCCATCAGCTCCAGTCTCTGCTTGACTGCCGCTGGACGATGCATCCTCGCTGGACGGCGGCACAAAGACATCCTCTTCCAGCTGGCTGCTGTCCGAGGCCGGATCGGAGCTATTACTTTGCCGGGGACCCGTCCCAGCAGCCACAGAGTTCTGCTGCTTATTCTGCACGGACATTACAATTTGCCAGGCCCCCTCGCGTGTGGTGGGTGAACTGTCGCCGGGATAAACGTACATGATTGCCTTTTGCTCCAGCAGCAGCTTGTACTGCTGTTTCAGCGAGGAAGTGATCTGATAAAGGACAGAAATAATAAACAAATTACTAAATAATCAAGGTTTAATCATGTTTAATACTCACCAGCAGCATGACGCCATCGTAGGCCTTATCCTTACAGATAACCAGACGCATCACAGATCCGTTCTCGATGGCGGTGCTCGCAATCATGGGACAGTTGGGACTGAGGCCCACGAAACAAATGGAGCCGTCCGAGTAGCCAATAATGGCCCGATTCAGGCCGGTGTTCGTCTTCCACCAGACCACGGACAACGGATATGGGCAAGTCTTGGATGCCATAAAGGAGGTGGCCATCACCTGGCTATTGCCCGTGGCATCGAACGGCGGCACAGGCGCTGGTGGTGGTGGTGGTGGCTGCTCTTGACCGGCACACTCCTCAGCCTGATCACTATTTCGCACCAGCATGTGCTCGGGCAGATCGTGTCCCAGGGGCTCATCCGACTCCAGCTTGAGGTTCTCCAGATTACCGGACAGTTGCTCCACGGGCTCCGGTACCGTTGGATCGCTCAGACCCGCCGAGTGATTGGGGCACTTCTTCGAGTTGGGACACTCGTGGGGACCCACGAAGGGGATGATGTAGGAGGTGACCTGGCTGGTGCTGTACAGCGAGCAGGCGGCCAAAACGTGCGTCTTGTCCACCAGCGCCAAGGCAGGCACAATGTGCAGGGTGTTGTCGAAACCTGTTGATGATTTTTTGTATTTTTTTTTAGTTCATAGTTCAGTAACACGCGAAATCGCGAATCGATCGGGGGGGCCGGGATGAGGCGGTGGACAACGTTGAATCAAAACAAAGTACGCAACAGAAAATCAATAGCCACACACGCACACACGGGCGCAGAGTAATTTTAGGCTTTGCCACCCGCACACAGCCGCCGCCACCGCCGCCGCCACCCCCAGAAATTCGCCCAGCCACCCAAGCCACCCACTTACATAGCACCAGCAACCAGATGCCCGCTGGGTCGAAGCAGACGTCGTGAATGACACGGTTGCGGAACCAGGATATCATCTTGACCACCTCCTGGCCGGAGCTGCTGATGTACCGCAACAGGATCTCGTTTTCCTCGCTCACCAGACACAGGAACTGCTTCTCGTCCAGGCCCGCGGTCACCGCTGAGAGCTTACAGCTGATATTGGTGATCAGGGGCCGCAGCTCGAACATGCCCAGTTCCTTGAGCTCCGCGTGCCCCGCCATCTCGTCAAGATTTGCGGTCTTGGGGGCGCACGCTGTCCGGATTTAATTTAGAAAATCAATCTCAGTTGCCAGAGCTTTTTTTCTCAATTTCCGAATGAAAACAAACTAGAGATGGTCCCGTGCAGTCTGCGGTTGATCTGGCAGCCACTTTGTCACGCGACGATTTTCCAGATCAACCGAGTTTTTCGGAATTTTCAGCGAAAACAAAGATTTTGATAAAGCTCTGCTTGATTTCACAACGCAAAAAACGGAAGAAAACTGTGAAAATCACAAAAAAGAACACCCGTCGAAATATCTGCAACGGTCTGGCAACGCCACGCGTGCTGCGCACAATTCTGTACTTTCCAGGCTGTTGGGCTCTTTCCCAGCACTTATCTCAAAACAATTTCATTTATAAGTAGGGGGCACTATTTGTTTGCACCTCTTGTGCGTTTTTCACTCGCGAAAAACCAGTGGAAAACACGAATCAACGCAAAAAATCGTGCCCGATGTCCAGGGCTGCTGCAGCACTGAAAACATCTGATTAGCGTGAGGCAGTCCTCGAATATATCGCACGCGCTATAAACGAAAAAGGTGGCAAGACTGCGAATTGAAATGGAAATCTGCCACCAAACTGGTCCCACAATTTCAAAGCAACTCTGCAGTCGAAAATAACGGCGCGAATCGGCATTGGCGTCGCTTGTCCAGAATATCAAAAATCAAAATAACCCATCAAAGGCGCTGGATATAGTCTGGAAATACATCTAAGGAGTCTAAGGAACACAGCAGCCCTCGAACGTCATGGAATCCCGTTTGCCAAAGCCAATGATGACAGTAAAGCGGCCAGTACAGCCGGTAAAAACGGTGCTGCCAACGGATCGTATTAGAGCTGGAGGAGGACCAGGAACCGCTGCTGGTGGAACCGCTGGCAACCAGACTTACTGCGGGAACTTGCTGCCGCCTCTAACCCGCGACCTCAACAATTTGCCCCAAGTGCTGCAGCGGCGAGGAGGTGAGTTCAAGGAAATTTACGTAGTGTTTTCCGTACTAATCCTCTAGTATGCCTTGTGTAGCACGAGCTGCCTCACCGGAACCAGCCAAAATGAACAATCGGGCGAAGCTGCGACGCAGTCGGTCAGCTTGCGACATCAACGAGATGCGCCAAAACATGAAGCGTGCAGCCGCACAACCCACACTACCCAGTATACCCAGCAAAGTCTCTCGTTTGGCCAGCAGTACTGTTACCGCTCCCATCCAGCGATGTGCGCGCCCGGCGGGGGGCTCCGCCACAACATCCACCACCGCTGCTGCGACAGCTGTCAAGCGGCCAGTACCGGCAAGGCCTGCTCCTCGTGCGGCTGTTACTGCTCCAGCGGCTGCCAAGAACAAGCCGAAACCAGTAGGAGCAGGCGCAGGAGCAGGAGCAGCAAAGACCAGCGGATCTGGAGGAGCTGCTGTTGCTGCGCCAAAGCGCATAGCACCGTACGACTTCAAGGCTCGCTTTCTCGATCTCCTCGACAAGCACAGGGCCCTCAAAACGAAATACGAAAAGCAAATAGAGGACATGGGCGAACTGGAATCACTGCCCACGCAACTGGAGGAGACGCAGACTAAGCTTATAGACACCGAGTCCACGCTAAAAAATGTTCAGACGGATAACGAGTGCCTGCAAAGGCAGGTGAAGCAGCATACGAAGAATATTGAGACCATAACCACAACGCTGGGAAGGACCAAAGAGGAGCTCTCCGAACTGCAGGCAATACATGAGGTGAGAGCCTGAAATCTCTTTTTATTCTGAAAAGAAAACATCCTAAAAACCTCGTTTTTCTTACAGAAAATCAAAGCTGAGCACGATGCCTTAAGCAAGGAGGTGGTTTATCTCCGGAAACGGACCGATGAACTCCAGCGCAGCAACGACCAGCAGGCCGCCGAGCTGGAGACCTGCAAGGAGCAGCTCTTCGCATCGAACATGGAGCGCAAGGAGCTGCACAATACGGTAATGGATCTGCGTGGAAATATACGTGTCTTTTGCCGAATTCGTCCGCCGTTGGATTGCGAGGAGAATCGAATGTGCTGCACCTGGACCTATCACGATGAGGCCACCGTTGAGCTGCAGAGCATCGATGCCCAGGCCAAGAACAAGATGGGCCAACAGATCTTCTCGTTCGACCAGGTCTTTCATCCCAAATCCTCGCAAACGGACATTTTCGAAATGGTTTCGCCGCTGATCCAATCGGCGCTCGATGGCTACAACATCTGCATCTTCGCCTATGGACAGACGGGCAGCGGTAAGACATACACAATGGACGGCGTGGATGATAGTGTTGGCGTCATACCGCGCACCGTCGATCTGCTCTTCGACTCCATTCGGGGCTATCGGAATCTGGGCTGGGAGTATGAGATCAAGGCCACCTTCCTGGAGATCTACAACGAGGTGCTGTACGATCTGTTGAGCAACGAGCAGAAGGACATGGAGATACGCATGGCCAAGAACAATAAGAACGATATCTATGTGTCCAATATCACGGAGGAAACTGTCTTAGATCCCAATCATTTGCGCCAACTGATGCACACGGCCAAGATGAACCGAGCTACAGCCTCTACAGCTGGCAATGAGCGCTCCTCACGCTCTCATGCTGTCACAAAGCTGGCACTGATCGGTAGACATGCCGACAAGCAGGAGATCTCGGTGGGCTCTATAAATCTGGTGGATTTGGCTGGCTCCGAGTCGCCAAAGACCAGCACGCGAATGACCGAGACCAAGAATATCAATCGTTCGCTCTCCGAGCTAACCAATGTGATTTTGGCGCTGCTACAGAAGCAGGATCACATTCCCTACAGGAACTCCAAGCTGACGCACCTGCTGATGCCTTCGCTGGGCGGCAACTCCAAGACCCTTATGTTCATCAATGTCTCACCGTTCCAGGACTGCTTTCAAGAGTCGGTCAAGTCGCTGCGCTTTGCCGCCTCCGTCAATTCATGCAAAATGTCAAAAGCGAAGCGGAATCGCTACTTGAACAGCTCCGCGGCGAGCAATAACAGCATAAATAGCAACAGCGGCAGCTTTGATAAACAATAAGAATAATAAAAACAAAAAGTAACGTTCCCGATTTTAATGTTTAATCTTCACGATCTTTCATTTACTATTCCTTCTGTTATCGCTTAATTTATGTACGTCTTATGTGTGTGTTTTTACCTTTTAGTGCAAAATATATAAAACAATAAAATAAAATGCCGACACACACTCACAGCCTTGACCTTCACTTGGCCCCCACCGCCGCCCGCACCTCGGCGGGTATCTTGGCTACCAGCTCGCAATGATTCTGTCCCAGGCTGGCCAGCACTCCCTTCCGATTCAGATGCTCCACATCCGCATTGTAGGCATAGTGCTCGCCATTGATGTTGGTCAGGAAGCCGCCCTGTGCTTCGAGCACTGCCTCGGGTGCACACGTATCCCACTTCTTGCAGCCCGGTGTGGCAAATACGTAGGCATGGGCCTTGCCCTCGAGCAGCTGCAGCACCTTGAAGCCAGCGCCGCCAACTTTCAGCACCTCGGTGGACGGGTAGGCATTGAGGGCCTGCTGGTGCAGGGCATTGGAATGCGAGCGAGTGGTGGTGATGATAAACTGTCCCGCGGGAGCCGGCACAGCCGTAAATCCTCCCGTTCCGAGACCCTTGAGGCCCCAAATGGTGCGTCCCAGCTCGCCGTCGGGCTGCTTGTAGAAGGGCTGGTGGATAATGCCGCCCACGGCTGCGTCCTTGACAGCTATGCCGATCAGTACGGTCACGTGCTCCACAAATCCTGCAGGAATAGATACTAGTTAGGAATGGGAAATATTTCGAGCAGATCTAAGTATCTGAGAGTTTATCCTGGGATACACACCCTGTGTATACTCTGCTGTGCCGTCCAGCGGATCCACCCATATCACAAAGTCCTCCGGCTTGGCATCCTGCCACTCCGCCGGGCAGCTTTGTTGCAGAAACGATTCATCCAGCTCCCTGACCAGCCAATCGTCGCACACATTCAGATCGGAGCCGCCTTCCTCGCCGATGATCTTCACGCTGGGAAACTTATTCGTTAGCGAGGCAATGATACAACGCTGGGCAGAACGATCCGCCTCCGTCTGTGGATCGTTTTTTCCTTTGTCAACGATTCCCAGGTCGCCTTTTTTGAGCACATCGCGTATGATACCGCCAGCACGCTTGGCCGTGCTTATGGAGGAGGCCATCAGGCGCATGATCACCGGAGATGTGGCGGCCATTTCTTGGGAGTAGCAGAGGAAGTCGATCTTTACAAGGATTTGGAGTGGGATGTTTTTTGTCGAAGCGGTGAAAGTACAAACAGCTGGTGGCGACTAGAGAAGAGAGAGAAACCGCGAAATGTTCGTGTTTGGTGAAGATGCAGCCAGCCGATATTAATTGTTTCAATTAATCACTTTTATTACTATTCCTTTTAATATTATGAAAATATTATATGAATCAATATATTTTATTATATTATTTCTATTTATTTATTTTAATTTACTAATTTTTTGTAGTTATTAATTTTTCAAATAAAATTATTTTATTAATTACTTTACTTTAAGTCGATTTCAATTTTAAATTGATATTTTAAAACTATGAATAAATTAATCGGCACGATGGTCTGGCAACGCTGCAAAGCACAGAAGACCTTTGGACCACCCGCGCCTCCCCTCCGCCTACAACAAATCAGTTAGTTTCCATCTTGAAGAGGTAAGTCCGCAAAATTAACAAAATTTCATAAATTCCATTAAAAAAATTGATTAAAATACAATTTTTTGCAGAAAATGGCGCGTGTTCTGGTTGGAGTTAAGCGTGTGATCGACTACGCCGTCAAGGTGAGCCCGAAAATCGCCTGTTGCTCAGTCCTCATCTTTTTTTTATCACTTGTTGCGCCCTCTGTTTTGCGTAATCGCTTTAATTAATTGATAATTAAAGTACTTTTCCCATCCCATCCCATGTCCAGGTGCGCGTCAAGCCAGACAAGACTGGCGTGGTCACCCAGGGCGTGAAGCACTCCATGAATCCCTTCGACGAGATCGCCGTTGAGGAGGCCGTCAAGCTGAAGGAGAAGAAGCTGGCCGAGGAGGTAATTGCCGTGTCCGTGGGTCCCACGCAGTCACAGGAGGTGATCCGCACCGCCCTGGCCATGGGCGCTGATCGCGGCGTTCACGTGGAGATCCCAGCCGCCGAATACGAGCTGCTGCAGCCCATCCACGTGTCCAAGATCCTGGCCAAGCTGGCGCTGGACGAGAAGGCCGATTTGGTGATCCTCGGCAAGCAGGCCATCGATGACGATGCCAATCAGACGGCCCAGATGACCGCCGCCGTGCTGGACTGGCCGCAGGGCACCTTCTGCAACAAGATCGAGAAGACGGACGCCGGTCTGACCATCACACGTGAGATTGACGGCGGCCTGGAGACCATCAAGACCAAGACACCGGCCGTGTTGAGCGCCGATCTGCGCCTAAACACGCCGCGTTATGCCACGCTGCCCAACATCATGAAGGCCAAGAAGAAGCCCCTGAAGAAGGTCACGGCCAAGGATCTGGGTGTGGACACCTCGCCCCGCATCGAGGTCGTGTCCGTGGAGGATCCGCCAGTGCGACAAGCCGGCGCCACTGTCGCCGATGTGGATGCCCTGGTGGCCAAGCTGAAGGAGGGCGGCCATGTCTAGGCAACTAACCAAATATTGTGAGCGAAGATTCTACGTTTTTTAATTAGTTGAAAGTTATATCAGAAACGTGCATTTATATCCAGCCTCCGCGTCGGACAGGCTCTAAAAATTCAACCCACATCGCCGTCAGCTTTAGTTGAACTCTGAATTGGAATTTAGTTTCGTTGTTTCGTGTCGCAGCGCCTAAGAATAAAGTGATTGTAAGCTCTGAAATCGTATGACCCTCGTTTTCTTTATCTTTCTGATGATGCTGCTGCCTTTTCCAGAGATGTCGCTCAACTTGAGGGACCAAAAAAGCGACGACAACGAGGTCAAAGCACCTAAATTGATTTTCCCATTGTTTTCGATCGTTTTTATTGGCGTGAAAAAAACTTGAAATGAAAACATTTGCTAATGTGTATATTATATAAGAGTACAAATGGTATATAGAGATAGTATATGTTTCGAGTACAGGCTAAAATTGTTTGTTTCGGACGCGATCACGACACAGATGCTTAATAATATACATATATATTTATTTGTATAAAAATATCAAAAGAGGGGATGTCCGGCTATCGTGGATATACATTTATATGGCGCTGGTTCCAACCTGATCGAGAATTTCCAAGGGCGCAAGCTGTACATGAATTGCAAGTCAATTTTGGCTTAGTTTCGATTAAAATATAAATTTTGAATCTCGAGATCGCATGCATAGTGCTTTAAACATAAAATATAAATGCCCAATTATAGGTTTAAAGTAATTTTGGTTAAGTATCTAGAAATGGCAGAGTTTTAAAGCCAAAAATTAGCAAGGAATTCAGACATAAGTACAGCTCGCGCCCTTGAGAACCCACACCCAGAGCGATACATGCGGACGGCAAGTAATAAATGCCAGTTTAAAGATACATTGTGTTTAAATAAAAGAAAAGGGGCAGTGGCTTTCGATCTCGACATGGCTAGGTTATAAAAGAGGGGTTTATAAAAATCTATGCGCTTGTCAGTTGCAGCTAAATTGCGACTCGGTCTACCGCTTATCACACACCTCTCCGCAGCCAGCTCACCATCCAGACCAGTAGCTATCAAACCCGTCCCGCCGGCGCCAGCTGCTTGTCACTGAAGTGCAGAATGCGCGTTAGCATGGTGGTAATGCATGGTATCTGCTTCTGCTGATGCATCTCCGGCGTATCCGGGGTGCAGGACTCAAAGTCAACGGCTACACGCTGGCACACGAACGTCAATAGGGTAAGGATGTCAAGGCGCTTGCCATTCGCTGCCAACTCGGCGCACAGGCTCTGCATGAACCAGCTGCCGCGTGTGGTGTTCCGCCACGAATAGAATCCGGGAACCGTTGAATAGGCAATGAGGAAGTCCGCATGCACGGGTATCTTGTAGCTCATTGAGGAGTCGCCATCGGTTTCGGTGTGGCTGCGCTGCATGGTCACTCCGCCGTCCAAGCGATCTCCTTGGCAGGCCTGGATGAAGAACAGCTTGGGCTTGCCGGCCAGCGTGGGGCAGTGATTGGCGGTGAAGAAACTCCAAATGTTCTCCAGCTTGTACTGTGTGTCCTTGGCGTAAATGTAGCCCATTTCGCCGTGTGATAGAATGGCCACCAGGATGCAATCGTTGTCGCTGTGATTCTGCGAAGCTGCATACTCGATGGTGCGCAATATGTCCTTGTACCGACAGTCCTTGTACACAGTGACCTCGAAGTCCAGCTGCTTGAGCACGCGCGTCAGGTTCTCGCAGTCCACATTGGTACCCGCCCGTGACTTCAAGGTGGGCACCTCGAAGTGTTCGTGATTGAAGATCAAGGCCATGCCGCGGTTCTTGTGTCGCATATTGTACTCGGCAGCATGCCGATCCGTGACCATCTTGGCCACATTTTTCTTGTAGCTCGCCGAGGGCGAGCTGTAGCCATTAGCCAGCTGCCCGATGGCTCCGCTTCCGTACGGATTGTGTGCGGATACGGTGGCTACACCTGCACTACTTCCCGTGGAGCCCAGGGCGTCAGTGTGATCGTCCTGATTCTTCTCATTCTCCACACGGATG
The DNA here is from genome assembly GCA_008042475.1 of Drosophila kanapiae. Lineage (NCBI taxonomy): Eukaryota > Metazoa > Arthropoda > Insecta > Diptera > Drosophilidae > Drosophila > Drosophila kanapiae. The sequence goes on along the minus strand of VNJM01000803.1, from coordinate 145,121 downwards.
CCAACCTGATCGGCGGACTCGCTGTTGTTGCTGGCGGCCATGGCGAAATTCCTTCCTTGAGCCTGTGGAAATTGATGAGTCACAAAATGACGCTTAAAAAAAAACTGGTTTTTCAAAACTCCGCACTTAATTGCAGCGCACGATTCGAGCTAATTGTTGGGAAGAATTATCTTCAACTATCTTTAACAGTTGCAACTACAACAAAGAAAACTGCAGAAATGCACTCCGTTTTCAAAATATTATGCTTGAAAATCCCAAAGGTATCCACCAAAGCGTGTTTTTTTACGTTTTTCACCAAACAGTCACACCGTTTAAGAACCCTTGGAACATTTGGCGTTGCCATACTTGTCAAGGAAAGTTTTTGTTTTACGTGTTTTTCAGCGCTTCACGCTCTTTGAACCAACTGAGAACGCTCGGAAGTTGTGCGCCACCATCCAGGACAATTTTGGGGGAAAAACCCCCGAAATCATCAGAAAATTTCACGAAACGGGCCAATTGCCATAAAACACCCTCTAGACCCGTGCTGTATGACCGCAGCTGCAAAAAATACCACCGTTAATGCAGTGCACACTACTCGGATTTTAGTACATTTAAGTTTTAATTCCGAAAGAAAAAAAGATAAATTCATCAATGCATTGGTCGCCCGAACAAGTTGAGGGCATGCTGGAGGTGCTCAGGACCTCCACGGATCGAACGGTGATATACAAATGTCTGGTCAAGCTGCGCACGGACCTGGTGAAGGACAAGAATGGCATCGTATTATTCCGTACTGCGGGTGGCGTTCCCATCATGGTAGGTTTTACATCCACTGCACTCACAGCAGTTTGACAGCTAGGGGGAGAGCAATGGACGAAGTTTCAGAGTCACTGGCAACTTAAGATCGCGTTTAACGATGGATTTGAACTTTAATAATAATTTTGATCAAATAATGCCTTTTCCAGGTTCGCCTGATAACCAAGCTGAACGAGAAGATAATGGAGGTGGTGCTGAGCATATTGGGCAACTGCTGTACAGACGAGCAGGCCTGCGTTGAGGTATGTAAAGTGGGGAAAATGGTTCACAAAATTGGTTAAAAATATTCCCTCCTATAGGCTGTTGATTGCAAGGTGATCTCCCCGCTGGTAACAATTCTCAAGACCATACCCAATCCAGTGATCCAATGTCGTGCCTGCCGGATGCTCGGAAATCTTGCCAAAAGCAAAAAGGCGACACAATGCCTGAATGTCCACTACGCAGCTATTGCTCCGGCCATCTGTCACATCATCGAGTCCACGAGCGCAGTCCAAACCCGCATTATGGCCTTCCGCGTGTGCCGCTTCCTGCTGGTCAGCAGCCAGTTCCTCAAGCACTTTCTTATTGCCAACGGCTTCCTGCAGCTGATGAAGATCTTCGTGGCCGTGATGAAGAACAACGAGGCGCCCAAGGAACCGCTGCCGGACATAGAGGTGTCCACTTTAATTGGCCTCAAGCGGAACCAGCACCGCGAGAAGTACTTCGAGGAGGTGGCCCGCAACCTGGAGGGAGTGCGCAGCGACATCTTTGACTACCAAATGCTCAAGGACTTTACGCGGAACTGCGACTATGCACTGCCCAAGGAGAATGAGGAGGCCGTCGAGCTGGCTTTGGAGATTTTAAAGTGTCTCGTCCTGATCTCAGCTCAGCAGATTGGCATGAAAGCTTGGGAGGTGCGTTCTTTTTACTTTATTTAGTGCGAGCTATTCTTTTAATACCTTTACTTGATTAGTCCATTTCAAGGAACACCTCGCTGGCCTCGATTGTGTGCTTTGTGAAGGAGGACGGCGAACAGCGCGCTTCGGCCTTGAAGATCCTCTCGAACTTCTGCAAGGATCCATGCGCTTTTTACATGCTGAGCACTGCGGATGCCATTGTGGCTGCCTGCGAGATGCTTATGGCCGTCAATATGGTGAAGGCGTTGAATGAGAGTGAGTCCAGGCACTGCATCAACATCATATCCACGCTGTCCACGGATGCCTGCAGTCGGTCTAAGATCCGACGCTGCGGAGCTCTGCGCAAGCTGGTGGCCATGATAAGGGACTCGAACTCACAGAGCGAGCGTTCATCGGTAATATGAATATTTAATACTACTTTTATGACCTTAATTAAATGCCTTTTTGCACTTTAAGCTTTTCCACATCCTCAACAACTTTCAATATGACAATTTGAGCATGGACCTGCTGCTGTGTGAGGGCCTGGTGCCCATGTTGGTTAGGGAACTGAACGATTATCTAACCAGCGACGATGAGCATCACAAGCGACGCCGAGAAGAGCGACTGCAGGGTGGCAAGAAACGTAAACTGACAGATCCCACAACGCCCGAGACGCTAAGCAAGGTACAATCCATCGATAACAAACCAAAAAAAGAAATTAAATAACATTTTTCATTAACCGTAGTTCTCCAAGACTCATGACACCATTTCCAACTCGGACTTTGACTCGCCGAGCAGCTCGCCCCGGTCCTATCGCACCACCAGTCCCTGCAGTTCGCGCAGCATGTCGCCCGTCTGCAAGGATCTGCTGACCAACGATGACGATGACAACTATTCACCGGCTTGCAGTGACGATGACGAAGATGAGGATGATAGTAATGGCGACACCAGGGATAGACGCATAGTCAGGGCCCAAGCCTCGAATGTGCTGGATATTTTAAAGCTAATCGATGAGGGCAGCGAGCCCATCGATGACACGCTGTCGGACAAGGAGGATCTCGAGGAACTCAGCTCGGATGTGCCGCCCAAGCTGGCTCAGTTTCGGAACCAGGCAGGCGACACCATTGACATTATAGAGAATCTTATTTATAGAATAACGCTGATGGTGAATAAGCGCGTGGAGTTGGGCAAGCCAGAGACACTGGACACGCTCATCAGGGCCATCAACTTGTTTGGGGCCAACAATAACTTTGCCAATGCACTGACCAACATACTGCTGTGAGTTCAAACTGGAATTTTAAGTTTTTAATTGATTTTCATTCGTTATTTTGTCTATGATAGGGAGAGCCAGTTCTTTGCGCAGATTATCAAGCATGGCGTGGTCCATCAGCTGTATCAGCTGACCAAGGTAGAGGAGGTAAGCTTCCATGCTCTTTGATGTTGAAAAAGATTTCATTAAACTCTTTTGTAGATGCGCAAGGATGGCTTTGCCTTCCTGGAGACCCTCACCAATGTAGGCGAGTCGAACTATGGCAAGGAGGAGCTGGTGCGACTTTTGCGTTGCGACGATGTCAAGGCCCAGCAGCGCGCCGCCATTTCGGTGGCCTACATCATCAAGAGCCATCGGTTGCTTTATCAATTTCTGTACGACGGCAATGCCCTGACACTGCTCTTTGACCTGCTGCTGCGCACCAAGAGCGATGATCAGTATGGTTATGAGGCAGCCGATGCCGTCACCTCAATGGCTCGCTTCACCCTGGGCATAGTCCTGCCAGAAGCGGAGCCCGCAGAGAGCACGGCTGAGATTTGCACGCAGCAGCTAAGTGAATCGAAGGAGCTGCACGAGATCTGTGACATGCGGTTCCTGGTGGGCGGTGAAACTGCGGACACAACGCTAACCATTGGCTTCAACAAGCAGCTGCTGTGCGACACCAGCGAAGTGTTCAACAAGATGCTGAATAGCAACTTTCGCGAGGGTAACGATGGCGAGATCCAGCTAAGGGACTACTCGGCCAATGGCCTGCGCTATTTTCTGCATTTAATTAGCTGCCAGGAGCGGCACCCAACGGAGCCCAATTACCCTGCCCTGCTGCAGGCCTACGAGATGTCGCGGGTGTACATTATACCCGAAATGGAGGCCGTGCTGCAGCAGCGACTCATCCAGTTCCTGGACTCACACAACTGCCTGCGTCTGCTCGAATGGGCGTTGAAGAACTACCATGCCGAGCTAACGGAGACGGCCATTAGCTATTATCTCTGCTCTACACTGCCGGCGCCGGAGAAGAAGCAGCTGTTCCGAGCGGCCGAGGACTCGACCTATGCCAGCGAGTGGTTCCAGCTGCTCAACGATGCGGTATTCGAGCGGTGCCGCAGCACCGGCTACTAGCCACCAAACAACAACATCGTCCCAGTGGCGTTCTGTGATCGTCTTGGCCGTTTCAGCTCGTTTTATTAGCCAAGTATTCCAATGTGCTACAATTGTAATCTATGTATGAATGTAGATGTTTAAATGTTTAGACTAAGAATTAACCAAGATCCTCCGCTGCCGTTTGTTTTGTTGACTCATAGGTGGGCATAGCGCAAAAGCGCAGGGTCAGCCAGTCCACCAGGGGCGTGGGGCAAATGCCAAAGAGCCAGCGGTACAGGCGATATCGCCAGGGTTCCTCGATGTACAGGGCAAGGGGTTGGGAACTGGTCAAGGCATCACGGAACTTGGCTAGCAGTGACTCGTTCCTCAGCCGATTGGGCGGCTTGAAGCCGGTCAGTACCTTAAGGTAACCATTAAATGCCTCGAAGTAGGTGTCGTAGAGAGCATGCTGCTCCTGGCTAAAAGCTTCGTACATCTTCTGGGCATGCTGCTGCTGCCTGGCCGCTATGTTGCTATCCATAACAAAGGACCCTGGTATGAAGTTCACCACCTCCATTTCGTATTGTTGCAGCTCCACGCGCAGAGAGTCTGTCCAGAAGCGCAGGGCGGCCTTGGAGGCGGCATAGGGACCCAGAGCGGGCAAAGCCTGCAGGCCACAGTGGCTGGTCACGTTGATGATTCGACCCTGCTGCTGGCGGAGCAGCGGCAGTAGTTCACGGGTTAACCTCATGGTGCCCAGCAGGTTGCAATTGATCTGCGTTTCGATCTGCTCCGGCAACTGCCACTCGAACTCCCCGAAGCACATCACGCCGGCATTGTTGATCAAGGCATTTAATTGGTAGCTGGGATCCTGCAAGAGTATCTCCCTAAGTTGTCGATGAACCAACCTTATAGACTCCGCCTCGAGTAGATCCAATTCCAGCGTATACATCCGGTCTGGGCCATCCTTGGAGGAATTAAGAGCCTGCAGAAGCTTGGCGCCTTCCGATTTCAAATTGTGACAGCAGGAGACCACCGTCATCTCGAGCGAATTGTGGCAATAAACGGCCAGGGAGTGGCTAACCCGGCATAGAGATCGTACGATTAATCTTTGTTACACATTTTCCCATAAGGATACCTTACCCCAAACCCGAGTCACAGCCCGTAATGACCACCACGTGCCGGCTATCGACCTTCAAGTGGCTCCGGCCCAGTCCCAGGCTTCGTCCCAGCGCTCGTAGTAGCTGACTGCCGCTCATATCGCCAGTTCTCGAGTAACTGAAACAAAGAGCTGCGAGCGCTCCGGCCAGATTTCAAATAATGCAAAATAAGGCAAACCCGAAAATGAATATATGCATTCCCCCCGTATATGTACATATATGTGTAACCATTATCTGCGGCAGAACGGAAGAATACTCTGCCTTGTTTACCTGCCCTTTGGGCTGGTCCTCAACAGATGGCTAAGGTTAAGGGATATTCCTGATAGCTGATCCATGCAACTTACTATTATTTTAGCTGGAATTTAACTACATGAAGCGTTTATAAAAGGTTTCAGTTGATATATATGATTTATATAATTTAATTCGTAAAATCAGCATTTGTTTGTTGCCCGCAGGCAAGCAAGAATTCAACAACAATTCAACTTTATTCATCAATTCTAATGTGTTCTTATATTTAATCTATTAAATAAATCCCCAAATAGTTCCTATGAGGGTTCTACAAATAGTAAGCCATTCATAAGCAAGGAAATTTAGCTATACATTTATTTATAAAGAACTCCAAGCCTATAGGAAATATATATTTATTTCTCTTGTTTATAAGTCTTCTGTATGTGTCTATCCGTCTATCCATTGGTATATCCATTGAACGAAGACGCTTGATTTATCAGTTCTAATTTGTTTTTTTTTTTAACTATTAACTTAAACCCCAAATAGTTATTATAAGGGTTCTTCAAATACTAACCAATTCATTAACAAGGAAATTGCATTATAAATTTAGTTCTAAATTTATTTATAAAGAACTGCAAGTCTATAGGAAATAAATATTTACATATTTATATTGTTCTCTTGTTTAAAAGTCTTCTATTAGTCTTTTATCTTCTATCTGTCTTTCCATCTTTATATCTATATGTTTTTATTAAAAAATCATTGAATACATCCTCCCTGGCGGTCCACTCTAATTTACCTGCTCAGCTTACCTGACGATAAGCCAGACCATTTGCAAGTCATGCGAATTGCTGTTATTCCTTCCTTTTTTTATGACAACAAAATAATTCAAAATGTTTTTTTGTTTTTTGGTTTTTTCGGTATTTTTATTTGATTTTATTTTATTTGATTTCATTTCATTCATGTCAATTTTGGTGTTTTTTTATTTTTGTTTCTCTGCCCTATTTAAGTGCATTTAGTTTCTGCCGGTTTTGATTTTGGAAAAATATTAGGATTTTATTGAGGGGAAAATGGCGAGTTGCTTTTTGCAGATCGATTTTCACTGTTTTGCATAATACATAATTACATATTAAATAATTGCTTTGCGTTTTTTGTCATTTCTTATAAATGGTATTTGAAAATAGCGCATTGGTTGCGTTTAGTAAAAATATATTTGGGTTTTCTACTGCGGCTTACAGATTACAATAAGTATATTTATCTCATTTCACATTTGCTTTTGCTTTTGCTTCTTTTGTTTGCTTTCGCTCAATATAAAACTCTGCTTCAACGCGATTAATGTTTACGTTTAAACATATACTTTAATATATATATATTTATATAAAGTGTTTGCATTTCTTAATTCTCTCTCAAGGCATTGTATTTAGTTTGTATTTGAATATGCATATATATATGCATATATTTATATATTTACGCGATTTGTTTAAATGTACAATTTTAAAACCGGCTTAGTTCCTTTCATTACGCTTCTTCTCCTCATCTCCCGTTTAGCTTTTTCTACTTTCGTTTATCTGTTATCTTTTGTATTCGTTTTATAATAAATATCACAACGCATCCTTCCTTCCAAATCTACACTCCCTAGAATCCTTATCATTCGCCCACTGCCTGGCGCTACCTGCGGGAACGCCGGAGTGACGCAGGCATTAATCATGCATCGATCTATCGCATCTCTATATTCTTTTGGAAAAAATATATATAACACGCTAATGAAAAGGTTTGAAAATTGCACAAAATACAAGTACATAACATATGTAGCTCGGCTCGGCGTATGTAAAAACGACATAGCAAAAATCATAAATTAACCATAATAAAGATAATAATACAAAAAACATTAAAGTTAACGAAAACTTTTACGATTACAAATTACAGATTACGAATTACAAAAATGAAAACATCTCCTACAACTACAAAATGTTTTGTTGGTTTGTGGTTTGTTTTGTTTTGTTTCGGCCCGCCGGTTTCCCCAATGTCTAGTTAGGGTTTATCGAACAGTTAAGCTGACGGTTAATATACCACGGTTAGTTAACCACAGGTTAAACACCACAGTTTATAGACCACAGCTTAGATACTAAGTTAACTAGCACCTTGACCGGACACTCAGGAAACCGACCTCCTAACAAGTTATATAAAACTTAACTTAATCCTGACTCGACTTGGTAACCTCTCCGGTTATAAGCTGACCAACTTCGACGGCTCGGCGGTGGGCGTGGGCAGCTCCAGCGGATGCTTGTTCTGCGAGGAGCTGTTGGGCACCAGCGGCCCGGACACGGGAGTCAGTCCGGTGCCGCCTTCCATCAGCGAGTCGAAGTTGAAGACGCCGGTGGATGGCGTTTGAATGGGCACACCCTGGATCTCGGTGCGGCCGCCGGCCTTGTTGGCCATCGTTAGATGCATGCTGTTGGCGAAGGGTCGTTGCACGGCCAGCGTATTGGGCCGCTCCTTGGGCACCTTGTTGAGGGCATTCAGCGTGGGACTGTTCATGCTGCCGTTGGTGTTGCTGGTGTTGTTGGTGGCCACGGGGAAGGCGCTACCGAAAACGCTCGGCGCCGTGCCCGTCATGGGTGTCTGCAGGGAGCCCGTGGAGGCGCCCGTCGGCGTCATCAGCGTGGACATGTGCGGCATCGTGGACATGGGCGGCAAGGCGAAGCGCTTGCTGGGCGGCGGCCCGTCTTGATCCAGGCTCGAACTAGAATCCAGGCCGCCGTCTAGCGGCTCGTCCTTGATTTGCAGCAGCAGGTTGTTTTGCAGCGGCACCGGCTTTAGGTCCAGCGGTGAGTTGCATCGCCCGGTGGAATTCAGTGTGGCGTCCATGCCAGTAATTGTGCCGTTGCTGCTATCGTTGCTGTTATTGTTGTGATGACTACTCGATCCGCTGCCACAGCTGCCGGCACTGAGGAGTCCAACGGGGGCAATCAGCCCGTTGCAGGTGTTCACGCTGAGCATATCGGCACGCACCTTGTTGCAGGTGGGGCGATGGGCCTGCAGGAAGAAGGCCAGCTGGTTCTTCATTGTCGTCAGCGTCTCCATCTCCTTGCGCAACTGAGTGCCCTTCTTCTCCAGCTGCTCCACCTCCTCCGTAAGGTCGTTGGTCTGATCGACGCGACGCTTGCGGCAACGGGCCGCCGCCTGCTTGTTCCGCTCTCGGCGTATACGACGCCTCTCCTCCTCCTCAGGCGTCATATTGGCGGACCTATTCGGACGACGACCGCCTCCGCGACGCGCCGGCGTGGCCCTGTTCGAGGTATTCGTGTTGTTGCCGCTCGAGGATCCGCGACCAGAGTTCACCGCAGCCAGGACGTTGCTGAAGTTATTGACGCCGCCATTGGCACCGCTGCCGCTCGGCATGTGACCGTTCTGGTACGAGGTGCTGTCCGTGTGGGCACTTGCTGGAATTGGTTAGAAATAACGCCGGTTAGTAAGCTTCGAGGCGAGCAAATCCTTATGATTTGACTTACAAGTTTCGTCTGTGTCCTGATCGTCGTTGTTGTTCTGAACATCGCCCCAGGAGCTGTTGGATTCCCCGGAATCGGTTCCTTGCAACACGCTGCTCACATCGAACGGCTGCTGGCTGATCAGCGGATTAACCATGCCCACCACGGTGGCCGTGGCTGTTGTGGTCGGAATTACCGAGACTCCATTTCCATTGCCGTTACCGTTGCCATTTCCGTTTCCATTGTTGACCAGCGGAGCGAGTGGCGGCGGCTTGAAGCCCGCCTGGTAGGAGGGCGTGGTCACCGGATCGTTGGTCATCTCGTAGAAGCTCTCCTCGATGCTGCGCATCGTTGTGGGCGTCAGCGTGGGCGTTGTCAGCGTTGGAGCGCTCTGAATGCCATCGAAGGAGCAGAGCTGCAAGGCAAAACGAGAAATTGAAGTTAATTAAATGTTGTTTATATATTTGGTTTATTATAGAATATATAGAATATATTTGGAAATAAGGGTGGATTGTAAACATAATAAAATATGAAGAATATGTACAATATTTTGATATTTCCTTAATTTCCTGATGCTTAATACTCTAATATCTTTATACTAGGGATGCCCTACAGATACACTCGAGAGCCTGCCAGTTTCTCTGCCCGCGCTCTGCATACACCAACAGTTTAAGCAAGTCTTACTCACACAATTGCTAGTCTAACATGTGAATGCCTGCGTGTGGGCACCGCTGCTTTATACCTTATCCCTCCTAAGCAGTAGTAAGTGATTAACCTAAGCTTTCTCTCTAATTTTGGGATTATCAAACCCAATTAAGGCTAAACCTTCAAAGTATTCCCATTTAAAATATGAAAACATTTCATTAAAATTAAAATTCAAAGCTAATACAATTGCCTTGACTGCTGGTTAAGACCTCAAATATATTTTCTGAGATTTCTAAGAATTAGGGAGCGTGTTTCTTTTTCGTTTTTTTTGTTGGCAAAAACAAATCGACGAAACAGAGGGCAACCAATCCATCACTTTGTTTATATTACGCCCGTCCCCCCTTCGGTTTTCATTTATTTTTTTTTTTTTGGGGCTATTTCGGTCGATGAATAAGTACGCACACACCACGTTTTATTATTAGTTGTTGTCGTACGCGTTCAGCCAATTGTTTTCGCGCCCAATTTAGCGAGTTTCGTTAGGGATTTCACTATCTTATTATTATTATTTTATACCTGCTGCAGGAAAAGCTCGCTGGCAAGAAAACTGGCAATTTCACTCGCGTCCATTGCAAAATGATCGTTATTATTGGTGTTGCTGTTGTTGCTCGTCGATGTTGCTACTGTTGTGGGTACTGTAGTTGCTGTTGTGGCATTGCATGTAGCTGCTACGCTTGTTGCAGCTGATGTCATTGGTTGTTGCGCCTGCTGCTGTTGCTGATAATAATTAATGGGCAAGCAATTATTATTATTGCCACTGTTGTTGCCGTTGTACTCCTGTTGCTGTTGGCTAAAAAAATTCTGCATTTGGCACATGGCGGCCATGGCAGCCGCTTGGTTGCTGTTGGTGTTGCTGCTGCTGGCGTAGGCGCTGCTAGCAATATTGCCATAAATGTTGTTGCTGCCGTTGCGTTGTGGAAAACAGTTGTTGGCGGCAAACGATTGCCTTAGTTGTTGTTGTAGGTGTTGCTGCTGCTGCTGCTGTATATGTTGTTGTTGCTCCTGCTGCTGCTGCTGCATTAGATGTTGCTGTTGATGCGTGGGCTGTGGCCGTTGCTGACGTAACAGTTGCTGCTGCTCCGGCTGCTGCAGCTGCAGATGTTGCTGATGTTGCTGCTGTTGCTGCTGCTGTTGCTGCTGTTGCTGCTGCTGCTGCTGCTGTTGCTGCTGCTGCTGCAATTGTTGCTGATGCTGCTGCTGCAACTGCTGCTGTTGCAGCTGTGCCAAGTGCAACGTTTGGTGGTGATACGGATGGTAGCACGCATTATGCGTTCTACCATTGAGATTTTTCATCATTTGTTCGATTTGTTTGCTTTCCTTTCCCTTCTTTTACCCTAATAACCCTACACTTCCTACGCTTAAATATTAAGTATACGCAGTGGCGTTGCGTATACGCACAGTTGGGCGGCTGACTAGTATTCGTTATATAAAAATAAACACAACAAATTGGACAACAAATGATATATAAATGTAAGCTAAGCAATATCAACAAAATCTAAAGTCTAGTTAAAAAGTATTTACAAAGATTATTTGTTTTATTTTGGAGAGAAAAGAGTTTCGAAAATTCCCTTAACAAAATGTTGATGATCCTTTTTTTGTCTTTATTGCTGTTGTTGTTGTCGCAGTGTTGTTGTTGTTGTTGAAAAATTCGTTCGTTTTTGTGGTGTTTTTTAATGAAATATTTGTGATATTCTATTAAATATAGTTCGTATTTATCTGCAAGGGCTTTTATTATAATAAAATAAATAAGATTCGATTGGTTTTAGCTGCGAGCAGAGTTCGTTGTTTGTGACGTAGATATATATATTCGTTGTTCGGTTGTTCAGTTTCTGAGTTGTTCAGTTGTTCAGTTTCTGAGTTCTTCAGTTTCTGAGTTATTCAGTTGTTCAGTTCTTCAGTTTCTGAGTTGTTCAGTTGCTCAGTTCTTCAGTTTCTGACTTATTCAGTTGCTCATATTGCCCAAGTTTTTGCGGCTTTTGTTCTCCGGCGGTCTCGGGCGCTTCACGATAAGCGTTCGCTGATTTCGCAAAGGATTGAAATGTATATTCCGCTCGGGGAAAGCGCTCATAATCAACGCAATAAATAAATATATCGGGGCTTAAAATCTAATGACACGTGTTCGCTTCGTTGTTCAGTTCACTGCTCTCTCTATATCCTCTCCTCTCTCTCTCTCTCTGTGTTGTCGAAAATTGCGATTATATAATTACAGAGATTTGGGCGGTGAGTGGGCTTAAGCCTTGCGCTAGTTTTCGGCTACTTAACTCTGCATTAATTTTGTTACCCTCTCTTTTTGGGCTCTATATATATATTATATTATATATATTTCCTTGGCCTCGGGCAACGCCTCTTAAAGTATTATTCCTCCCTTGGCGCTCTTGCTTTGCCCAAATATCTTTAGCTATATATAATTATATATGTAAGCGGGTAAGTATATATATTTTGATTCCGCTGCGGCATGCAACTGAACTGAGAACTGAAGACAAATAAAAAAAATGTGCGTCGTTTTATATTCGCTTCGAGAGAATTGTATTTATTTTTCTTCTCCTTGCTCGATTCAGATATAAATTATTTCGTTTTTGGCAATGCACGCGCGCTCGAAAAAAAACCAGACGACAATTGCAATTTCCAAATTTATTTTCGTTTTTTTTTTTCTTTTTGGTTTTATTTCGTTTTCGATTTTTGCGATTCGCGTTTTCGAGGAAATGGGCGCGCGCGCGATCGCTTTTAATTGTTAGATATTTTCTAAACTTCGATGGTTCGTTGTTCGTTTGCGACTGAGGTCGGTCTCTGGGGCTGTGGCGAAATTGGCAACGATCTCGAGATCTCGAGAGATCGCCGGGATATATGTGTATCGTATCGCATTATTTATCTGCCAGAGAGCCAGCGAGAACATATGTATAGGCGAGCGAAGAACGCGCTCGGGCTCTGTCTTTGGGCGTGCGAGTTGTTTGCTCAAATTAGAAGACAGCCACTGGGAAAATCAAATTATTTTAAATGCGGCCCGCTCTTAATTGAGCGCTGCCCACACGACCAACTAGCCCACGCTCCGTAACGCTACGGCCATAACTATATAGCCGCACATCTGCTCGCGTGTGTAGGTTATTTCCGATTTGCCGATTTGCCGATTCCTCCTCGGGCCTCTGCCTCAGATCTTTTTCCATTGAAACGCTTTTATTTGGCCATAAATTAAAGGCTATAACAACTCAATGTCCGCACTTTTCGGCAGAATCATTTCGCATACAGAATCGCTGGCGAAAATCCATATATTTATAGCGCAGAAAAAAGAAAGAAGCTGTCACATCTGACAGATGTCCAACGAACAGGTGTGTGCGTGAAGGGGAACATTAACTAAGTTTCCTCCACTTTTTTTCGGGTTTGTTCGCCTTTTCACAGACCCCCTGTCGCGACGAGTATTTATTTGTTTATTTCCGTCGCCAGCAAGTTGGCCAATACGCTAATTGCTAGTCTTTGTTGTGGGTTACAATAATTACAAACAGTTAACTGCACAGAGGGAAAATTTGTTGGGTTTATATAGGGTTATAGAAATTACATGAGACTAAATTTAGGCGCTGCGTTACGCATCTTATATTTAATAATTTGTATAATTTCTAGCCTTTTCTATGAGGTTTCTAGAAATTCGATTTGTGGGAATCCTGATCGCTATAGAGCGGAGTTACGCATCTTACTGTCCATATTTTCTTGCCTTTTCTTTCAGGGTTTTCGAAATGCGATTTGTGGAACCCAGATTGCTATTGGATAATTTTAACCGCTGCGTTACGCATCTTATATTTAATAATTTATATATCCAACCTTTTCTACTATAAACCTAGAAATTTGCTTTGTGGAACCCTGATCGCTATAGAATAAATTTAACCGCTGCGCTACTCATCTTATTATTACGAATTTCTATATTTTCTTGCCTTTACTAAGTTGAAATTATTTATTTTACATTATCATTTAATTATTTATTAAATATGTCACGTATATAATGCCTTGTCAAGATGTTTATCCTGTTACTTTTGGTTCTTTGTGGGATATTGCTTATTTATTTGACGATCTTATCGGGGCCTTGTTTCCCAATCTCCAAAGGCCATTCCCATATTGACGGCAAACAATCGATTTTATTCTTTGTAAACGCTTTTTTATGTATTTATTTTATGGAATTTACTTTCAAGTCAGCCGCTGTCGCTGCGATTTCAATGTTTGGAGCACCTTGAGGGACTTGGACTGGGCCTGACTTTCGCTTTAACCCACTTTCCTCGAGTTTTGCCTTTTGAACTTGCTCCCCGCGCGCTCATGAACCGCATTTAGACGATGAATCAGTCAATTGAGAAGAACACATGTATATAGTATGCAAAAATAAGTGATAATAAAGTGACAATAACATGAACTAAGGCACTGGGAGAAATTAAGATATAGCGGGTATAATAATTATATAAATATATGTGAAAAACATAAATTGGAACTAAGGAAACATATTCTTATGATATTTAAAAGTAAATATACAAAATACGCTTTTCTAAAATAAAATGAAGTATGTCAGCTTCTAAATTAAATAAAAAAATACATTCTTTTATCTTTTAAAGATCAAACTTATATAAAAACATAGATTTTCCTTTATAATCCTTTACGCAACTAGTTTTTTTGTGTGCACTCAAGCGAGCTCTCGAATTGAATTGTCTAAATTGGCGTCAGAGCGGGGCTTGGCATCGCCATTGGACTCGCCATCGGTTTCCTTATCAAAATCGAGTAGCTCCAAGTTCCCGGGGTTCCCAGAGTTCACTTCTGGGGGTCAATTGAGCTGCGCCAACGAAACGAAACCAAATGAAATGAAGCGGCTGGCGACAGTGAAAAAAAAACACACTGACGTAGTCAACGAGAATCAGCAAATTGCTGACTAATACGTGGGTTTGCTGCAAATTTGATTATGCCCTCGGATGCACTGAGGGAAAATGTGCCATCAGGCAGGGGGGATTGTGCACCATATCTGGGATTTGCTGGGATTTAATTCCGGGAAACATTTAAACGGAGGATTTTATTTAAACTTTAGATATTTAAGAACATTTTATAATATTTTAAAACTGATAAAAGTGATGCAAATTTATATATATTGATATACAGATAAGATTTCTAATTAAAATTAAAGAAACAACATTTTCCAGCTTGTAGTTTCTTGAATTTAAATTGCAAACTAACACAAATATTTAACCAAAGAGGCAAAAACCAATTTAACTTACTTTAAGATAGTAAAAATAATTTTTTAAATGTATTCTAAAGTCTTTTACTTTTGTATTCCTTATAAAATTCGCTTATTAATATAATTATCCCAAGAAATTAATAAATTCTCAATTATTTCCCAGTGCAACTGCCTAAGACTGACCTACAAAATACTCAGAATCCAAATGCTGTGAATTTCCTTATCACTTCCATGGAAAGTCCTTGCCAAAACACCGCTTTGCTTGCCAACCTTTGACCTTGGCGGTAATTAGTTGGATATTTCACTCAAACACTAAGCAAAGGTGCAACGCGGCAACAAGTTGAGTGGCGAAGAAATAATAAATAAATAAAATTCTCGGGGCCCCGCGAGACTTTGCCTTCTTCGCTTTCAGCTGACGTGTTGGGCTATTTATAAGCCAATTTTAGCCTGACAATGACGTAATGAAAACACAAAATAAAACTTGGCATCATCAAAGGCAAATGGCAAAGCCAGCCAGGCAGGCCAGCCAGAGGCAAAAACAGCAACAAAACGAAAACAGGCGACAGCAATTTGTATTGTTTATATCAAAAGTGGCTAATAATTGTTAACAGAAACTGACTGCCTTCTCTGTTATTTAACAGTCGCCAAATATGTTAGCTTCGAATAAAAATTAATTTTCGTTTCAGTGTTTTTGCTTTTATTTCAACGCTTTAGTTGCCTTTGTTGCTGCACTGGCATAAATTAGTTGGCAAGCTTGTTAAATTCGAAAAAAAAACCAACAACAAATAGCAAAAATTGCATGCTGAAGGTCGATTGTTGTTTAGTTAGAAATGCGCATAATTAGAGATGGAAAAAATATAATTTTGATTTTTTTCAATTGGCGGAGTCTTGAATTAAGTGCAGCCCCAGCATTGTTTGCTCAAAGTTGCAACTGCAATGTCACAGCGAAGAAGAGAAAAAAATAAAGCGAGAATTGTTAAGTTGACAAGTTCAAGAGCGGCGTCTTCGGCTTCACTGAAAGATGCACTGAAAGATTGCGGAGACTTTATTTGTGTCGCAATTAATATATTCCAAATATTATAAGGAGTTCTGATTTAACTAATAATATTTTTAAATATTTCTTAGGAAGAGATTTTGACTGATATAAGAAGGAAATCATACAAAAAACAAACGAAGATCTTGTCCAAAGACAATCAGAAGTATAAGATGAACATACAGCTGTTTGGAGAGTGAGACACCTTAACGACTAACAACCATAACAATGGATAGAAAAACACACATTTTTATTCCAAAGATGTTCTTATAGAGTTATAAAAATATATATTTTACCTAGAAGAGCCTTGAATTGAACTATTTGTAATTATTTTGTAATTTTCAAGTAAATATAAATTATTATAAATATAAAACATAGATTAATAGATTCAATTGAATAGATTTATAATAAATTGCATAATAAATCACAATAGGGTGCTACAAAAATAACTAGAGGTTCTAAAACTCTTAAAAGAGCCTCGAAAAGTATGCACTGATATTTTTGAGGTACCATCTTCCCTTCTCTCTTTTATGTATCTCTTTATGTGTCTTAAATCTGACACCTTTTCAAGGGTTTCAAAACCCCTAATAAATTCTTTATAATCCCCCGTATATTAATTCCTTTTTTCCGTGTACTTTGCAAACATTTTGCAATTGCATTCGGCCAGCGATCTGCACTTCCCTTGACGATAAGCATAATATCAGATACGATTTTCCACAAGTTCCACTCGGCGGTATGATTTGCATTTACTTCGATATGCAAATTCTGCGAATAAAACAATTAACACCAAAGGAGAAGCAGCAGAGAAATCATATTTTGTAGTGATATTTTTGCTGTTTTTACTTCTCTTATTAATTTTATATCTATCTTTTTTTTTTTGCTGGCAAGGAGAACGTGACCGCAATGCCGAAACTCAAGCAGAGTGTTGACTGTGCTAAGTGCCGGCTGGCTACGTTGATAATGCTGGAGTTTCCCCTCTATTCCTCGTACTCTCGCAAAACCCCTGAAAGTCTAAAGAATTTTTGGAGTGGCCCAGAGTCAACGGCCGGCAAAAGTCGCATCCACATCGGCCGTCGGTCGCCGCTCGTTCTCGGCTTGCCGGCCTTTTTTAGGCACGCAAAACAAAGCTTCGCTTATATAACCAACATTTATGCAAAGCATATAGAGTTTATATATATAAAAATATATATACAAAGAAAATCACTTGACGTTTGACCATTTTTGGAACGCCCACACATACGAAATTGAATTAAAGTTTAACATTTGCTGCCGTCTCTGTTGCCATAATTCAAAAAATTTGCCAAAAAGTGCAAACAAAACGTTGACGTTGCAGCCCAGGCAAGAAATAAATTTCGAGGCAGGCGGCTTCCCCCTGGTGTCGTCCGGGCTTTTAGGTTCAGTGTCAAATTAATCAGACTTTTGTTCCGAGGGCGTGGACACACAATACAACACGAATAAAAAAAAAAATACAACAAATTTGCCACGGGAAAGAGTGAAATTATATTTATGTTCTGGCGTTGCCTTTTTAGCGGTGCAATGACCTCCTCTCGCTCGCCTAATGAATTTACCTTTGCCAACCTTATATCCCCCCGCCTTGTGGGTTTGGTTTCTGGCCATTAATCGAGAGCGAACTCCAACGCCTGGACTGCACTTTGACCATCAAAGTCATCAAGTCATAATTAAAGTGAGCACTGGCATAGCTCGAACATGCAGCTAATAAAATGACGCGACACTGGTCTGCGAATAATTTATTTAAATGCATTTTGTCGCGACAGAAAAGGAGGGAAACCGAAAAAAATAACACAAACACACAGAGAGAGAGAAATCCCTGACGGGGGAGGACGAGCCAGGGAATTTATGGCAAAGTTTGCAGTTCGAGGAAATGGCAAACAAACGACGCGTCTCTCAGGCGCCAGAAAGGACACACAAAAACAAAAATACACACCCAACGAATGCAATAGACAGTGATAGGAGGGGGTGTGTGCCACCGCCACCAGCCGGAGACAGTAGTAAAAGTTGTTTTCACTTTTCATTTTCGGGAGGTTTGGCCAATTCCAAGAAGGACATGACCGCAGCCATCAAAAGCCAGGACTTTTGCCAAACACGAAATTACAGATGTCAGCAGTAGACACACACACAGGCTATAAGGACTCGCAAGGACCTCAATTACAGGGCCCAAAACTCAATCGTTTCGCCTGTCAAATTATCTGCGCCAAACTTAGCTGGCAGGCCGTCAGGAAAATAAAGTAAACTAAAGTATTGCCCCCGAAAAATGTGCACATTGGATTCATTAAGAGGAAAACTCAATTAAATTGACTGACTGGAAATGCAATTAAGTGCGGCCTGCCTTGCTGCATTATATATATATATATAATAATTTGATCTTAATTGAATTCAGTCCGGTTGCACGCTCTGTGGTCATAGCATGATCAGTGGAGCTCTCCAAAAATTAAATACATATTTAATAATAAAGAAAATATATTTTGGGTCAGTTCTAAAGAGAGAGAGAGGGGAAAATGGGAGTTCCCAAAAATGATAGAAATGCTAAAGGAAACTTACAAATAAAACTTAAAACATAAAGACAGCAAAAGGGGAGTTTTAAACATGATTTTAAAAAATCAAAAATAAATATTTATATAGCAAATATGTTGTGTTTAATCCAAGCTTTTAATATAATAAATACAAGCTCTAAAAACCCCAACTATGGCCACCTTTCTTCAGTGCAGGGTAGCCCATAAAAGTATTATCTTTTTCTTCTTTATGGCAACAAAAGAGGAATTTCTGCGTTGTAGGTAGCTCTAGACAAAGGAAAGTTATTGTTTGCCCACTAAAATTGCCAAAAATGTATGCTTTCAAGTGATTTCTTTCATGTCAAGCTGCCAATCGAAGACTCCAACGCCCACGTTCAGAAATTGTAAAGCCCACAAGTAACCAGTAACCAGCCAGTACTCCTTTCCCCTCCCCAAATAAGACCCGAAATCCGCTGCAAGAGTGCCAAGACCAAAGACCAAGACCATATTCAGTTTTATTCACTTATATTCAGTTAATTAAAAGAAAGTTGAAACAATGTGGGAGAGCCACACACACTCGCACATAGTACACAGTATTTAATGAAACCATTTTGAGGCTTAAGTCGCTGCCGCGCATGTGGCAAGTGTTTGACTTGCAGCATGTCACTTTGAACCGCCCCAATTTGATATTAAAACAAAAAACAACATTCGAATATACATCTGTCCCGCCATAAAGTCGAGTATCAAGTGTCACGCAAGTCTCTCTCTCTTTCTCTGCAAAAGTCCACAAGTCAAAGGGTCACAGCACACCGGACCCGGGGACCCTCGTTGTTCACTTTCTACACACACCCTGGTTGAGTTTGGTTTCGTTTCGAATAGAAAAAACCGAAAATTAAGACCCCTTTATTCTTGGACGAAAGTGAAAAAGTACACAAGGGAAAATGTGAGCAAAGATCAAGCTATTTATAAAGGAAAAATCATGGATAAAACTTTGATTAGTTAAAAGATCTTCTTGGATCTTATTAATAATGAAACTTAATTTAATTTATTTATAATATAAGCTACATATGTGGCATATTTTCTTTCTGTGCTGGCAATGCGGGAAATTAAGTAAAAACGAACCAAAACGCATAATGCAAAAACCTGATAAATTGTCACGAAAATCGCACGTGTGCGATATCGGAGCATGTGGCGCCGGCAATTCCATGGAGAAACAGACCCAGAAACACTAACATTTACCCAGACCCAGACCCAGACGTAGACCCAGACCGGATCACTCGACTGTGAAATGCAATGGGCGAAATTCACCCGCAAAAAAATTACAAAAAATAAAAAAAAAACGAATCAGAAATAATGTGAAATAAAAATGCAAGAAGCCGAGTTAAAGCCGGAAAATGTTAACTGTAAACGGGCGGCATGGTATTGCAACGTGATGCCAACATGAGGGTGTTTTTTATTTTGGCCAATAAAAAGAACAGAAACAGTTAAGAGCTTGCAGCAGGGCGCAATTGATATAATGAAATCTTACACGCAAAAATTAATCAGGAAATCAAAAAGCAGTACAGGGAGTAGAATTTTTACTAGGAAAACTATAAGGGAGTTTTTGTTGCAAGATAAACTCAAGAAATATATTTATTTTGAGCTTATAAACATATTTTATCCGCAAGAAATTTGTGGGCTTAGAGGTTTGTAAAATGCATAACTAAAAATAGTTATTGAAGTTACTTCTGTGATAACTGCTTCTGTATAAATAAAATTATACAAAACTACAATCTTAGGCCTTCCCAGAAATGTATTTAATTCCAAATAAAAACGAAAGATAATGTTTTCCGAATAAATACATAAAGGGTTCTTATAAAGGCACAAAGTTTAAATTTATAAATATCTAGAGCTACTTCTTTTTCTACATTTTGGTAAGAATAATAGATTAAAGCTCAAACTGCAAATTTATAACCACTTTCTGGTTTTTCTCAGCCAAAATATAAATGTATTTAGACCTCAAAACTTTCAGTACCATTGAGATTTTCTCATGCCATTGAAAATGCCAACCGACTCGATTTTAATAATCAGTCACGTACAAACTAAAAATATATATATATACGTACGCGTATTTGGAGTGGGCAAAATAATCATTTTCAATAATTACGAAACGAATGATGGATCTGCCGAAACACTTGCCACAGCCAACAAAATAGTTTCCCCTTATCGCGAATAAAATAAAACAATTCATTTTAGGTAATGACTGTGGACATATAAATCGGTGGAATGGGAATTCGAATGAGAATATAGGAAAAATTTTGCCTTATCAACGGGGCGGGCCGGCACAGGCAAACACAGTTGCAAAACAGCAAACACAACATTTCAAAAGACGATAGCCAAAGCCAATCTGCCTCAACACAAAAAATATATATGGGGGCCCCACCAATGAAAGGAAATCAGGAAAAAAAATAAGGGGGTCTCCAATTTCCAAGAATTCAATTGCTGGCGATAAGCGAAAGCTACGAGGATTGTATCATGTACAGCCTAGAATTACTATATCATTTATTACTATTATTCTTACACAAGGAAAAAATTGAATTTCTTTTTTATAGATTTTTATTTAAGTTTATTTTAAGACTAAAATGAAAGTTAAATAGCATTTTATTGGAATTAAAAACATCTGGCGAAGTATTTGTTTAAAAGGGAAGTAAGCTAAAAGTAACCTTAAAATGTTATTAATGCAGATTGATACAAGAAAATAGGTAAAACTCATTAAGGTCTCTATAGCAGTATTTACTAATTATTATATTTTTAAGGTGCTAAAGAAACTACAATTTTAACTTTAAAATTTATTATGTTGGTAGCACAAATTGAAGGACAAGTTGCTTTTAAAAGTTAAGCCACATAGTTAGTTTGTAAAATTTCTTTAAAAATAATTTTATTAAAAAATTAAAAAATTAAAATTTCCTACACCTTTTTAACCTTTTCTTTTATATTTTTTTAAAAGGCTTAAGCAACAATTTGTACTTTTAACTGTTTTATATTAGCAAAGATGGAAGAGTAAATTATGCATAAATTTGTAACTAATTTCATACACCTTTTTAACCTCTTTTTTTGTATTTTTTAAGAGGCTTCAGCAACCACAATTTGTACTTTTAAAAGTGTTTTTATCTTAGCAAAGAAAGAAGTGTAATTTATGCTTAAATTGGTAACTAATTTTTTACAGATTGAAACCTTTTTTTAATTTTTAAGAGGCTTTAGAAAATGTGTTAAATGTATTTTTATACTAGCAAAGATAGAAGACTAATTTATGCTTAGATTGGTAACCAGAAAACTTCTTTATATTACTTTTAAATACACTATTTTATTGATAAGCTTTAAGCCACGAATTTCCTCTACCTTTACTCGTATTAACCCTTTTTTTCGCCGTGTAGGAATTCGAATAATTTCATGGCAAACACTGGCGCTGATAACACTCGCATTTAACTATGCCAAACTTGGGCGGGGACTTCTATAGACCTAACATAATACTACGTATTCGTACGTACACCTGATAATAATTAGCCCTCGTAGAAACGAAATTTCTTACCACTTTGGGCAGCGGGGACAGCGGCATGCTGAACAGATACTCATCGTTGAAGATGTTGTAATTGTCCAGCGTCATCTTGTCGTATATCTGTATGGCTTCCGTTTTGACTGCCTTTTTTAATTGGCTAATATATAGTATTTGGTTTAAATTTGTTGGATTTTGCAAAACGGGACAGTGAGTCAAGCGGTTTCTGGCGAAATTCGCCCAAAACCAAAACACAAACACACACAATTGTATCTGTAGCTATAGCTTTGTAGAGTCGACCGCTGTATCTGTATCGTGCGAATTATTTGTGTTGTCTGTTTTCAATATTTCCTAGAATTTGCCGACTTGCTTTCTGCTTTTATGTTTAATTATTTTTTTTTTTCAGGCACCGCACATTCTGAGAGAGTCGCAATTTTTCTCACACACAAATTTTATTTCTTTTTCTTTCTGCTGACTTTTCGCGTAATTTCTGAATGGGCAATTTGCGCAATTTGTATTTTTTTTTAATAAAATTCACTCGACCAGCTGCCGAAGCGATTGGCACGGCCAACTTGTTTAGACTAAATGCGTCATCGTGAATGGCGGGCTTTTTATACCAGAGACCCGGTCGCTAGCCCGAGAATTGAGTGGTTTTTTACGAAACGCTCAGAGGGAGAGCGTTAAAAAAAAAAGAAAAACAACAATCGAGTGAGTCAAAAGATATATGCGGTGGGCTCTGGCATTTCCTGAGCAGCAGCAGCGGCGAGAGAGCGCCCCAAGAAATACACTTCGCATATATAAAGCGGGTTAAACCCAGGCAAGCTCGCTCTACAGATTGAGATATATGTTTGTATATATTCCCAATATTCTTTATAGTTTTTTGGATGCCTCACGTGCCCCGTGGTTTTGGTTTTTCTTTGGCTACGTAAAAAGTCTTTTGTTTACCCCGTTTCCCATTCCCATTCCGATTCTGGTCGGTTTTATCTTATCGGCGGAGTCGTTGACAATTTAGTTATGACATAAGCAACTAAATTTAAAGACTCCCAGGTAAAGTCCCGCCCATATGAAACCCATGAATGGTGAACCTTTGTGGCGCTCTTATCGCCGGTATAGCTTTTCGAAATGGGTCGCAATTGGCGGCGGTCCGATGTCGCCGAAGCCGCCGCCGCCGCCGCCGCCGGAGGCTCAGGTGGCTCAGGTTACCAACTGCAGGCCGGCGCAGGTGTTATTTCTAGGCAATAATTTTATCTATGATACGTTAGAGCTTTTCAATAAATATTGATGGGGGCCCCATCCACCGAACACCGTTTGTATCGATGCCTTGTAATCGTATGCGGATAGCTCTAAAAAAAAATATATATAAAATAAAAGGCCGCGCTGACCTTGCGGCGTCACTTACGTGCGCTTTTTGTACATATACGTGTGTGTGTTTTACCTCCCCAAAAACGGGCGGAAAGTGCAACGGAAAAGTGGGTCATGTGACACTGGACATTTGTGCTCTACTTACCTGTAACGAGAAAGAAAAATTCACAGTCAATTAAGGATTCAAATTGAGATCAAAATAAGTGGCTACGGGTCACATTCCCTGACCCACATCGATAAGAAATTGCGAAGAAAAAATCGAGAAAGCGTTGATTAGAATGTGGATTTTGAATGATTCAGAGACATAACAAGATGTGGCTCAGGAAATAATACGAATTCCGGAGACTTATCTGCCTAATTAATAATTATAAAATGAATTAATTATTGAACAAAATATACATTTATCTACATTTTATATGGAAATTAAATTTGCTACATGTGTTCCTGCGCTTTTAAAACCCTTTAAAAGGTGTCTAAAAGTATGCAATGAAATTTGAGTTAGCAAATTCAGTGTAACTTGTTTTATTAACGTAAAATAATAAACATATTTTTAAATTCCCACTCAAAACTAGTAACCTCCTAGCTAAATCTTTATAAGCAGTTCCCAAACTCATGCTGGACGTCACCACCAACGATAAGGTTCTGCTCTGACGTTGACAATTCCAGTTCCGCGACTCTGTCTGGGACGGGGACTGGTACTAAAGCCGGCTCTGGGCACCAGATAGCATGGCATTCGGAAGAACTCGCCGGTCCGTTGGATTCTTTTTATAGAATCAGTATAATATATCGGCGAAATCCGTACACTTTCCACGCAGGAAGTGATCGTAATTCGGCAGACGCAAATAATGAATAATGAGCGATTCTGGCGAAGCCGCTGGCAATATATGATTGATAAGGCACCCGGCATATCTGAAGCCGTTTACATCAGTGCTTTAAAATAAAGTTATCTCTATACGTATTGTTTTCCTTTGCCAGCGCGATAAGGTAATGTGGTATTGTAGAAGGTTTCGCGATAAGTCTTGCAGTTCCGTAGCGTGATCAAAACTTCCGGTGATGATGGGGGTCTGGGTTCGAGTCCAGTGTGTGTCGTAGGCCTCCGTATCACGATAAGATTGAATGTCTAACAAAGGAATCGGATCTATGACAAATACCTGCTACCAAACGTACATAGTAGAGACGAGTGCTCTCTAGACCCTTGCCTATTATGGGTCTTACGATTACCAAGTGTTTATGGTGTAAACAGAAACCAACACAGTTGACAGTGCTTTGATTAAGGAGTTTATTAGCCTCAATTGCGAGGAAAGTTGTCGTTTTTATGGCCACCAGCTCAGGTCGTATTGCTTATAAATACGTGCTTTGTTTGGGGTTCTAGATAAAGTTGTACTTTGAAATATATGAGTAACTTGATCAGAAAAAGGTTTCAACTTAATTCAAAGATAACTTATAATAATTTTAATAAGGTTTTTTATAAATATTTGAGAGATTTTAAGAATGGTTGCCGCATTCGATGTCCATCCCTGTATTAGGAATGGCCAAAAATATCGATATATCGACATCGAGTCTATACAACTGACAACTCAATTTATTATTCGATTGTTTTGGAAACTTCTCGATAAACACCCCTCAAAAATTTCAATGTCTCTAGACAACATCCATGTGCTTTCCAATCGACTTCCTGCCAATTTTTGCACGGCCCCTCCGCCTACCTCCAAGCATGTCCGTCGCCAACTCCATTCGCTTTGCCACGAATCCCAGCAACCAAATGAAAACTCCCACCACCGCCAATGGATCAGGCTCCTCGCCCGGAAATACCACAACTATGGTGAGCAGTGATCCCTACCTGGTCAAGGTGGTGCAGGGTCAATCCAAGGGACCGTTGCTGTTCAACAACCACTCGAATCGGCGTTTTGGCGACGACAGCTGGTTCGTCAGCTCCACTCCGCAGGCGGAGGTGCTCGGAGTAGCTGACGGCGTCGGTGGATGGCGACAGATGGGCGTCGATGCGGGACACTTTGCCACCGAGCTGATGGCCTGCTGCTCGGGCCAGGCACAGCGATCGTTATTTGATGGACGGAGTCCGCGGGAAATACTCATCGCCGGCTATCAGGAGCTAAAGCGTCGCGAACAGCCGGTGGTGGGCAGCAGCACAGCCTGCCTGGTGGCATTGCATCGACAGGACTGCACCCTGTACACGGCGAACTTGGGCGACAGCGGATTCCTTGTGGTTCGCGACGGGAAGGTGCTTCATCGTTCCCAAGAGCAAACGCACGACTTCAACACGCCGTTCCAGCTGTCGGTGCCACCCAAGTGGCAAGTGGACGGCCTCTACTCTGACCTGCCCGAGATGGCCTTGTCCACACGCCTCACCCTTAAGCCGCACGACCTGGTACTACTGGCCACCGATGGTCTCTTCGACAATTTGCCCGAAAGCATGCTCCTCGACATGCTCAAGGGTATCCGCGGAGACTGCGAAAGGAATCTACAGATGATCGCCAGGCAAATGGTGGAGAAGGCCAGGGAACTATCGCTGAATGCCATTTTCCAATCACCGTTTGCCATCAGAGCCAAACAAAATCATATTCCCTATATTGGCGGCAAACCGGATGATATTACTCTGATCCTGGCCAGCGTCGAGGTGCCTTCGGTAAACTCAGGGTGAGAAGCAGTCACAGGCCTAGGCGTTTGCTGGCAAATATTATTCCATGTCCCTCAAGTAGGCAGCGATAAAAACACCAAAATATATATATTGATATCAGAAGAAAGTCTTCGAAATAAACTTTTCCCCGGACAAAACAATATAGTACTTTTTATTTATAATAGAAATAATAATTTCTTATGAAATCTTCTTCCCTTAATGTATTTTAAGATCTTGCTTTCCCCCCACAAAAGTGTTAAAATATTATAGAAATTATTTAACTAGAAGGTTCTGCTGCTTGAAATTGTAAACGAATTCCATAATTTAATGGCGACCCTAACACTGAGTAAAGTAAGCGAATTTTGCTATTATCTCGACCGCCGCTGTAGGTAGACGTACTATATATTTTTTGTTTATAAAGACGCTGATTTGTATGTGCCTATATAGGTGCTCGTTCATTCAGCAAACGCGATTATGAATGGACGGTCCAGCTACAACCGATTCCACACACATCGCCGGGATGACTCACCGCCGTTTAACCAGAATTCGTGCGTTTTTTTTTTACCCACTTTTTCCATTTTGGCCCAGTTGGTGTGGTGCGGGGTAGAAGGGGGGCCAGCGGGACGTGCCACGGCCTAGGGCTCCACACACACTTGGCGCCCACTCGCAAAACAAAACCTCGTAGTCAACAAAAAAAATAAAATAAACGAGTTTCTCGACTCGTGAAACTGCTCAAATTAAATGGCACTCAGAGAGGGAATGTATCTGAGTGAGTGGAACCGAATGAAGCTCTCGGATATTGGCGTGCTCAGCATTTGAAAGAGAGGCAGCCAAAGGCGAAATCAGGCGATCCGGCGTTGGAAACGCTGGAAATCCCCAATGCAGTATTGCGAAATTACCCGCGAGCATAAAGCCTGACGATAAAAACGGAGACGAGGCGGCTCGATAAGGGGATATCCCTTGAAAAAAAAACTTGGGTTTAGCTCCTGATTCTTTGGAAAAATTATATTTAATCCGGGAGGTTTATATTCTAGAGATTATAGCAAAATCCTGGCCAGAATTATAGCTTACAAAATGATTTTCATATTGATTAAGTCAACAACTGACACGTTTT
Source organism: Drosophila kanapiae (assembly GCA_008042475.1). Lineage (NCBI taxonomy): Eukaryota > Metazoa > Arthropoda > Insecta > Diptera > Drosophilidae > Drosophila > Drosophila kanapiae. The sequence goes on along the minus strand of VNJM01000803.1, from coordinate 118,149 downwards.
AATATTTATGTCAGTTTTGAGATCACTCCTAAGCTTTATAAGAATTTTCTAGAAGTTTCAGTTTCAGGGCCATGCCCAGATATTTTGTGTATGAAAATAACTAAAGATACAGCTTAAGATACAATCTATTGTACAAATTTCTAGAAAGTCTGCTGGAACAACACTCTTAGGCAGTTATTTAGAAAGTATATAAACAAAAAACTCTAGAAATATCTATGAAAGTGGGTTACTATTTCCAGAAAATTATCAAAACGTTTGTTAAGAAATAGTTGATAACTTGCACAGATAAAGAAGGTCTAAAAAGCTCTTTAAGCTGGCTTAAAATTGAAAGAAAATATATTTATAGTCCCCTCTCGAGGTAACTCGAGTAAAAGCAACTCTTAATAGACTTTTTTAGGTTCTTGTTTCATGTTCTTCCCCAAAACCCAAAATCCCTCTTTAGGTGACGTTGCACTTTCAAGGAGTTGACACAATCTTGGGTGTGTTTTTATAGTGCTGTGTGAGTGTGTGTGCCTGTTGGTTTCCTGATAATTTTCCCTGTTGGCTTTATCTTTTCTCGCTTTGCACTTTTCAACGCCGTGGCGAATCGAAACTGATGGAGCCAGGCAGCACCCTTACCCATTCCCATTCCCTCCAGCCTTGCTGGAATGCCAGCGGCCCGATGCTGCGCCTCTTCTCGGAATTTCACGCAGCAAAGATGCGTCACACAATGCGAATATATAGTATATATATATGGCAAGGGAGCCAGGATCGCTTCGCTTGTCGAGGTGTAAATCTTTCAGTGGCGTATGCACTCGCCTCCAGATGTGCTCCAATTCCACGGGGAAATCCAAAAGCCATTTTCACACCCCGTTTCCCAATACCATTTTGCTGGCATGTGCCATTTCCGTTGGCCGTTGGAATTAGTTGTATTTGCCGATGTATAACTCAATTACAGGGTCCCTCCTGTTCGGCAACTGGCATTTAGCACAATGACGACACCTCCCCCCCAAACTCCCACAATTTCAATTCGAAATTCTGGGTATATTCCATCTACTCGACAAGAGTTCAACAAACTCACGAAAGCAAATTAATCGACATGACGCTGGCAGTGGAGGGGTCGCAAAGGGATTACTTTGGGGAAGGTAAATGTGGAAATTAGATTAGTTATAATATTAAATTGTTTCTAAGTTTCTTTTTTAATTATTTGGCTTAAAAATATGAAGAGCTTATAAGAAATATATTTCTAAAAATTGTCAATAAAAAAGTACAAATAAATTAAGCACAGTTTATGGTTATTAGTTCGATATTATCGAGTACCATTAAATGCGGAATTTTTAAATATTTTTTGTAACTGGTATATATAAAACTTTTCTATATTTTCCATTTAATATTGAGTTCGATATTTTTGTTCGATATACATCACTAGTTGGTGGTGAACTCATCGGAAAAACGCGATATTTTTGTCGATATTATATCGAAGCTTTTCTCTCGATATATGTACATCCCTAGCTAGTGGTGAACGTAGTGAAAAAAGACAAGAATACTTGTTTTTAATATTTTTTTTAATTAAAAGATGTTAAGTTTTCCTCATAAATAACATTCAAAACATCATTCGATACATTTTCTGTTATTTTGAAGATTTACTTTTAATGTACACGTATTTAAGGGCCTAAAAGCCCTATTATATTCTCAGTAATTGCAAATAATGTAACTCGGTAATATTGCAACTATTATAGGCTCGCTCTCAAAGCAAATTAAAAAAAGAAACTAATAACGTAATTGCTCAAATATTGTTGTAGGGCTTTTCAGTTTAATTCGCTGTCACGGGCTTATCAGTTAATTTCAATCTTTAGCATTGTTAACGCAGGCATGACTTTAGCTTTGTGCGGTGTCTGTATGCAAAAGATAACACTATCGGAGCACTATCTGCCGCCCCCGAATCCCCCTTGTAAACAGCGCTCCGCCCGATAAGTGTCTGTGTTGTTTTATTTTTCCTTTTCTACCTTCCCCCATGACGCTCCAATTTGATTCCAAGAAATCGAAAGCTAGTGCGAAAGCACGCAACTTTTGGCATTTTCCTTTTTGTTTGTTGACTCTTCACATATATATTTATATATATATTCACATATACATATTGGCCTGTTAGTTAAGTGATGATGACATAATTTCCCGAGGGGTAGACGAAAAAAATTAGCATCGCTGTTGAAAAGCGATCGCTTTTCTCTTCGTTAGTTGTGACGTCATGCGGGTAAAGTAATCGTGTGACCAAATTTGGCTCTCAAATGAAACGAAGCTGAAAAACCGGCTTTGCTACTCTATTGCTTATTTTTTTATTTTGTTCAACGGCCTTAGCTTGAGCCAAGTTTAAGCCATTGACGTCATGAGATAATTTCATTAGCGTAGCGCCAAAATGCACAAGCTAAACGGACTTTAAAGTGCAGACAAAAATGGTTGTTTTTTTCATGGGACTTTCCCCTTAATTGATAAAGCAAATCTTAGGCGGAGAACTTTAAAACATGTTTATAAAGATTAGTGAGGGTAGATAAAAGTATGATAAGATTTCATAAGCTGCAGATTAAACTTTTACATCCTTTTTTTTATTATTTATGGAAAAAAAAACCATCAAATTTCATTTCTTCGTTGTTTTCTAGTTTTTATAAACGAAATAATTTGGTTTGTTCTTTAAAAATTGAGTTACTTTAACTGTATTTAAGATAAACTTCAAAAATGTTTCATAAAAGCTGGAAAAAACCGCAATTACTGCTCTTAAGTTGATAAACCGCAGAAAAAGAACTTCAAGTTAAGATAAATCTTTAAACTTGAGCAGAAAAGCACAGCAGATTGTGCAGTTTTTTAAAGAAATCCCCATAGCATGAATTACTTCAATATTCCGAGTAAACCCCCAAAAATATCTCTTAATAAGCCAAAGAAGTATGATTTGAAAATCAATTTTCATGTTTAATAAGTAAAATAAATCTATTGCCTAATTGTTTATGAAACCCCATAAAGATATGCCAGTGATATAGCCAAAATAAAAGACTGTCTATAAAAGCAATACAAAACACTCATAAAATAAAGATAAAAACTTCAGATTCATGCAAGAAAAACCTATGAAATTTTCAGAGAAATCACCAGAATATTTTTATAAATTTGTATTGCTAAATTCAACAAATATCTTAGAGAACAAATAACTAATTTCTTAAGAAATTGGTGTTGTAATTAACGTTTAACCAGATTCCAAAGAAGCCAAGTTAGTTTTTCCAGAAAAAAATCGCTTTCCATCGAACCCTAAAAGCCTATATTTACTCTTGTTTATCAGTTTCAATAAATAGCAAGTATTGCAATACTAAGCGTATTCCACGGAAACTTGAATAGTCTTAAGGTGGCTGAAAAGCCAGTCAATGAAAACGTTTGTAGCCCAGCGACAAGTGCGTCAATGTCAGTTACAACTGTACTGCACACAGCAACGTTATCTGTTCTATCGGTGGATCGCAGTTTATATCTGAGCTCGTGCAACTCAGTCGAATTTACAAAATCCCATGAACATTTCCAGGAACAATCGAAAGGCATAATAAAAAAATAAAATAAAAACTCAAACAAAAAAAAAGAATTCGAGGACTGCCAGAATGTCGTAAAAGTTTCGCACAGACCAGTGTTAAAATACGGCGATAAAAACGTAGGGAGTTTATAATAAAGTAAATAAAGCGAAGAAATCAAAGACGCAGGCGGGAGGGAACAAGAACAATAATAATTAATTGTTTGTTGTTTATGCATTTATATATTTATTTATTTGTTGGCTAAGTGAACGAACGAGCTGAACGCGACGGCCAGGCCAGAGCCTTCGTTATTGGCAAAAGCAATTTTATATTTATATATTTTTTAGTCGATGCGCGCATTAAATTGGCAATTTCTGTAGGATATCTGATCATGATTATAAAGCGCTAAAAAATACAAAAAAATACAAAACGTGTGGCTGTCTAGACAGTTGCGGTGGAAATAATGCAACTATTGACTATTTTTGTAGTTTTCAAAAGAAAAATGCTGAGCTTTATAATAATTGCTAGTATTTTTGTACAATTACAAGATACTACCTATATTTTTCATTAAATTACATCATCTTCATCATAACTTACATACTTTCCTACATTATTTATTTAAGAAATATCTTTTATAAATATATATAAACTATATAACAAATAAAGCCATTCAAAACTGAGTAATTTTCGTAATTATCCATATTTTTATAGATCGTTTCCCTCGTATTTTTCCTGTAATTATATCATAATACCCATAAATCGATGTAAAATATATTGGTAATAATTTTCCAGTTGCTATTAGTTTGACCCCTGCTGTGCATACTTAAAAGTCTCTAAAAAGGTTATCTCCGAGGAGAGTTCGCCGCTCGTTAGCCGATTTGCTCGTGACTTTTAATGCGTTTGCTTTTAATGCATGGAATATTTATGTAGCACGCTGCATGTTTTATGCAGCACAATGCGAAAATAAAAGGCAATTTGAGTTGTTCAAGTGCATAGCACCATATAAGGCACAGCATAGCCGCCCCTCAATCCCTCACAACACCCCTATATCCATCATATAGCTATGCATGTAGCCACCCCATCATCCGAGCAAATCTCCACATTGCGACGCGTGAGTTGCCTGACATTCTAAGTTTGCTGCTTTCGGGGGAATTATTCGCTTTCGGATTGAGGGGTTATCAACCAAAACTCACCCCGCGCACCACCTCGTAAAGCATCTGAGTGCCATTTGACCTTGGCATTGGATTTAATTCTATGGTGAAATCATGGTGCAGCATGTCAAGCGAGAGAAGAGCAGTGAATAAAAGGAGGGAGGAATATCTGTGGATATATATTTGTAGAATGTCGCACATCCATTCTGGTATTAGCCAAGGGATTTGTGCAGCCAAAAGAATTTCAAAGTATTTTTGTAGAAAACACAGAAACATAAATTTGAGGCAAGGCTTTAGCTATTTAAGATCTATGAATAATAAGACATAACAATATTTAATTATATTTCCCTGTGAAATGTGACAATGTATAAACTGGAAGTTATTTAAGAAAAAGGTTCTCAGGGAGGCAAAGTCTACGATAATTGTACTTAAAATGTTTCTCATTAAAATCTCGCAGTGCTGTTGCATTAAATTGTGCCAGTCACGATTACTATTACGAATATAGTGTTACATAAAGTATTAGTGATTATATTTAAATTAACTTTAAAGGTTTATTTTACTTAATTTTAATAATAGGTAATTTTTTAAAGGTTTCTGTGGGTAAGAGATTAGAATTTAGATTTCTTTTGAAACAATGTAAATTGGGTTAACTATTTAAGTCTTTTTTAAAAGATTATTACATATTGATGCATGAGTAATTAATTAAAAATATATAGTTGGGCTTCGTTTAGAAGTATTTAAAGGTGTTTTACTAGTAACACCTAAAGTAAGCAATAAGAAATCAAGAGATTTAATGTAATATAATTAATAAAAATGTAAATATACACAAAATCCTAATTAGCTGTAATTTTACATTCAAGAAACGTATAAAATTGTATAGAAACCCTCCTACCTATAAGGATATGTATATATTAAAATACCCCTAAAAAATTCTCATTTTTAATTTAAAATAACTTATTCACAATTATTATAAACAATTTATTATTTATTTAAGTTTTTATGGCAATATTATTCTTCATTGACTTATGGCAACATTCTCACGAGTCTAATAACAATAACAATTTAATTTAAAAGCTTGTTTTTTCCACCGGAAAATTGCTTTTCAGAATGCAGCAGTTTCGATTGGATTCCAATTGGATTCTAACCCTCCAGCTGGCCGATTGGAAACCTTGACCTCAGTGGAAGTCTTATTGGCTCGTTGGCCATACTGCGGCAGCATAAAGTTTGCCTCGCGCTGCACGTGTTGCAATTGCGAAACGGGGCGAAAAATAAATGAAACAAAAAAAAATATATATAGCCGCACCTACGCCGCAAAAAGATACAGATGCAGCTACGAGATACAAAGATGCAAAGGCGGGGAGTACCAAAAATCCAAAACACATGCCGAAATAGCGCCAAAGAGAGGCAGGCAGCGAGAGAGCGATAGAGAGAGGTGACAAAACAAATGCAAAGGCGGCAACCTTGAGTGCAACAAAGGAATGCACACAGTGAAAAAAAAACCACTCAATTGCTCTCAGCGCACTCTCTCGCATGCGATAAATGTCACGTATCTGTGTGAACTGAGAGAACGAGAGAGGGAGAGCGACAGTGTTGCGCTCTCCGGGGAAGCATACAAGTGTGTGCGTATGGAGAGTGACAGCGCGAAAACAACAACAACAACAAAAGTGTAAATTGAAATTCCAAAGATGTCGACAAAGTAAATACGAAATAAAACCCCAAAACGAGACAGCAGCAAAAGGCAACCGCAGCAACAGCAACAGCAACAATAACAATGGAAAGCTACAACAAAATGCGCACAACACAATTCGGCGAATAATCATAATAAAAAAAAAAACGAAGCCGAGGAATATACATAACAACAAAAGTTCAATATATTTTTTTAAACAAGTTTCCAAAGCGTACAGCTTGTTGTTGTTATTGTTGTTGCTGCCGCTGCTCTTTTCTATATATTTCTGCGACTGAGGCAAAGTCTGCTTTTTGCCATCAGCTTTTTTTTCTGTTGCCTTTAGCGAGAAATATATCGGAATATGGCGGCAGCGGCAGCGATCGAAAAAGCTATGGAGAGGAGCGGTGGGGATTATTGCGTTCTATGCAATACCAGTTCGTACCGCCCGCCCTCACATCTCGTCCCTATCTCCCATATCTCTCCTCTTCTAATCCGATCATAAAAAACAATACATGAAAGCTGCGACTGGGGAAGATGCGACGCTTGCAATACCCTTTTGGCGCAGTCTATAATTACTAGGTACATGCTATATATAATATATAATGTTATAAATAATATTTCCATATTAACTTCAAGACGTAGCCCATGGATAATTTTGATATCAGAAAATATCCTTAGTATCTTTATAAAAAAAATTCATAAACACACCCTGGCAAACCCAAAATCATTTAAATGGTATTTATATAGTTATAGTTAATCCATTGTTTTATAACAACAAGATAACAATAAGTTTTATGTTCTGCCTTTAATATTCTGCTTAAAACCAAAAAATTGCCATGATATCTATAAGATATGATCTGAAAACACCTAACACTAAGCGGCTTTATATCAAATGTAGTCATTAATTACATGATCTCATAATAAGATACGATATATCCTTATTATTGGTATAATAACATAAATTATAATTAATTTAAAATAAAAAGGGACGTATATTTTACCCTAATAATAATATAATGCGAGTCTCTCTAGTTTTGAATAAAAAAACTGGTTAAATAAATCTATGGAGTAACCTTCACCCAACAAAAGGCTAATAAGACAGCTACAGGTTTGTATATTCTTTAAGCTAAAACTTACAGAGTGAAATGGGTACATATGTATGTACATGAGTTCTCCAGTTAAAAACTATTATTAATAAAAGTTTTATGCAATACTTTTCTATTAAGTTTCCCTTTAAAACTTAGGTACTTATTTCAATGGAGATACTTATTCTTCTAGGTACAACCGAAAACAAAAGACTGATAATAAGGCATGCCAATAAGGTACCCAAAACTGGTAGTTCTAAGTATGCTACTATCTATGTATATAAGATAGCAAACACCTGACTTTTCCAGAAGACAATGATTGGGAAAACCCTTCTTCTTGAAGCAAAAAAAAGTATACAATTATCTCGTCCTTATCAAAAGAGGGTTCATAAACTTCCAACTTCTTCTATAAAAGTGTCATACCTTCATTTTAGACAGTAGTAAGTAAGAAAACAAGCAAAGTCCTACCCCATTGAAAACTTAGGTACACTCTTTCCCTTCCCGTAGGTACAAGTGCCCCCAAATACCCGCCTGTTCCATAGTGTTACTTTTTGTAGGGTATACAAATAGGGTATCTCTTTCTCTCTCCACTTACGATAAGATTGCGCACGGCGGCGGCGGTTGTTGGTGTTGCCGCTGCTGCTGCTATTTTAGCCGTTGTCGTTGTCGATATCGTTGCGGTTAGATCGGCGGGCAGAAAGTCCAATTGCTCCTCCTCCTCCTCCTCCTCCTGCTCCTCTGCCTCCAGCAGTTCCTCATCTTCTTCTGCTTCTGCCCCATCCTGGTTATCCGGCTTCAGCTTGGGATCATCTTCCGCCGCCTTGGCTAGGGCGCTGCCGCCTCTCCTGGTTGTCCGCTCGACTTTGACTTTCATGGCTATTTTTTTTTATTTTTTATAAACAATTTACACACACTCCCCTTCACTCCCTGCGCTTTGGGTTAGGGCTTTTCCAGTGTTTCCAGTGTTTGAAAGCGAGGAACTCTCTAGAATCCAGATTAGTGGGAACGGAGACCACGCCCCGAAAAGCACGCGCCGCCTTATGGTTTATTGCTTGTTAAGAGTTGAACTTCGCTACGGCTTTGTTTCAATATATTTCAATATTTCGTTATTATGTTATTTCCAATTTTGAATTTTTCTTTCTTTTATTTCTTCTCACTCACACACGCACCCGCACACACGTATGCAGATAACGCGAAATTACACATGGACACAGGCGGCGTGTAACTGTTATTTTCTTTGGCGTTGTGTGCGCCTTTTCCTTCTGCTGTTGCTTTTGTTTTTTGTTTTTTTTGGGGAATGTTCTCGTTTGCACTTGTGAAAGTGTTAAAAATTAACTGTAACAACAATAATAACAACAACAACCGAATGCAGGGGAGGCGAAAAAAAAAACGTTACGTTTTTTGCTTTTTATCGCCTATCTCGCTCTGGCCAAACGTGGCTCTCCAGTGCGTGCGAACGGGAGGGGGCGTTGGGCTGGGCGGACCGATTAACGAGCGAGAGCGAGAGGGGGAGAGAGATTGAGTGACAGAGAGAGCGTTGCGGGCGAGAGACGCGAGAGAGAGAGGGAGACACAAAAGCCGCGTGGCTTTCCGCTGCCGTTGCTGCAGTCGCGTTGCCTTAACAAAAAGCGAAAAATAACTGAATAACTGAGCAGCGACGGCCACAGACCGCTTCGCTTCGCTATCCGCCGTCGGGTGACGTCTTGGCCATTGCCTCACACACACACACCGAACATACCGCGCACACTAGCGTGCCAGCATACGGCAGCGGCTCACACAGATACTCGCACACAGGCGCAGCGCCTGGAAATACAAGTTGCGTAGATGCCAGGGATGCGGAGAATTCGCAAAGAACGGAACCAGTTGCTTGAGCTAGGATTGCGGGAACCAGTTCACGTTGGACTTTAATTTTAACTTAAACTGGACACTCTAGCGGATAAATGTTAAGTACAGTATTTAATGAATCTTAAAACATAATCAAATGCAACTAGTTGCTGCGTTTCTATATATAAATTATTAACCCATAGAGAAATATTTTAAAAACTGTATTCTTATTGTATTCATATTAAGGGGAGTATAAATGAATCGGCATTCTAAATACTTCGCTTTAGATCTTATTATATTATTAATAAAAAATATACCTAATATTGAAGAATGAATCAATGCGAATTTTTCGAAAATTAAATATTCACTTTAGAAATACGCCAAAAAGCAGGCAACTATAAGATGCAGTTGTATTTTTTGCACAGAATACATATTCAATTTAAGCTTGTTTATATTTTTGCATATTTTGCCAATCTCCCACGTTTGAATATAAATTAACCTGACTCATTGAATTGTTAATTACCCGAATTTAATTAACACAATTACTTATGTAAATTATTTGGCGTTTCCGTTACCAAATGAAAAAGTAATTTTTAGCACTTGCCAAAAATACACACCTAAAATAATCCTTGAGTATGAATTATGACAACCGCAGAACGAAACCACTTGGAAAATCCCGCGTGAACGGTATTTCCTTGCTCCGTTCCACCAACCTATGCTCGCGGCCCTGACGAATGTCGGGGCAAAGACAAAGCACACAATAAATGTCAGCGCTAAGGCTAGAGCAAGCAAGAGAGCCTCTCTCACACATACAGTGGCAAAAGCATATGTCAGGCATTTGTCGCATGCGATAATGAGACCCAAAGCCAGTCACTCAAAGTGAGTGGGAGAGCAAGAGCACTCGACTCAAAACCAGTTGCACTCAAATGAAGAATTTGGCGCGCAGCTCGTTTGTTGACATTTTCCACTTTGTTTTGGTTCGCTCGCACTCGCTCTCTCACTCTCTTTCCTTCTCTGCCCACTCAACAGAGGGGGGGGGGACCAGTTGCCCGGGCACATGTTGGATTTGTTGTTGTTGTTGTTTTTGTCTCGGATTTATGTATGCCACGCATAGCATCGCCACTTTGCGTTTTCGGATGACTCATCGGGGTTTTTACACACGGATACGCGTTGGATACCAACACAGAGATACTCGCCGCCGTGAAACTAATGTGGGCCTCCCGCAATTTCAGTTTCAGATACATTTTCAGATTCCCCACACACAGGCTTGAGATTGCGGCTTAGGCTGGGAATCAGGCTTAGGCTCGAGGACTTGCAGACAGGTTCGCCACACGTTGAGGAAGTTTAGTTTATTTTTTAATTAAATTAGAGGGAGTTTTTAGGGGAATAATTATCGTAAATAAGTATAGTAATTAATGGTTTTATTATTGTAAATATTATTCTTATAAAGTAGTTAAGATCCTTTAGGGAAACTAGCATTATAATTAATTTATGTACATTCCCTTTCTTAATTTTAAATATAAATATCCAAGAGCTACAGATAATTATTTAATTTTGTTTCTTTACAAAGTCACAGCTTTGTTTTTTGATGCAAAATATTAAAAAAAAAACAATATATATTTATCTTTAGTTTGTATAAAGAAAAATATTCGTAAAATTATAATTAAACTTCTCAGGAATTCCCTAATTTTTCACCTTCTATAAATACTGTTTTTTTTTCTCACAATTTCTGATTGACATTCCCTTCCTTCTGCCCTAATTACTTTTCTCCCAGTGCAACCATCGAGGGTCCCAAGGCCTGTTAATGAGTGCAGGCAAGTATCTGTATCTGCAAGATGCATTTGGGCGCGTGCTAAATGCGTCTATTAGCCGCCGCAGCAGCAGCAGCACCGCCCCGTCCGATACACATGCATTAATTCCAATCCCATTCCGACTTGCATTCGCATCTTGCGAGACCCATTAGGTCCCAGGTAGCTCAGGTAGATTTGGGACTCGCCATCGCCATTAGTTGGGACTTGGAAATGACTCCGGGATTGAGACAGAGACAGAGGCAGGAGACAGAGTCACCTCGCGCAGCACGAGTCCGATAAGCGGTGTCTGAGTGCCTGCCCTGCCTGGCGTCGAGCTCGGGCACTTCCTGACCAGACGGTAGATGGGAGTGGAGTGTCACCAAGGCCGAGGGTTGAATGCCTCTCCGAAGTGTGTATTGTGTGTTTGTGTTTGCTAATGTGGCAGCAATTTGCCAGGCGGCTGCACGGTTGCACCACTCTGATTAGGTTACCATTCTAGCTCATATTTTATGGGTTACCTTTGGGTTAATTCTCTGGAATTGGCAGCGGAAGGGAAAACGGAAGCGGAAGGATCATAATATGGCATCAAGAGACGCTTACGTAAGTGAGTTCTTTGTTTTTAAAAAGGTAATAATATTATGATTAATAACTTATTTCTTATAAGCTAACTCTTTTCAGTAAAATACTCTTGTAATAAAACTGTTTTCCATTATATAACCTTCATAATTTCTCGAATTATATTATAATCCTTTAAATAAATAAACCCCCCTTTATACTCGTATCTCAGAACTTTTCCAGTTCATATCTGCAGCGGTTTGTTTATCATTTTCGTATCTCCAAAAGTCTCAATTACATTATAATGATATCCCACATATCACTACAAGTGCCTGCTTGACGCTTCATTTATTTAAGTCCAAACAACTTGTATTCGTACTTAATTATTTACACTGCGATACGATCGCCTGAATAATATTTACATTGATTAAAGTTTCGAGATCACGTCATGGAGGGAGAGAGCGACGTCATCACCAGCAAGTCATCGGGTTCTAAGAATATTACTTATAATTCCCGGTATCAAATGAATAAGCCACAAACTTGTATTTAACTAATAGCCCCAGGTCTGGGGGAAAAGAAAATTGAATTCGAGCTCCCTTTATGAATGAATGGGAAGCACTAGGTGGGCGTTTATATGGTATAAAATACGTATAAACAATGTATTAATCATTTAGCAACTATTTCCGTTGCAATCATTTCAAAGTCTTAAGCACGTGCGATGCCTGCTGTTTAGTATCCAAGTGCTTGGGCAGGTGCAAATGTGTTTTTCACGGACAAGTGGTGCAAGCTCCGCTCCACACTCCGCACTTTCATTGATAGGAAAACAAGTTTCAATAAAAACAATCGAAATCAAAAGAGACGACCTTCAGTCGAAAAAAAAAAACAGCTGATTACTAATGCTAATGGGAGCATTTAAAACAAAAAATTCAACAACAAAATAAAGGCGAAAGGGGCGTGTTAACTATTGCAGCCAAGTAAATGATTAAGAAAACTTAATGAGTTTGTTGTAGAACCGTATTTTTCGAGCGACGCTCATTAAAAAATTAAGCATACGGAATAATAACACAGATATGGCAACAATAAAACCTAAACGACGGCAAATTAAAGTTGTTAATTGTTTTTGTAATAATTAATAACAACAACAGTAGCAACAGCAGAGTGGAGCGATCAACCATAATGCCTCCAGAAACAGCAACAAGTTCAAGGACAGAAAACCAAAAGTCGCTGCAATGAAAGTGAGCTTTTCCAAAGACCTTAACGCGGATTTTAAAGTTTCCACAAGCATTACATACACTAATAAAACATCTTAATAAATCACAGTATATTTTATATATTTACTAACCCAATCTAAGGAGTATTTACTGAGAAATATTCATATGATTGTCAGGATTTTCTTTGAAATCAATGTTATTCACCCCCATATTTGTTAGGGGGGAAACTTGTGACTTTACATTATAAATAGGGAGACGACATGTAAGGAGTTTGCGCGGGTTTTGGGGCTTTTTTCGAATGCTTTTATGGATCTTTTTGTGTCGCATATAAATCTAAATAACAAATCTTTCAGTACCTCTTATATTTCAGATTTCGTCTACAACATTTTAAATATTTAAAGAAATAGCATTTTAATTAAAATTATATTCATTCAGGTATTATCCTATTGCGATTATACTCTTCTATTTACGGCATTGGAAACAAGAATACACTAAGAGTTGTAAATTATATAAATTATATTATTAATTTATCAATTTCACGCTAAACCGCACGGAATACAGCACCGTGCTAAACCTGGCAGCCATCTTGACCTAAACTAACCTAATTTTAATGCTTAAAGCTAATTATTTGTCAGCTTTAATTATTTATAAATTAAAACATCGCAAAATACAGGAAATTTAAATGAACTCTGCATTTAAGTTCATTAATTAGTAACATATTTTCTTAAATAAATAAAAATTCGTTGCATAATTCTGAGATTCTTTGAGATTTCTTTGTTTAGATGATTCCCCTGATTGATACGAGGCCATGTGGGCCTGGGCAATTGAAAAGCATTTGGCCTAGTCATACCGAACTGTCAACTGCTAGACTTCTGGAACCCCACGAACGTGGCAGATAAGTGGCAAAAATCAACCTGAACGCGAACCTCTAGCGTAACTACACACAAAGAAATGGAAGCAAAAGGAAATACTTATAAAAAGTATCTTCTTTGACTTCCCTGATGTTACAAAAGTTATTTTTGATTATAAGCAATCAGTAACTATTTCATTCAAGTAAAAATATCACATTTAATATCTTAAAAACATGATATTGGCATAGAAATTCTCTGATTTTATTTATTAAAGTAGGAAATAAATACAAATTAGAAAGAATGCCATAATTTTTCCCTGTGTAACCGTATCATACCGTATCCCCACTGGTAGAAACACACATGAATGTGCTCCGGAGTGCTCGGCTCTTGGCATTTCCGTTTTACGGTTTCACTTTTCACTTGTGTTGCTTTTCTTGCCGCTGTTTACGGTTTTTTTAGACTTCCTGGCCTGGCTCGCTCGTGACTATGCAACGTGGTTCTTATCTTCTGTCCGGTCCGGTCCGGAGGAACTTGCTCCGTCCGCGGCGTGTGTTCGCCGTCATTGTTCGCGGTGGCAGTCATTGTATGGGTGGTGGATGGACTGACAGAGCTGTGTTTGAGGCGAAAAGGTAGACTTTTCGTCGCGACACGGACACATGTGTGTGCATGCATCACCTGAGTATTTTTACACCATGACGTTATCAGGTTTTTCGCGCTCTACAACGGCTACGATCGGTCAGATTAAAATTAAAACGCTTCTGCCAACCGAAGGGGTTTTCTGCTTAAAGATAGTGTCACTATGACTGAAATATTAACACTTGTTGGCCCTTTTCGGGGAGTTTCGTTTGTCACATATGAACGATAAGTGTTTTTAATCACCAGAATTGACTCTTTAGGCATAATAGTCCTTGGTGGTATGAACTTGGGCCGTATTTAATTGAGAGTATCTTAAAAACTCCGTCGATGCAGCAGAATCTTTATTTTTAAGGCCTATGCCTTGAATATTCTTTATAAAATCAACTGATTTATTCTTTCCAAAGCTAACCGCTTTAAAATGTTTTTATAAATTCAAGTTCTAAATTTAAATTCGTTGCGATTTCGGGTAAAATAAGTTCAGAAAGGTCATCCTTGTCGCGGGCAATATCCCCCTCGAATTAAACCCTTTTGTTTGGTGCACAAATCTGTAACTGTCTGCTGATTTAATTTAAATTAATTTAAATAACTTTACATATATTTATATATTCAAAATATATATGTAGAGATCCAGTTTCTCTGTATGTGTTCGTCGTTGGAACAAATTAAATTACTCGAAATGTATTTTTTATTGTTTGTTTTATTTACTTATTCCCCTTTTTTTATATTTATTTTGCGTGTGTTTTGGGGAGTGGCATTCCCACGCCACAGCCAGCGGTCAGTAAATATTTACTTCAGATAAAGGCTTTCAAAAAACACACTTATTTTTGGGGCAAAACGGAGGAGCACTTTGCTCAACATGTCGCATACGTGATGGAAGCAAGATCAAGTATACGCCCCTTTGACGCCATTTTAGTTCGTTTTTCCCCAGCTGCGATTTTCTCACCCAACTAAAACGCAATTAAAAAAAGATGAAAACAAAAGCGAACAAAAATAAATCGACTTGAGACGAAGCTCCGCCCACAAAAACCGCAAAAAAAAAGACGACGACAACAAGTAGCAGAGATGAGGGAGGTGCGATCGTTAATGCCTACTTTTTGCCTCACTTAGTTGTGCACACGAAAAAAATCTAGTCAAGATTTAAGTCTTTAAAAAAGTAGAAGTATCAAGAAGTTGTAAGTTATGTAGCAAATTTCCAAGGAATATATTATTTTCTCAAGAAAAAATGCATTTAAAGACATATTTTATAATCAAAAACTCTTTTGGGGCAACTTATTGCTTTAGCTCTTGAATTCATTTCATTTTCGCCATAAACTGAAATCGCTTGCGTGGTGAAATACATTTTATCTTTATATTAGGGACTTTTTAGTTAATCTTTTGCAAAAGTCACAGGCAATCCTCATTTTTTTATTTATAATTTTATATATACTGGAATCCTTGTTATTTATATATATTGTTTTTAGCTTAAGATGCTTTAATTATTTTTGACAGCAGCCACAACTTGTGGCATTTGTTTGGAATGTTGCAAGCCCACTCATCGACTAGTTAGAAGGATTTTTTCTATATATTTCTTTATATACTTCCCTCTTTCAGGATATATATTTAGGTTTTATATTTCAATAATTATAATTACTCACATGTCGTTCCGGAATATGCTTTAAATTCTCTATCTGAACGGTGCCAAAAATTGTTTTGTGTGCCTGTTGTTGATTTTGGAGTTGTTGGTGCGAGGACACTGCTGCAGATGTGGTTGTTGGTGCCAGGAACTGCTGCTGCTGCTGGTGTTGCTGCTGCTGCTGCTGCACACTTTGATAATAGCAACTGCTGGATTGAGATGTTGTTGCAGGCATTAGTTGCTGCTGCAGCTGCTGCTGTTGCGTGTAGTTGTTGTAAGTGGCCTGTTGCATATACTGAGCTTGCATATACTGAGGTTGCTGATGCGGCTGCTGCTGCTGCTGCTGCTGATGCTGGTGCGTTTGCGTTAAAAGCTGATTGTAATTGACATTCATGTTGTTATTGTTGTTAATATTGCAGTGGCTCAGTTTGTTTATCTGGTTAACCCAAAAATTGTACTCATCAGGCTGATTATGCTGCTGTAGCTGTTGCTGCTGCTGCTGCTGCTGCTGCAGTTGCTGCTGCGTCTGCTGCAGATGGTGGTTGCCGCTGCTGTTATTTTGCTGCATTTCGATAGCCTTTATTGCAATCATCAACGGGCAACAAATTGTCAGCGTTTATCACAAGAGATGTTGCAATTTCCTGCTCTCCTTTGTTGTTTATTTTTTGTTTTGTTTGTTTTTCTTTTTTAATTGTTTCTCACTTATTTTTGGCTTGATTTATCGTCGAGTGTCTTTTTGCAGTTTTTAGCAGTATGTTTAATTTTATTTAAACTTATTTATAAGCTTTGTTTATTTGTAGGTTATATTTAATTTTTGGCAACTTGTTTGGATTGATTTAAGTATTTGCTAAAATAGTTTAATAATTTTGCTCCTTGCGACTTTGATTCTAAAGAGAAAGGATTAAGTAATTAATTATTATTATTTGTCAGTCATTTAAAGTAAGAGAGGTTTATGTTCTGACTGTAATAAATTATTATATTTTTTATTGGAAAGTGTGTTTAAATTCTTTTATATTTTTAGTCATAAAATAAACATTTTTTCTGGCATTTTTTAATATTTGGAATTATGGTTTGCCTTTAAAAGGTTTGGTACATTTTCATATTTAGTTACTGTGTCGTATTTCGTTAGTTTTCCTTTTGACTTCTGCTTCACTTTCAGTGTTAATTAATGGAAATTCTTAATTTTTCTGAAATTCTTCAACTCGTTCAGTTTGAGGAAAAGGGTGTTTTCTATATTTCTTGTAGATTTCAAAGGCAGAAAGATGACTCAACTTCCTTGTTCTTCCCGCTAAGTTACTTCACTTCGTTTCGATTTTTTTTTGTATTTTTTTCCACTGATAAGTGTGTGTTTCCCTTGCAAATTTTCGGCGTTTTTATTTGTATTTAAAGGGAGTCACGCCCACTTTCTAACTGGCGCCCCTTTTCTCGATGGATTTTCCGATAGATTGATCGATTTTTTTATTGCGATTTTCCGATCAGCACGTGCGGGCCAAGTGGCTGGTTAACGGTAAGCGACGCGTAAACAAACACCAAAACCGAGCAAACACGGATTAAATTACGTGATTTTGTTATAAACAGGCAACTCGGACAAAACGAAAAAGCCAGACACAGGCGTTATTATAACTTTTGCCAATAATTTCACGTTCTTTTTTTATATTTCACTTAATTGGATATCATCCAGAAAACAGACACAGCTTGCTCGCGTTTTTTTTATTAGTTTTTCGAAATAGTTTGCTTTTATTTTTCTACTCCGGTTGCGTTTCTTTTCTAACATTTTATATGTTTTTTATTATCAATTTGGCTTGTTATTTAAGCCAAATGGTTTACTTTTCAGCTAAGAATTGCAGTTGTTCTCTGAAAGCTTCGATTTATTGTTTATTTTTGCATGAAGAAGAATTCATGAGGAAGAATTTCTTTTGTTTACAGGAAAAAGTTCCTTTTATTTATTTATTTTTAACACTTTTTGTTTTGGCTGTCTGGCTAACAAATTCCTTAGCTTTTTTATACATTAATTCCTTTTTATTTATTTTGAAACACTCTCTTTTATATTTGAACTCTCGACGACTCCTCCATTATAATTTCATATTTACTTTTTACATGTCATCCAGATACACACTTTTGTAGGATTTTTATTTTATTTTTCACCGCACGTTCTTGCTTACTTGTATTATTTTCTTTTCGTTTTTTTTTGGTTTTTTTCTTTTTGTTTATTACTTTTTAAGGCCAGGACTGGCGACTTCTGGAAAGACTTCCACACGGCAGTGCGGCAGAAAGTGTATTGAAACTCAATGAAAATTGTGATAAACCTGCGCTCAAAGGCAGCTCACACACACGGCTCGAACGCACACCAACTCACGCCCGAAGGCTGCCGACAAAAGACGAAGAGCGATCGCGATCGCTTCGGCTGAACTTCGCGTACGATTCGTTTGTTTCTTTTTTTCGCCGTTCGTTTTTCGGGGTTTCAATATTTTTTCAGGTAAAACCGAAATAAAAAAGAAAAAACTGCACAAAACCCGAAACGAAAATTGTCAAAAGGAGAAAAAAAAATCAAAAACAAATTATTACGAGGCGCGTTTTATTTCGGGTCGGCTTTTGTTGTTTTTGTTGTTGTGACTAATCGCATGTCCAGTGTCCAATTTTCGCAAACACCTTTCTGGGTGGTTTCTCGCTTTTCGCCTTATTATTATTACGCTTTTTTTTCGGCTTGAGTTCGATTGCTGGCGCTCGCTGGTGTTGCTATTTGGCGCCAATTGGCTAAATAAATGGGCGATCCGTCCGCTCCGCTTGCTGGCTCATAGATCACTTGGCCGCCGCCTCACTCGCTTTTCGCTTTTTTCACTCGGCGCTTGTCGTCTTCTGGGCTGCGTCGACTGCGCTGCTCTCGGGCCGCTCAGCTGCGAGCGCTATGACTAATACGCTAACAGGCACGCGGCGGTGGCGGCTGTGGTAGCACCACTACAATCAAAATATGTAGAACAGCCGCGCGACAACAAAAACAGCAGCAAGTGCGAGAGTTTAGCGATCGAGAGCTGGTCGCGGGGATTTCAGGAGAAGAAAATAGAAAATGTAATTGTAATAATCCATCGCTACTATAAATATTCAATATTTTGGAACTGCGATCGAGTCGTGCAAAGGGATTTAGGAAGGAAGTAAAATAGAAGGCAACTAAACCAAATAATGAGATATTGGATACATTTATAATTTTATGAATTATATTAAAATAAATCAGAAAAAAACATTTATAATATGTTATAAATAAATACATATGTACTTATGTATAAGAGGCTGATATACCTCCCCTTGCCTGCTCCTTATTTGTTTTATATTAGCTTTTAAGTATTTATCCCAAAAAAAATCTAACAACCAAAAAAAGCCAAATATGACAGCACTACTTTACTGCCTCTCCCCACCCTCGAATATGTACGTTCCTCCCATTCCCTCCACCCGCCTTAATTTTTTTTTGCCTTTGCGGGTTTTTAATCTATGCACCAACAGCCACACAAAAAGAAAAAACAACAACAGGAGGGGATCACAAAAATATGCGCGACGTGCCCACTTTTTTTTGTCAGCAACGAAATTTTGTTCTTATTTGGCTGCTGCCGCTGTTGTTGTTGTTTTTGTTGTAACTGCATTTTAATCAGCGAATTTGTTGTTGCTTTTATGCGACACCTTGCAAAAAATGCAAATGATCCTGGGCGCACACACACACCCGCAACTGGAGATAGCGACTGACGCAGTCACGCTCTCTGGCTGTAATGCGTGCGCTCTCTTTGGCTCTCGCGCGCCTTCTCGCCATGCTTTTTACCTGTGCGAATGTTAATTGAAGAATTTATTGTTGTCTCATTGTTGTATTATAGCCTGGCGACGTCGACGGCGGCGGCGACTCTTTTCTTTTTTTTTTTTGTTCGTTTTCTTCAAATTTTATTTGTCGCGTTTAATTATGACAACAGCGGCGGCGGCGGCAGCGGCGCAGAGCGGCGACGTCAGCGCCAGCCGATCATTGACTTTATTCCGCTCTGCCTGCCCTGGCGTCACATAGTTTTTGTTGCTGTTCCTTGTTGTTGTTTTTTTTGTTGTTCCTTGCTGGAAGCTTTTTTTGTTTGGCGGGGGTGAGAATTAACCAAAAAAGAGAGAGGGTGAAAGAGTGGGAGGGGGTGGAGGTGAAGGTGAGAGAGTGGGAGAGCGGAATGAACTTTTGGGCCGGTTACCGTTTAACTTATTTTCGCTTGGCAACGAAAGGGAGAAAGGCTACACAGAGAACAAATATGTACATAAATATGTGTAGAGAGCATTAGATGAGGTGGAAGGATCAAGTAAAAAGGACTTTATCGATTAATAAAAGAATAACTATTAAACGCATTAAATACAACCATTCATAGAACAAGTATTAATTAATATATAATAAATTTATTTAGATTTTATATTTATTTTACTTGAATTGAAAAATTAAGCAAACGCAACTTTTCACGGTGTACTAGAATTAAAGGGTTATTGTTTTATTTTTGTATCTGATTAAAATTAATGAAAACGCGGAGGGTACACACTTATAATATAAAAAAAAACAGCCCCTCGAAACAATTGGTGCTCGCAAACATTTTTAATTCAATTCCATGTACACTTTATAGCGCACCCCCTTGCCAGAACCAAGCTCCACTACCCCCTTACACATGCAGAAACTTTGCCAACTTTAGCGACCCGTTGACATGTTAATGACATTTTTATAATGCCAACAACAACGACAACACACAACAAACAAGGGAATACACACAGGAACACACGCGGGCAACAAAAACAAAGGCGGATGCAACATTTCTCATTGTTTATGGAGCGAGGAGCGAACGAGGATACAAATTGTTTTTTGCCGTTTTTGGCGAGGGAGCGGTCGCCGCAAATACTTACGCACAAGTAAATACCAGTAACAATACATACAAGTGCACTGGGAAAAATATAGAGACACCAGGCTTTCCATTATAAAAAATATAAAGGTAATAAATAAGAAAAAACTTGAGGAATATAAATGAACAATAACTACTATATATTGGAAAATAAAATAATAAAAAAATCAAAACTAGATATGATTAGAAATTATATATTGGATAATAAAAAACCTTCTAATTATCTGTTTTTTTTCGGTATATTAAAACCATTTATAATAATACAAAATATTGTAGCTTAATTCAATTATTCTATATCAGTGACTGTTTTTAATATTTTATTATAAACCTCAATACTTATTGGACATTTCAATTAGATTTACATGTATGGC
Organism: Drosophila kanapiae; assembly: GCA_008042475.1. Taxonomy (NCBI): domain Eukaryota; kingdom Metazoa; phylum Arthropoda; class Insecta; order Diptera; family Drosophilidae; genus Drosophila; species Drosophila kanapiae. The sequence goes on along the minus strand of VNJM01000803.1, from coordinate 96,984 downwards.
TTGAGGGCTTATAATGACATCTTCGATTTTTTACAGTGCACCGAATGCATTTATTCCATTGACGTGTGGCGGGATTTTAAGTCATTTTTGATGTACGAGTTGTTCTTGTTGTTTCCTCTGCTGTTTTTTATTTTTATTTTATTTTGTGTATTTGTATATTTGAGTTAATAATACGCGCAAAAGGTAACGGGTACAGTGAACTCAAAACACGTACAGTGCGAACACCTTTAATTGCACTTGACGGGCGCTAGTGTGCGTGCTTAGCGCTCAATCGAGACAATCGTTGTCTTCCTTACTTACATACTTCTTCCTTCCTCTGCTCGCATAGGTGTGTTCACCACATACAAACATAGGTGCATCGCATCTCTTGCTCAAAAATTGACGAATATCGGGAGCCAAAACAAAAGACGTAACCTAAGCAAACGGAAAGTGCGAGTGCGAGAGTTCGATTAGGGGGAGCGAGAAAGAACAGAAGTCGATCTGCAGTTGTCGTTGCCGCGGGCGTTTTACGGTTACTTTTGGGCGGCTGAACGTGAAGAAGCACAGGCAGAAGCGCCATCAAATTCGCAGCACTGAGAAAAAAATATAATACACATAATTATATAAAGAACAGCAAGTAAATACTTAAAACAACAATAAGTAAATAACTTTAAAATACTAATAATAATAATAATAATAATTTATAAATTACGCATATTTATTTATTTAAGATTTGTATTTTCCCTCCCCCTATGTAATCAATTCCACATTAAAAAACTAGCCTCTAATTTGTTGGTATTCCCTTAATTATTTGATATATTCCCAATACTTTTGTAATTAAATGATTTTCCGTTTTCTTTCAGTGCTCTTTCGGTCGTGACCGCCGTTTGCCTTGGCCCCATTTCAGTTCAGCTTGGCTCTCTGCTAGCCACTGCCGCATCTGTAGCTGTATCTGTATCTGTATCTTAGCATCTGTATCTGCTGTAGCTATTCGCTCATCGTCGGTGGCCGACATTCCAAGCGGAGTTCTGGATTCGGAAGGCGAATTCCGAGTGCGATTCCATCGACAGCGACACCGACACCGACACCTGGGTTCAAGTGCAACTCCTCTAGGGGCTTTTCTTCCCGCTCGAAATGGCGAAGCGCGCTTTGTTGTTGCTTTTATTAGCACGTTTCGCCTTTATGATCGTAGCGTGATTTCTGCGTTCTGGTTGCTTTTGTTACTGCGCCGCAGGTTATGTATTTTTTATTGTAGTTTCGGCAACAGGTGTGGCCCCCAGCGACGTGTACATTGAACCCGCGCCGGGTTATGGGTAGCCCCACTTTTGTTCTTACAGGGCTCCTATGACGTGTTCGTTTATCCTTATCGCTGGCTAGCTTCCTTAAACCAAAGACGTCTTCTTCGATATTTCTCCCCTTTTTTTTTCGTAATGCTCCGATATCACACACAGTCGATGTATTGACGTATCTATGAGTCACAAAAGACGAAGAAACCCCGAAGGCAGCGGGAGCGAGTGAAAGAGTGCTGTAGTTCCTAACCCACATTAGAGAGCACGATAAAAAAAGCGACACATTTATTACACTAGTTAACAAAAGATACATTTTTAGGGTATTTCTTAAGAAGCCTGGGTTCTTTATTGTTACTATTTATTATTTCAAGTTGGATTTATTGAGTTAAGTCTAAAAAAAACCTTATAAATACACTTATATCTATATTAATAATGAACTAAACTGTAAAATGGTATTACTCTATAATTAAAACAAATCCATTTTACGAATATTTCAGAGTTTATTCTTTAAGAATTAAAATTATCTTATAGAATATATTTTGCCTATGTACTTCACCCCTGCAAACTAGTGTTGTTCCTGCCTTTTCCATACCTGTGTTGTATTACTTGATCGCTCTTTGTTCGATCACCGGACCTAGGTCTATAAATATTGAGTATTCCGCGCGGTGGCCGCCTCTACAGAGCTGAGAGCCCTTAACTCTCTTCATCCACAATTATTTTATATAACAATCGGCGGTGGCGCGAACAAAGCCCAGGCCCAAAAATGTTTTTAATGCCTTTGCCAAAACAACTATAAAAAGCACAAGCCTGCCCCAAAAACAACAACAAAAAATACAAAACAGAGAGCAGTGCGGATTGGTTCTGGTATTTTATGCCCCTCGCTCGAAAGTGTCCGACGCATATTTCAACTTGTCAGGCGAAGAAAAGACGACGACCAGCAAAAAAAAAAAAAAGAAAAAAAAAATTAAAAAAGGCTCGTAAAGCTGAAATCAGCAAAGCCGTTTCGAGGGTAATTAATCGCCATCGTCGCACATGGAGATCGGATCGGTACGGGTACGGGTACGGGTCCAGGCACGGTTTGGACAGAAATGCTGGAATACTCCAAAGACGGACGGAAAGACCACATATCCAGACCCCAAAATAAAGAAAAAAAAGATCAACACTGAACCGATCCCCAAATAACAGGCAAGGCGCCTTGATCTGGCAAAGAGGCTTTGCTTGAATAGCAAGTTATATATACATATGTATCTCTGAAAGGTCTAGTTACCTAAAAAAAAAAATGATATATTATCTAAGATATCCCTGACTCTTTTAATGGGTTTGTTGCTCTAGTCAAGGGAAGCCATTACTTGACACACATCGAATGGTTCCTTTACAAAGTTAACACTATGGCTTTTTCCGCAATATGAGCTTTCCTAAAGATTCATGTTATATAATAGAACAGACACTTGATTAGAGGAAATATTTTGTATACCATTTAACTTAATACTTATTGCTTGATAAACACTGAAGATTTTATAATAATTTGTTTTTGTAAAAAATAAACCCTACGGATTTCTTTATCTGTAGACTATTATCAAAAACTTTTCGCTCAGATGTTCTCTATTTAAACGGCCATTTTTTTTTTATACTATATACATACATGATGAGGTGATTTTATCAGGTGATCCGCCTAAAGTCTGAAGTTTTCACCTCATTCTCGTTGCATTACATGCCAGTCATCCTAAGACGAAGTCTATTTGCATACTCCTGTGGTTCTCAGATAAACTCAAATGGAGCGCTTGTTATAAGCCTCCGAATACTTACTGGCGAATGGCATACGTGCGTCTTATCAGGTTATCTACTTCTGACCATTCATTAGCTCCGCCCACTGAATTTTGGGGACAATTATGGCGTAATCACAACGCAGGTAGCACCCAAGAGCTATGTACATATGTAACTGAATTATAAATTCAGTAGTTGCAGCTCAAAAATAAAGAGAGCGCTGCGACCAGGAATAGATGTTTCTTTCTTTTCGCCGAGTTAATTTAGAATTTCACAATAAACTCTCCACTTGCGTTTTTTGTTTTTGCCTATTGATGTGACACTTTGGTCTTGGCCGTGTTTGGCTTTTTTAATTTACGTCATTTTGTAAAATTGAATTTATTATTTCGCTAGTTTAGAGACACTACGATAGGAACACATGTATGCACAGTAAAAAACACGGAAACTGGCATAGAAAAGCATTTGAATGAATTTTAATTGACGAAATTCGGTCTTACGAAGTGAATACGACACCAAGCACGTGCTTGTTAGGGTTAGGTGTTAGTAGATCTTATATCCTACATTCTAAAAACAGAAATGGATGATTATATTGAAGACGAAGTCGGTATCCTAATGCTAAATTAATAATTGATAACAATAAAGGCAAAGAGATTTTTGGATTGAATTCCTTTTAATTTAAATTACAAAGAAAATTATTTTAAAACGCAAAGTAAGGATTTGGTAACGAATTTAATATAAAGTAAAATAATTCCAAGTGGATTCAATTGCCAGCGACAATGGCAGCCTGTAATTGACCCACTTTTGGGAAATGGACTACCAAGAGAGGTGGCAGGAGCTGCGGGGCTTGTGTTTCTTTTTTTTTGTAGTTGGGGGGGTGGTGGTGATGGTGGCCAGGTGCTGGGTGGCGGTGGGTGGCTGGCGGCTTTCAAAGGGGCGACAGGCCGCCGCTCAGCTGGCATCGAAACTCAACAACATCAACGGCACACTCAACACGTGTGCGCGGCAAGCCTCGAACCTCGAACCCGTTGCCATTTCCACGTCCATTGTGGCCAGAAACGGCGACAGAAACCAGTTTGAAGGCGCTCCAATTGTCGGCTCCCTCGGAACAGCACGTTTTCATTCATCGACAACAAACTGTTGCTGTGTTGCATGCAGCCGCCAGTTGTAAGTTTATTTACCTATTTGTTTACAGCGCGAGCGATGTCCGTGGCAGTGTTGCTATCATTTTCATGCCGAAATTACTAGCTTTTGAGCATAAAAAAAACTATTGCGAAATTAAGAAAAGGTAACAAGATGGTAATTATTTTTAAAAGATTTCATTTTGGGGCAAATAAGCCTTTTATGAATATGTCTTTTGGCGTCGGTTTGTATACTTTAACTGTAAGAACAAATCATATTAATTTGTAGCTGAATATATAGTATTAAAGTATTTATACATAGACTCCATTTAAAAAACCTTTTATGTAGAATTAAAGAACTGTTCTAATGGAAATTATGGTGAGTAGTCATTGCTAAAACCAAAATAAAATGTTGACGCACTTTCTAATAGAATATTATCATTACATTATGATATGTATGAATAAGTATGATTGGACAGACCATAATTATATTTTTAATAATGACTCACGTTTTATTCAGGCTTAATCTACGCCTCAGAAAAGAATGGGACATTTAGAACAAGTACTTGTCTTAAAAATAATATTTAAAGTCATCAAATATATTATTAATCACACTTTTAGGCAACGTGATTTTTCATCAAGCTCATTTGGAGCTATATAAATTAAATAATAAGGAGCCAATAATGTAGTTTACTATGAAATATTGTTAATAAAATAAAGAACTACAATAATCTCGAAGTTTCTATGAATTATAAGATAAAAGATACAAGCTGAAAGACTTCTATTCTTTGGTACATTTTGTAGTATTTAAGCAAGAAAAGTAAAGGCCAAATTGGCATCTCTGCTCTTCGTGGCGCTCGTGCCGAGCTCGTGGAACACTTGGGCCTCCAGCGGCCACGAGTCGCCATATTGGCAGGATGAATCATCCGATGGGGTATCGTCTTGTCTGCGGTGGCCGCTCTGTGGTCTCCAAGCATTATCAGGCGGAGCACGCACCCACAAACCACTGGCCATACACCAGACCGAAGCAGATCGGACACATCAGGAGATATATACAGAGAGAAAATATGATTATACCAAATATACAATATATAAAGATATCTACATGTATGTGACCTTTTAAGTGACATTTCTACCGATCAAAATTATATGCAAAAGCTCATCTTTAACGATATTAAATTTGCCATATAAGCTACTCTTTTCTTACCTTTTTTTTGTTGTGTGTATCCGTAGATATAGATACATTCAGACCTGAGTTCGATTCAGAGTCTTATCGCGGTCGGGCTTGCGGTTTCCTTTTCTATGGAAGCAGACCCTCCTCTCCCCTTGTTTGTGTTGGGGCCCGGCCATTTACACCGCCAATATTTGTTTATCATAATAATTATTATTATTTGTCCGTTTTGCGTGTATTTGGACAAGATAAACAAGCAAAAGATGTATGCCCAAGCGTGACCTTATTCGGGGCTAATGCCGGGAAAACCCCTGTGACGCACTCAGGATTTCCACACTGCCTCTTCATTGATAATTTACGCAAAGAGTATTGAAAGTAAGTTTAGCTTTAAAGTGGTTAAGAGGAAAATTACTTTATTTAGTTAAGGTTAAAGATAAGTGGCCTTTTTGCTTAATATTTGAAGTATTTTTTTTATCAGAATTTATGCTTCTTAGAGGGACTTCGTTCTTAGAAGCAAAACTCTGATAGCAACTCCTTATATTCCCGAGTATACTTATCATTATAAGAAAAACCTAATCTTAGCTGAACTGTGTATTATTTTAGAAATTTTTGTAAGTTATACATGCCTTATAAATCCATTAAAAAGGAGACTTACTTATATAATTTATATTCAATAAATTGCAACTATTACCTTGTTTTTGTTTATTCACATAAGCAAATATATTAAGGCTTAAAAAATCTTCTTTATTATTATAACATTTGTAGGATTATTGGAAAAGAATTGGACTTAAAACACTATTTATTTATTTATTTATTATTAATTTTAGCTTAGAATTAATTTTATAGTACAATATGACATCACTATTTCATCATTTTCATGATAAGAGGTGTAATATACAAGTTAAATACTGTACACAGACTTTGATAATCTTTGGTTGCTTTTATTAAATATTGACAAAACCATGCCTACTTAATCTAGTGATAAGACACAATTTATTTATCTTTGCCATTTTTTGCGCTTGTCTTAAGACGTTTTTTTTTCTAGAAAGTACATAGGTAAATAAAGGTAAATCTCTCTCGACCCAAAAAAAATTTTTTTTGCTAATATAAGTTTTTGCTGTCTGTGTAACAAATAAGACAATCTAAGTGGTCCGATTACAATGACGTACGATTTCTTACCTACGTTTATAAAAGGTGTAGTGTGGAACAACACTTGATGAGATAATCAAATCAGGGATACCCGCTGCCATAATATCTGTCAGCTTGTAAAGAGCTCAGCGATTTATTATTTATTTAACGAATGGCATCAGCCGCAGCAGTAGGTGGCGGCTTCTGGCAAAACGTTCTAGAATGCAGGGCCAGTGTAAAATGCTAAGGAGACCGCTCCTAGAAATGTTCAACAACAAACGTAGAAACATTAACCACTGCACAAACTGCAGCTAATTTGAAATTTTAAACAATTTTTTCAACAACAAAAGGTGCCGAAAACAAAGCCAAAGGCGAGCCGAGCAAAGACAGAGCCGGAGCGTTGCGCTTTGATTGAATTGAATGCGCGAAGCTGGTAAGAAATAACAACGATATTCGATATTGTTTCGACTTGAAGATGAACCTGTATATTCATTTCAAGTAAGGATAGATTTTTTAACACAAAAAGAAACATAGTAAGCAATGAAAATTAAAACTTACAAGGAACTGAATACCTTACTAAGATTTCTAGATTAAAAGTATCTTAAACCTTTTAAAAACGGGTTCTATAAGTATCTATTGTCTCTTTATAATAATGATGTAATACTATAACTATTTTCCTCCAATATACCCTTCAGTTTTACTATTACAGGGTATCACAACCGAAACAAAAACAGAAATAGAAACTCCAATGGCAAATATTAACAGCATTTAATGCATTTTGCGACCGCTTCAAGCGCGGAAATTATGTGAATTTCGCATAGAGTTGTTGTTTAGTTTACTGTGGCGCTGCCGCACACCTGCGTGCCGAATCGTCAGATCCAATATCAGTGACAAATCCGAGCATCGCACGCTGCAAATTATAGGAACTGGCAAGATAATGCCAAAAGCAAACATGCCTCCAGTTTAATGAGTGCCAAAGATGCGGAATTACCATAATGATCTCAATATTTGCTCACTCTATCACGACAAACCATTTAATTGCACCGCCGGTAATCGCAATCCGCCTTAATTTTTCGTTTTTCGCTTGTTTTTCCAAGTGCAATTAGACACGCGAGAGGTGGAAGGCAGGGCGTATGAGTAATGCCAAGTGTAGCTCCATCAACGTTGACTTCAGCTCCTATAAATAGAGCCCCTTGGCCACTGTTTCTGTCGCTCCGGCTTGGCTCTTTATCTCCTCTAGTTCGCGATCCGCTGGCGTCCACTTGGCGTAGCCTATTTTAGGCCCTGCGATCCGGAGCTAACCAAGCCGGAGACTTTGCTGAGAGTTTTGCGGAGCAATTACTCACGGCAAGGGCAGCTTCGTCAACAGATTCGGCGGGTAGTTGGGGCAGCTGGGGCGGAGCTATTGGGAGGCGGACAGATGGGCGGACAGCAGTCATTGGTGGCAACAAGAGCGAAGCTTCGATGGGCAAAAGGGGTTCTAATTATAAGTGCAGCATGATTGATTAATTACCTACATTTTGACGGGTTCTAAAGAATTTGATTCTTTATAACTTAATATATGATTTATTATGCAACACATTTGTTACCCCTCTTGCATTTTTACTCAACCCCTTTCTAGGGCGACGCCCATGACTGTGGCAACCCAGTGCAAGTTGCAACAAATTAACAGCGAAACGAGCGCGTGAGAAAAGCAAAATTGTGCGGTCGCAGATCTTAAAAATAGCTGTCTGTGGGGCACTTGGCGCACATAAACGTGACGTGACATTGGGGGATTACCGCCAAGGAGCACTAATCGGGGCAGATTGACTCATTTCAATTAGCCAAGTGGGCGGAGAGCTCAATGGGCCGCAGCGAATTGTGCTTTCGGGGCTCAAATAAGTATGCTATGAAATTGCCAAACAGCTAATTAACCAGACGAGAAAAATATTTAATTAATGAAAGAAAAAATGTGTATAAACCTTATTTCTTTTAAAAATGTTTAAGAGGATTTTTTAGAAATTATTATTATGTAATCTGTCTGTTCTACCTTTTTCAAGTGAAGTATACAAATATTATAAGTACTACTTAGTTGTTAAAACATTTTCACAACTGTTGAATTAGAATTAAATATGACGTAATATTTATTCTATATAAACCCTTGCTTAACATCAGGAGATTTTGATAAAGGGCTTAAGGTTTTATTTAAATAATCCAGGGGTTTGTAGACTTTGTATTCTTAGATTAATCTTGTTAGGAAATAAATATTTGCAAGACCTGTGCGTTTTTTATCTGGCAATATTGTGCTGAGACCATAAAAGTGGAAAGATGCATCTACGTTTTTCCCAGTTTTCCTATTCTTTTTAAACGAAAATCGGCTTTATTTTACTATAAAATAATCAAGAGCTAAATATTATAACAGTATATCACATGATTCTTATAATTAAAAACGAAACAAAACAATTTAAACAATTTAAGGTATTCTTTGGAAGAAACGTTTCATAAAATACCGAAACTTAACTCAATCCTAATCAAATGCTTAAAACAATGACCTAAAATAATCCAAATAAATAATAATAAAAACCAAAACTCTTTAGAGGAACATTTAACATATTGGTCTATGTTTTTTTGTGTTTACCTAATGATTTAGTTATTAACTTTGTAATTAAATTAAAGTTTACTAAAAAGTCTAAGTTAAATATAGTTTACATGTATTTAAAATGTAAATACGTAATATATATGACGATATTTTGCATATATTGTATTATTTTGAGTTTTAAAATTAACAAACCTTCAAATCGACAAAACCAGACTGTTAACTACAATATTTACAATATCCTCCATTTGTGCGACAAAACTCTGTTGGGTTTTTCGCCAGGTATGTATCTGCATTTATCCATCTTAACGATCCGCGAAGAACCGATAAATAACAGCTGCACAAACAGCAGCAGAGGCTTATAAACAAAGGCTTGGACTTGGATTGTTGCACTTTTCGAATGGCCAGCAGAACCATTTGGCAAAACAGACTCCATTAACCAACTACTTTATATCCATTATCTATTTTTATATCTTCCCAACCAGATGTGCCATCGATATCCATTTATTGAACTCAAGCCAAGACTTACCTTACCCACGAAAAAAAGAGACTTCCCTGCAAAGACAACACAGTTGCTTGTTTTTGTTATTATTTCAAAATTTATTTTACTGATGATTAGTACTAAATAATTTAGTTTTCTTGTAATTTACCATTACCACCCTCAATTAATTTTGTTTTTTTTTCTTATTTTTGCAGTCTTAAAAATTTGTCTAAACAATAAATTTTCCATGTTGCTTTAATTTTGGTTTGCTTTCTGTTTTCTTTTTGTATTATTTTTGTTTTAATGCTAATGTTAAATTTGCTGAGAAAATTTGTTTTTTTTAAGTAAAATGAATGCCAATATAAATGCCAGGGGGGCTAGAGAGGGGAAGGCGGCGCGGGATCTTGGGCTGACTTGGATTGGAATTGAGTTGCATTAATTACAAATATACACATGTATGTATGTGGTGGTTGGTGTGTGCGTCTGCTCCAATACAAACACACGCTGCGACGACGACAACAATGAGATTTCAAAAAGTCAACATTTTCTTCGTATTTTCGTATTTTTTTGTATGTTTTTCATTTCCTCTTTCGGGTTACTAGTTTCGTTTTCTTTTTTTTTTGTATTTCAAAAATATATATTATGGAAAAATTGTACACTGATATTGAGGTATTGGAAAAAATCGGCATATATATATGTTAGCTATATATATATGTGTTATGTATGTATAATCGGTATCTATATGTATGTACAGGACATTCAAAAATTGTTTTTAAACGCTACTAGTTCGACATGCAAAAATGGCTTGCGCTTGGTGCTGGTTTCTTACTTGGTTAAAACGTTTGGAAAATGCTCGAACAAAAGATCGGGAAAAACAATAAATCGGGCGAATAACACAAGACACACTCCTGATCCTGAATCCTATTACTATAAATGGCAACCTAACACGCGTAGGACATCTAGATAACAAGTGCATTTCTCTACTACATACATAATTAAATGTATCGCTGAAAAAGCTTTTTTAAAATTGTTTCCTTTCTATAATTGCTTGCGGTTTTTTCTTGATTTTCTTGTTTGTTTGTCGGTTTCTCCTATATATTGGTTGGTTCTATATAATTCGTTTTCACTTCGAATATTATGAGCTATATAAAAATATTGTTGTTGTTCATATTTATTTTATTTATATTAAAATTCACAATTTTGGTTACGCTCCATTCGCAAAAATACGTTTAGATTTGTGTTAAATATTTCCTTTCTTTTTGCATTTCCCGGCGGCGCTCCTACCATATAGAGTATATGAAATACTCTTTAGCTTTGGAAGGCAATGGGGCTAATGAAATTAATTGGAACAGACTTACTCCCAAGCAGTGATGCCCTACAGATAGACTCGCGAGTCTACAAGTTTCGCTGCCCGAGCTCTGCTCACACCGACACAAATGCTGCTCTAATGTGTCAATGCATGCGTGTGGGCACCACTGCTCTAAGAGATAAATAGGAGAGCGGAGAAAGAGACTTTCTTCGACACTCTGTGATATTGATTATATCCCGGATTCTTCATTATTCTCTACTAGACTCGATTAATAAAAAGTATAAATTTGAAGTAATTTACTAGCTACTGGTTTCATACCTTTTGGTTTTTTGTTTTTGTTTTTTATAAATATAAATTACAGGTTTAATTACAGTGCTTTACATTGGAAATTTAGTTAGAGTTGCTAGATAATATCGTGCCAGCTTTAGTAAGACAATATATGGCTAAGTTGTGGAATCGAAATGGAGGCTCGAGACACTCTGATTGCATTTAATGCAAACTGGTATCCCGAAAAAATACACACAGGACACGGGGAACAGGGACAGGGACACACACGCACGAAAAATATACAAATACACTTTGGGGCTTAGATGTACGTAGATGCAAATAACAGCGGAATAACAAGCGCGCTCACACAACAGGCGCTGTTATTGGCTGATTACTTTTAAAGCTTTTTGGCGCCCAACTTCATAGGGCCAGTCGCCCGCTGGGCCCGGCGCGCCTCCAATTCCCGCTGACGTTGCAGCTTCTTCTCCTCGCGCTTGCGACGCGCCTCATCCAGTTTGGCATTTCCTAGAAATGGAGGTAATACACATAAGTTACAGTTCAGGACATACCTTTAAGTTATTCTCTAGAAACTCACCCAATCCCGACTCCTCCAGCGGCTCAAATTCCCCATCAGCCCACGAATCACTATTCCAATTGGCATTATGCGTCGAATTATTTAAATGCGACGAAGGCGGGCTAATGTTATTGCAATTGGCAGTGGCCGTGGACGTGGGCGAGGTATTGCTGCTGGAGAGATTGGGCAGCTCCTTTGGACGCAGCATTGCCGACTTTGAAGGCGAGGTGACGTGCGAATTGAGCTTGGCCAGTGGCTCGATCAGGTCGTTCAGTTCATGCTGCTGCAGCAGCTGCTGATGTGGATACTGCTGTTGCTGCTGGTGATGATGCTGACTGGATGACGTGGTGGATGATATCGATTGTCTGGCCAGTTGCTGCTGCTGCTGCTCCTGCTCCGCCTGCTCCTCTTCCTCGCACTAAGTTGGTCGGAATCCATTATAAGACGATTCAAGCTTTTCATGACTCAACTTCTTACCGGATCCTCTTCGAGACTGCCCCACTCCTCATTGTCCCAGCCATCGCGCACTTCGTTCAAGGCATTGGCCGCCAATGTGGTGCCATTGTTAGAGCTAGCTGCCAGCGGACTGCTGGGATCCTGAGAGGTCTATAAAGGATATTATTTTATATTTTTACCATATCCCCTTAACCCTTCAATTACTCACATCCATTTCGCCCCAGTTTTCGTTGTCCCAATCGTTGTTGCCATAATCCGAGGCCGAGGCGGAGGTGTCATTGCTTTCATGCTCCAGCGATGTCATTGAGGTAACACTACTTGTGGTGGTCGATAAGCTGCTGCTCGATGGTTGCTCTGCAACAAGGCAAACATTACAAAATCCAATTATACGCATTAGCTAGAGAGAGAGAGACAGGCGGCATGCTTCTACTCACCGAGCGACGCTGGCTTGGACAGATTGCGCCCAGTTAAAGGCGGTCTGGGTCGAGACGAATCACTTTGGCTGCGATAGAACTTGGCTGTAACGGCCGTCACCGCCCAGCCCGCCCATGTGGCCGCCGCATTACCAATTGATGGGGTGGCCGTGTGAACATCAGCCTCTGTAAAGGGTGTATTTATCAATTATTCAGAAATTAATCGATATTAAACGATATATTTCAATATCTAGCTTTTCTCAATATAAATGCTTAATTAACTATCCTTGGTTTGATTATTTCACTCACCCATGGTCTCGCGCAAACTGGGATCCTCCGACACCTTCTCCAACTTGCCCAGGAAGCCGCGAATGGTTTTGAACGCCGGATCCCGCACCGTCTTCTCCGGATCAACGCTCAACGAACACAGCGATGGCAGCACCCGATTGGCCACTTCGCTGAGCAAAAAGTACTGTTGCGTGGCGGCCAGCGCCAGGACGCCAGCAACTCGGGCCGGCGGAAAGGGATCGCGCATGGCGCGAACAAAGGCAGAGACCAGCACTCGCTGACGAACCTGCGGATGCAGATGCGGCGCTATCTTGCCCAGGCACACGGTCGTATTGGTGCGGATGCCACCCTGATCATCCCGTGCCTGCAGGCGGGCAAAGTGACGCAGCACCTCCACATTGAGATTATTGTAGTTGAGCTTGGGCGCCAGATGGATGATCGACTTGACGGTCTGCTCGCGTATGGTGGCATTGGTGTCCAGGAAACCGTGTGCCACCTGGGGGAATATCTGATCGTTGACCACCTGTGGCTGCAGGTGCGCAATAAAAAGGTCCAGCTGCTGCAGCAGACGCGATCGAGTGACACGATCCGTGGAAGCGAACAGCTTGACCACACAGGGAACAATGCGTTTCTGGTACTCCACTTCGTCGAGCAGTTTGCCCAGCTGCAAGAGATTGCAAGTGCTCAGCGTTAAATAAATGCCAGATAAGGGTTATAGAATTCAAAGACAACCTTAAACATGGGCGCCAAGACGGCTGAGCCCGCATCGCCGTACTCGTAGGCTGTTATCAGCTGTGGAAGTATCTTGTGCTTGCACACATTGTCCGGGAAGTTGTCCAGATGCGTGGTCAGGCCGCTAAAGAAGCGATTCTTCTCCGCCTTGTCCTTGATTTGAATTTCCTCCAGAAAGAGCAGTGTGTCCACCAAATCGTTCTTGAAGAAGCCTCCCGGCTTGCGGCAACGTGTGATTATATCGGCTGGATTCGGCCGATTCGACGGCGAAGCACCAACCAGTTCGCAATATAGAGATTGCAATGACTTGGGTATGTGCTCGATGTCCTTGAGGTTGGATCGTTGCTTGAGCACACCATTAAAGGCCTCCCACACGAGACAGCCCAGGCCCCACATGTCCACGGAACTGCACGGTTGGATTTGCATCGAAATTAGTTATTAGAAAATGTAGAGAAATAAGTTTAGACCCACCATTTGGTGGCCGCCTTGAGCTTGCTCTGATCATTTTTCTCCGGCGAATCGTAGACCTCCAGGGTCACCGGTATCTTCACTGGCGGCATGGGATTACCATCCGCCGCCGAGACATACTCCAAGCTGCCTAGCTTCCATTCGCCGGAGGCATTGACGAACACCGACCAGGCCGAGACGTTGTTATGCCGCAGATTGCCATCGTTGTTGAGGAAGGACAAGGCGCGCTGCAAGGAGATCAAGTGAGTGCTAAGTGAGAGTAATCAGGTAGGATTGAAGTACTCACTGTGATCTGGAAGATGCCCCAGGCAAGGTACAGGCCCTTCTGCACATTATCCGTGGCCAGTTTCGTGAAGTAACTGCCCAGGGGATCCACTGCCTCCGTGGCCACATACAGCATCTTGTCCGTTTCCAGGGAGTCCAAGTACTGCAGGATGCTGGGGTGACGCAACGTCTTCAGACGCTTCAGCGACGCCTTGGCCAGGTCACATTTGGTATCAGAGCCGCTGCGGATGTCGTAGACAAAGACGGACACCTCCTCCAGCGTTGTCTTGCGCTTGGCCTTGTGCAGCGTCCATATGGAGTAGGCATCGAAGCCGCCCACCGGTTCGCCAATGTCGTAGGGGAAGTCTTTTGAGGAGTCGCGCGAGAAGAACGACCACATCATGTGTTTTAGATATTGCTTGGCCAGTTGTTACTGTTGTGTCACGACTCAGCTGCAGCAACAACAAACGGACACACAACAAACACAATCGCTCTGCGCAGGCACACACACACTGTTGCTGTCGAGGATTGTGAGGATGCGAGGAGCACAGCGGAGAAAAGGCACTAACTGCTGCTGCTGCTGCTGCTGCTGTTCTTCTGTTGATTTCTTCTCACTTTTGCCGTTTGCACTGTCCGTCAATCTTTATCCTTATCTCCTTCATGCCCCCCTTCAGCAGTGCATTCTCACACACACACACACAAACTCGCACACGTCTATATTTCTCCAATTCGCGCAGCAACAATTTTCCAGCTATCGCACACAAACATACACACACACACGCGCGTCGTCCGCTCGTCCGTGGCCTAGAGTTATCCGCTGAACAATTTCATCGCCGTCTCCACGGAGATTAAGGAGGTGAATCTGATAGCCACGGTTCGGGTGTCGTTGTGTGCTGAGCGGAGCGGCGGGGCAATCGTTTAAAGAAGTAAATTATAAATAAATATTGTTCGTATCTTTTTCGCGAGTCGAGTACGTCAGCTTTTTTATCGTGAGTTTCAACGATGGCCAACCTATCGGCTGGCGTGAGCAGCTGACCACCATCTCGGCGATAGTCAGGCCAGCTATAGCTTAATTTCTTAATTTTTTAATTATTAAAAAGTATTCAAACAAAGATTTATGAAAATATAATGATAATTCTCATAACAGAAACTAATTTAAAAACGTATATAGTATATTTTCAAATTTTATGATAGTTGATCGTAAAAAAGAAAGCTATTAATTTATTTGCCTTTATCTATTAAATTCGGCTGCTTACTTTATTATAATAATAAAACAAAAAAAAAAAAAACTTTATTCAAAAAAAGTAAAACAAATTCAAAAAATTTAATGGTATATTTTCAGGGATTTTTCTTGGTATTGTAGAAAAAACAACGAAATAATTGTTGTCTTAATATTGTATTAAAAGAGAATAACGTTGCACATCTATGAGCCATAAATTGTTTAATTAAATATATAAATATAAACAAAACCACAAAATCTGGTCCCGTTTATGCAAAAAGCTGCCACCTATCCCAAATGTTATTGTTGGTATTGCAATGTGAATCGGGTGGCAACACCGCCCTGTGTTATAACACTCGTTGTGGCGCAGCCAACTTAACGCAGGTGATTTTTCTCCGACCATTTTGCCGAGTTGAAATTTTTGCTAATTTTCGGGACAGGGATTCTTCGACAACTCACAGGATGATGATGCAACGCACCCAGCTCTTGCTGCCCCTGGCCGTGGAGGCCACCGTGCTGGCCCAGCAGCAGCGTGGCATGGCCACCCTGAAGGCGATTTCCATCCGCCTGAAGTCGGTGAAGAACATTCAGAAAATTACGCAATCGATGAAGATGGTGTCCGCTGCCAAGTACGCCCGTGCCGAGCGCGACTTGAAGGCGGCGCGTCCTTACGGCATCGGTGCCCAGCAGTTCTTCGAGAAGACCGAGATCCAGCCCGACGAGAAGGCCGAGCCCAAGAAGCTGCTTATCGCTGTGACTTCCGATCGTGGTCTGTGCGGCGCTGTCCACACTGGTGTGGCTCGCCAGATTCGCGGCGAGCTGGCCCAGGACGATCAGAACACCAAGGTGTTCTGCGTCGGCGACAAGTCGCGCTCGATCCTTGCCCGTCTGTACGGCAAGAACATCCTGATGGTGGCCAACGAGGTCGGCCGCCTGCCGCCCACTTTCCTCGACGCCTCGAAGATCGCCCACGAGGTGCTGCAGACCGGGTACGATTACACCGAGGGCAAGATCTACTACAATCGGTTCAAGTCCGTGGTGTCCTACCAGTGCACCTCACTGCCAATCTACAGCGGCTCCACCGTTGAGAAGTCCGAGAAGCTGGCCGTGTACGACTCGCTCGATAGCGATGTTGTCAAGAGCTACCTTGAGTTCTCGCTGGCCTCGCTCATCTTCTACTGCATGAAGGAGGGCGCCTGCTCCGAGCAGTCCTCCCGCATGACGGCCATGGACAATGCCTCGAAGAACGCTGGTGAGATGATTGACAAGCTTACCCTCACCTTCAACCGCACCCGACAGGCTGTCATCACTCGCGAGCTGATTGAAATCATCTCTGGTGCCGCCGCCCTCACATAAGCGGTGTCTCCATCTGTGTGCTCCCCGAGATAGCAGTTCGAACGGCTCCAACGATAGATAAAAGCAAAATAATGCATATAGTACGGTGCCAGGCACCGGAGCGACGCCTGGAACCCTATTAAAGTTACACTTTCAGAATAACTCCAAGAATAAATAGCGTGGAACGAACGAAAAATAAACCTAAGCTTTTGGACTTTTCACTTTTGCGGAGGAATTTGGATCATAGATAACATAGTTCTTGTGAGGTTTTTTATTAAACTCATTTCCAAACTCTTAAAAGTGACGAAAGTAAGATAAAGTCAATACTAAACGTTAACTAAATATGTTTTAAAAGTGATTAATATGAAGATGTGAAGGTTCCTTCCAAAAGTATGTGTAAACCCACTCGGAATGAAGAGCTAAAGGAGTCAATTTTATTACTAAACCCCCTAAAAACCAAAACAAACCCCTCAGAAACCCTCTTAGGCTTAGAAAATCAAACAAAACACAATGGTTTCCCCAGCTTATTGGAATATTTACGTATATTTTGACCAACAAATCAAATTTCAGAAAGTTTTTATGTCTACACTTTGTGCTTATCTATGGAATTAAGGTTTGGGATTTCATTCGGTGGCCCAAAAACCTAGCACATATTCTGCAGGACATTCAGTATATAGGCACCGATATCCTCGTCCTGGTTAGTCCAGGATATGAAAATGGTCTTCTGCTTGGGATCCTTCTCGTCCTCCTCTAACTTCACCTCAACGGACTCGACGGCAATGGATCCATTCTCCTGCATCGTCACCGTCCAGCCGGCCAACTTCTCCTCAAGTAACGTCCTCAGACGCTCGCTAGTGCGTACCATGGGTCCCGGATCGTCCATTTTGACCTTGGAGGTGAAACGCATGACATGTCGATTGATGCCGATCTCCTTGAGGGCATCGGTCAGGTTTTGAAGCATTATTCGATTGTCCTTCATCACGAGAACGCCATGGATTAATCGCCGCCGCTTGGGATCCGGCGGCTGGGCATTGTAGCTGCGCGCCTCGGCTTTCAGCAGGGAGACGGAGGCATCTACGGGTATTTTGACGGGCGTGGATATTACACAGGTCTCGCCGTTGGCCGGCATATAGGTTTCCAAATTGAACTCTTCCTTGATCTTGGAGCGCAGGAATTTCATCTTCTCAGCTTCGCCGTGGACTAGCATCACGTTTTTGGGTTCACAGTTCTGGATAAGCTGCATGATGCCTGGAAAAGCAGGAGGGGATTTCTGGTTATCGTAGGGAGAATAGGCAAAGGGATAACTCTACCTTTGGCATCGGCATGCGCCGAGAAGCTCATGTACTCCACGGCCATTTTGACTTCCACCACCTGGCGATTCTCGAACTCCACCTTCTTGGCACCACTTAGGATCTTATTGCCGACGGTGCCTTGGACACAATAGCCGGGCATAATCACCATGTTGTTCTCGTTCGGCGCCCACTTCTTGAAGATCTGCAGTGACAGGCCGGCGTGCAGCATGCCGGGCGTTGCAAAGACCACCATGGCACCGGGATTATCGATGTAAGCCTTGTCAAAGGGCTTGATGTGCTTGAAATCGAACATATTGCGGTGGACGAAGGTCTTGCGGATCTTCTGGTTCGTCCATGTGATGAACATTTTGTAGTAGGTGTTGGCCTTCTCCGTGAGACCCAGGGCGAAGTAGATGGGGTACTTAAGGTTCATGCGCTCCCAATAGGTTTCCAGCAGGATGCACAGCTCCTGGGCACGGCCCAAAGCGAAGACGGGGATCAACACCTTGCCGCCCTTCGCCACGCACTCGTGCACCTTCTTAAGGAAATCCCGTTCCCGACAACGCTTCGAATCCCTTATGGTTGTCGCGTAGGTGCTCTCCGAGATCAGTAGATCTGGCCGGCACTTGTCAATCCAGGCGGCCCCAAGATGTCTGTCCGGCGTCATGTTGTAGTCGCCCGTATAGACGACGCTTTGCGAGCCAACCTTTATCCAGAACATGGCGGCACCGAGGACATGGCCCGCATAGTACGCCTTAATCTCCAGATCCGTGTCCACCATCATGCTCTGATGGAGCGTCACTGGTATCACCTTCTTCATGCAGTCCTTGATCATTTGCGTGGTGAAGAAATTCGACTCGCCCTTTCGCTCCACAGCCACTTTCCGCATGTCTTCCAGGAGGATCGGAGCTATGGCCTTGGTCGGATGCGTCATGTAGATGGGACCGGTGTAGCCAACAATCTCCGACATGTAGGGCAAGGCGCCGCAGTGATCTGAGTCCACGGAATTAATAAAAAAGCGATTAGACCCCGCCGCCGGTTGACCAGATAAGGAACACCACCCCAAAAAGACCCAGACTCACCCAGGTGGAAGTGGGAGATGATCACACAGTCGATGTGGCTGGTAATTGGACCTTCCGGCACGATGTACGAGAAGTCCGGAAAGCGGCGCTCATCATTATAGCCCATATGCATGCCGCAGTCGAGCATTATGTTCTTGCCGCCCATTGAGAGCAGCAGACAGCTGCGGCCCACATCCTGACCGGCGCCCAGCGGCGTTATCTTGATGTCCGGCATTTCGAGAGCGGATCGCGAAGCTCCACTTTCCTAGATTTTTACGGCTGCACCTTTAACTTGTTGCGCTGTAAGATGAATTTGCCGAAAAAGTCGCAACAGTGATTTTTGTAAACAGCAAGGGCGAAGGAGTGGCGTTGCCACACTGCCGGTGCCCGGTGGATTCTAGCAGTCTGGCAATGTCGATGGGGTGTGCTGAAAACCTCACAAGAAATATTCTAAAGATTAAAGCCTTTTTTCTGAGATGAGCTTTAAAAATATGTTTTTTATGCCTATAAACTGGATTCTTTTTTTCAGATTTTGTTTTCTTTACTTAAAATGTTGCTTATCAATCATTTTATTGATTGGTTTTTGCCAATGGAGTACAACCTCATTAAATTTTGGTAAAGAAAATTGTAGTATTAAAGTCCTTTAAGATTTAATAAGGTCCTTAAAAAGAAGTTTTTAGTGCCCATTAACTGGAAAACGTACTTTTTACTGATTAATTTTAAAAGTTTTGAGTCTTATATACATAAAGTCACAATATAAATTCATAAATCATTCTCTATAATGTTTTATATTAGTGCTGTTTGATATACCCTATACTCTTCCTATTACTAAATCTTAAAATTGTATATAATATGTATCTCTAAGTTAATATACTTAAAATGGTTTTAAGTACCATCGCAAGTGTATTTTATATCTCCGACATGAGATATTAATGAATCAAGTAGGGTTATTAATAAATTGATATTGTTTTTAAATTTAAATCTTTACAAAATCGCCAATCACTTACGTCGAAATCGCCTGAGACTCTCTCAAGCTTAATGCATTTCAGAACGTCTTCTGCATTACGATGCCGCGCTGCAACGGTCATACTGAACAGAAAGAAAACAACATTATAGCGTATCCTTATCAAATCGCGATTTTGGCTCTGTGTTTGCTCTCTTTGGGGAATAATTGCAACTGCTGGCAGGATGCCCGACTCCGTGGAGGACCCCTCCACCATCTCGCTAAGGATCTGCCTGGAGGGACATGCGAATGCTTTGGCGCTGAACAAGGATAACACACAGATAGCGGTGGCTGGAAGGAGCTGTAAGATTATGGGCCTCTTCTCAAGCTAAGATCCTCTAAATCTCTCCCCGAACACAGTACTCAAGGTCTACTCCATCACCAATAATGGCTTCACGGAATCGTGCAATATGCGAGGCGGCAAGAACCAGAATCTTAGCTACTCCTCGAACGACGTGGCCTGGTCGACTCTGGATAGCAATTTGCTGGCAACAGCGGCCACCAATGGCGTGGTTTCCGTGTGGGATCTGTCCAAGTTTGGCAGGCAGAAGCAGCTGCTTGTCTATAACGAACACGAACGTACAGCGCACACCGTGACCTTCCACAGTAGTGAGCCCAACATCCTCATATCCGGCTCCCAAGATGGCACCATCAAGTGCTTCGACATACGGTCGGACAAGTCCGTGAACACCTACTTTAGCAACTCGGAGTCCGTGCGGGATGTAAAGTTTAGCCCGCACACGCAAAACATCTTCTCCGCCGTCTCGGAGAACGGAACCGTCCAGCTCTGGGACATGCGGAAGTGGGACAAGTGCATGGTTCAGTTTACGGCACACTACGGGCCCGTCTATACCTGCGATTGGCATCCCACAAGGAATTGGCTGGCCACCGGCAGTCGGGACAAGCAGATCAAGGTGTGGAACATGGATGGGCGGCCGGGACTGGAGCACACCATCCACACCATTGCAGTGGTGGGAAGGGTTAAATGGCGGCCAGAAAGAACGTATGTTTTATATTATATAAATTGAAAATGAAGCCTGCATCCTCCTCTTAAACCTCTGCAGCTATCACATCGCCAGCTGCGCCCTCGTGGTTGACTACAGCGTCCATGTGTGGGACATCCGAAGACCCTACATACCCTTTGCCTCATTTAACGAGCACACCAATGTAACCACTGGCATTGCGTGGCAGGGAAATGACTCGCACTGTCTACTTTCCACCAGCAAGGACTCTACGATCTACAAGCATGCCTTCAAGCATGCCACGCGGCCAGCCCTGAAGGCGAATGCCCAGGGAGCCAGTCAGGGACGATTCGGGGACATCTCCTTTGCCAACAAGATCAAGGAGTATGCTCCAAAGCCCAGTGGCGCTTCCAATACCAAGACCACTAGCTTTATGTATGTTTTTAAAGTTAATTTAAACAATATCTAACGATGGCCGTTTCAGAAGTCGCCGGAAAGCGAATGTGGCTGGCAGTATTCAGTTCCATTTGGACCATTCCAAGATGTACAAATTCATTCTCAATGATACGGTGGGAGACCTACCTTTAAATCAGGTTGGAACTCCTTTTAATTGCTTTCTCTTTTAGTTCTCTGGCTATCCTTTGAGTGAATCCGAATCGCGGCCCACACAGGAGCACGAGAGTTTCATTGGCTGTGCCAAAGAACTGATTATCAGTGGCAAGAAGCTCTCCGAACTCTGCGAGCACAATGCCGAGGTGGCCAAGAAATATGGCAAGCATAATGTGAGTATTGTAAACCATTACGTCTCCCTTTAGTATGCAAACTTTCGTGAACTTTACAGGCCACCACATTGTGGAACTTCATCAAGCTCTTCTACGGCAGCAATCATTTTGAGCCGCCTTTTGAGCACCGCTCCTCCTTCTCGAACCAAAAGAATCCCATGAACTCACGGCGTGCCACTCAAGTGGCTAGCGATAGGCCGCAACAGCGCAGTGATCTGCTTCAGGATCTCAACGGGAATACGCCAGAGACGGACCACGAGACGGCCGTGGCGAATGTGGATAATGATTCGCTGGGCGACAGCGATGTGGAGCATCCACCCACGAGCTCTGTGATTCTCTCAGAGACTCAAATCATCAGCGAGATTACGTTCGACAACTTTGAGCTGCTGCGCAATGGTTTCATTTATGTGGGACCCACGGAATGTGCCAAGGCATTGGCTTTCCCTGCCCTGCATCACGATGTTCAGGCAGCGCGACCCCAACTGGATCTCAAGGCATCCGATCATGAGAAGTCTCCGGTGGGTTTCGGGCATATTTTTTAAATTTTTCCAAGTAATTAATGTTCTGTAAATATTTTTGTAGCCACCCCATGTTCCCACTGTGCTAAAGGTCAGCCATGTACCGCCCATTCCCATGTGGGAGCCACACAAGTTTGTGACCGATGCCCTGATGCTGATGAACGATGTGGGCGATGTTCAAACGGCTCTCACAGTGCTCATATCCTTGGGGGAGGCCCGCAAACTCCTGCCCATTGAGGATACTTTGGTGGTGAGTGGGATAACATTTGAAAAATAATTTCCCACTTTAATTTCTATGGCTTCTTCCCTGCAGGAACACTGGTTCCACACCTACGTGGACCAGCTGCATCGTTATGAGTTGTGGAACGAGGCCTGCGAGGTGATTAACCGCTCTTGGCTCCGCTCTGTGCAGCAGCTTAACCAGCACTCTACGGCGATGCACACCAACTGCGGCGAATGCGGCCGCCCTATGGGCGGCAAGGTGGGTTGGTATTGTGACAAGTGCAAGTCCATGCAGTCGGCCAAGTGCTGTGTCTGCGGCCTGATTGTCCGCGGCGTGTACGCCTGGTGCCAGGGCTGCTCCCACGGCGGTCACATCGAGCATCTGCAGAAGTACTTTGCCAAGCACTCCAAGTGCCCCAAGTGCGGCCATCTGTGTGCGTACTCATGAGACGCGGAGGAGGCTGAGTTTCCTCAGCTTCTGCACCCCAATTGAGTTCCATGTACATAGCTCTATGAGTACCTAATGAGAAACCCTGAAGAACTATACATTTCTCGATGCAAACATTGAAATCCTGAATACAAACCGGCGAACAATGTCAGTTCGAGTTACACACTACGTTTATACGCTTACTATTTTTGAAATAAAGTAATATATAAATATTTAGAATAATAAAAACTTATAGATTTAAGCCCTAACACGATCTAGTTTTACAAGATTAACATATTTTCCCAAATTACTTTTTGTGAATATAATAATGTTTAATAAAAGTTGTCTGTTGAAAAAATGTGTTACAAGAAATCAATATAAAAAGAGAGGGTTAGCTGCCTTGTGTGTTTTATACAAGAAAAGTCTAAAAATATAGAGAAATGGCGAAAGAAACAATATATTTGTGCGCTTCTATAAAATATTTCGTTATTTGTTGAGTTTGTTGTTGATTTTTAGGTCTGCTGCAGTTTGTTTTCCGTAAAAATTCGTATTCTTTAGTTATACAGCGTTTAATAACCTTTTTTATTGATAAACCCTTCTTGCCAGATAGTAATAAAAGTAGTTCCCGATTAGTTTTAATGCTTATTTTTGTTTGTTTATTTATGAAAGTTAAGGCTACTTGATGAAGGTGCTTTTGAAAGGTAAGATTACAACTACCTTCGAGTTGAGAGAGTTTTTTGAGGCCGCACAATCAGTAGCATAAAGGGGAGAAAAAATTATAAAATTGTGAGTTCTGTAAGAGAGAGAGCAACATGCGTTGCGTTTGCCTTTTTAACTAAATAACTAAATGTATGTCCTCGCGGGCTATGTGTGAGTTGCCCCACAAGGACACCACCGCCGGCCAGCGCTGTCCAAAAAATCCATGTTTGCCCTCAGCGCAATGGAATTTTGGTTATGCAAAGTGTTTGTTTCGTTCTTTTTATGTGTTGTATGCAATTTTCTGGTGTTCTTCTGCATTGCGCTTCGCGCAGTTGTAGCTTTGAGTTGGGTTTTGGGGGACCCGCACTCAAAGCTTGGACTTTGGAGCAGCGTTGGCGGCTAATTGTCAAGAGGCAAAATCGAGGCTCACAGTTTGGCAGGAGTCGCCCCCCACTGTTCCACCAGATGAGGTGGCATTGCGCTTGAGCGTCGGCCCCTCGTCGTAGCGAATCGTCATGGAGTTGGAGTTGCCCGGGATCAGAACGTAGCCGAGAGATTCGTAGAACTTGATCAGCTTGTCCTTGCAGTCGAGGGACATCTTGTAGCAGCCCAGTTCCTCGGCCAGCAGCGAAACGGTGACCACAATTCTGTTTTAAAAAATGAATTCAGTTTATTATTTGGAATATTTTTGAATATATTTAGCTTACAGTTTGCCCAGTTGCTTGCCGCGATAGGTATCATTGACCACCACATCCTCCAGGCGTCCGCGCTAAGGAATGCATAATTTGTAAGTTAATAAATATAGGAAGTTGCTTTTATTCCCTAACTTACCACCGAACAATTGTGTATGAACTTGCGCTCGATCACCAAGGATGCAGCGCCAATAATCTCATTCTTGCGCGTGTCCTCAATAACGGTGACAAAGTAATCCCCGCTGGCCTTCATCTGCGAGAAGCGGGCTGGCAGTAAAAATAACGATTAATATAAATTCCTTTAATCAAAGAAAGATTCTGAATTTACTTAAAAACTGTGTGCGATTGACATTGCCCACATGCGTGAGTTGGGAGAGCAGCTGCAGGAATCCACGATCGTAGTCTGTGTCCTTTAAGGGTCGCACCTTCATCCATGGCTCGCCGGGATTAGCAGCCGATATGAAGGGCTTGAACTTGGCGGGGCTGCGATGAAAGTCAAGCTTTATCAGCAGACTGGGATCGTACAGATACGTTTCCTCCTGTAAGAGATAATGCCATCACAGATTAGAGCAAGTAAAGTAAAGAAATTATGAAATATTTAAATAGATTGCACACTGAATTTTGAGATTAATAAATAAGTAAAGAAATTGTTTTTTTTTTTTTTTATGGAGATCTTTAAAAAACTGTTGGGTAAGGGATACTTATTTAAATGATACAATTTCTATAAAATCTAGAATATTTTTTTAGTTAGAAATGTATTTTTCTTGTAATTATGTGTAATATACTCTGCTCTTTAGTTCTTATACTTAGACGTCGATTATTTATAAGATTCTACTATACTATCAGTGATATTTAGTTGGGGATTTATTACAAGAGTTCTATAGTTAATTCAAGTTATACAGAAATCAAGTAAGAGAGAAATTAGTAAATATTTATAATCCAACAGTTATGAAACCTTGAATATTATGAAATCTTCGTTAATTAAAATATTGTCTTATAGTTTCTCTGTTCCCATTGAGCTTTGGGATAGTATTAGGCCTCGAACTACTCTACCGTATATTGCACCATTTTCGCAGTGGACTAAACACGTCAGCAATGGAGGTAAAACTGAAACGCAACTCAATCAGCAGGCGAAAAGGTGGAGCCGGAGTTGTCGCGGTATTCAGGAATGGAACTAGAACTGGTTTCTTGCAGCCCCAACACTTTCGATTCGCTGGCCGACTGGTTTTGTTTCTTTTAAATTAGCTTATTTTCCTTATTTATCGAGCATAAATTAAGCGGGCCCAGCAAACCGGTACGGTGCGTAAATAATTATAGTACACCAGCTATTGATTTTAGTTTGTTTTGGTTTCTAGCCAGGATTTAAAACGGGCGAAAACGTGAGCTCCAAGGTCGGTTGACTGAACTGCCACATGGTCACGTCACGTTGATTTCATTTCTTTATTTTTTCCATATAATTACAACGGGTTATGTCTTGCTGGCAGTGTTGATTTTTGTTTTCATCGCTTAGAAAAGCACTCACCATGATTTTTATCTAATGTCTGATAGTGGTAATGAAGCACCAACAGCTAGCACGGTATCTGTATCTCCCGCGACGGAAGTTATTCCGGCGTCTTTTATCGGTCGAAGTCGCGGAGCAGACTAAGAGCTGAAAGCACAAGCCGCCTCAATTCCACACGAGTTCCCAGAAAGCCGAGTGCTAATTGGCAGCCGTGGAGAGGCGAAAATACCTCTGGAAAAGGTATAAAAACTGCAATTTCAACGCAAAAATGACCCTGAAGGCTTGTCCGAAGTGAATGTAAACATTTAAACAGCTGATTTACTAAGAGAAAGGCTCAGCGAGAGAGGAGAGAAGAGAGAGCGAAAGAGAGCTAGAAGAAACAGCTGTCAAATACAGTGGATATTGGCTACGGGAAAATAAGGAAACAGATGATACCTTATGATGTCATAAAATTTGTAATATACTCTACAATTTCTTTACTCATTATTAATTAAAAGTTTGCCAAACGTTTTGAGTTTATTTAAAAAAAAGCCTCAAGTGTATTTTTGTAAACCAATTTTTACTGTATCTCCCACGTTCTCTAACAATTAAATAACACTGCTGCCGCAACGTAATGCACTACGTAACGCTACGTAGCCACAATGTACTTGGGTGTCTGGTACATCTCATAGGCAAACTCCTCGCGATGACTAGGATCGTACTGCAGTCCCACATATTCTATTTCCAGGCCAAATGGCCCATCCATTCCCTTCTTGGCAGCCACCGAGAAACCAAAGTGCGTCACCCTGTTCAAAGGAATGGCGTTCTGACGATCCTGGACGCGACCCTTCGAGGACATAAAGAACTTGGAGAAGGGTATCTTCGCTATCTGCCAGTGGGGACCACCACGCGTGAACAGCACATAGTGATAGATGTCGTTCCACATCAGATCGAAGTAGCCCTCGGTGTGCAGGTTGATCAGGTAGCTGCGTCCATCGCCTCGCACCTTCATTATCAGCATGTTGTACTGAGTCCAGTCGTAGGTGGACTCTCGCTTAAAGGATTTCTACAAGAGAAGAAATTAGAAAATGGAATCATTCTAATCCCAAGTAATCGTACCCGAACTCTTTTCGTGCGAATATTTGCATAGCCCGTTCTCTTGATAATGCCATCCTTGGTGTGATCCGAATTCACTTCGCCTTGGAAGAGTCCCGCTCCCGCAGCACTTAGCTCCAGCGAAGCAGTACTCTTGCCCTCGCCGTGATCCGCATCCGTCGTCACTGTCCAGTTGTCCAGGTCATTGGGCGCCTTGAAGTCAAAGACCACATCGGTTTCGCCCGGCCGAAACACCAGTATCGGGTCACTCTCAAACTGCTCCTTGATCTCCTTGCGCCACAGCTTGATCTCCTCCTTGAGGTCTTTTAATCCGTCGATGATGAGCTGCTTCTTTGAGGGCTCCGGCAGCTTCGTCTTGTAGCCGGACTTCTTCTCGCGCTCCCAAAATGTCCGCTGCACGGCAGTAGTGTGGATTTGTTGTTGGGCAGCCGCCGGTAACCAACAGGCCAGGCGCTGTCCTTGCCTCAGGAGGTTGTTCATTGCGGCATTTGTTTAGTTTTTTGAGAAATTAATTAAACACCAAAACTGGCCGCTGGGCGCAATAACGTAACAACGAACAGCTGTTTAAAGTTGTCATTCAGAGTAAAACGTTAACACAGCTGAGGGACAGTAAGTACTGTAAAATGGGAAGAAAAGAGGGAGAAACGGTAATATAATCAAGATAAATCTTATATCATTCCCTTGTGTCTTATACAAATTAGTATGTTCTTTAGCTTTTCTGATGATATCAATTAATTAAATATACATAGTTAAATAAAAGCTTCTTAGTTCGTTAATTACATTCTTCTAGTATTTACTGTACCTTATTCTGTGCGAATGACAGTTGCGGTTTGTTTTTGCTTCACAAATCATTTTGCATTCGCGAAGAGTTCAAAGTTCCTGCTTGCTTTGGAAAAATGAAAGTGCAAGAGCTGGACAAATGTGCTCCCAGCAGCGACTGGAATGTACTCTACTGGGTGCTGGGCAGCATCCTGATGCCGGTGGTCCTGCCGCTGGCCCTCTTCAACATTTGGCAGCGATTCCGCGCCCACAAATATCGTAATCAATTGCCGGGAAAAGTAACTAATGATTGGAAGTTTAATCAGCAATGAAAGCCAATTAATTATGTAAACCAACTTACAGGTGGTGGTAATCACGGGCGCCAGTTCGGGATTGGGTGAGTCTCTGGCCCATGTTTTCTACCGCGCTGGATGTAAGGTGATATTGGCGGCACGCCGCACTCAGGAATTGGAGCGAGTTAAGAAGGATCTCCTAGCTCTAGATGTGGTAAGGCATTTACTACACTAAAAAGAAATTAATTAAAATGAATTGCTGCTTTACTAGGACCCCGCTTATCCACCCACTGTCCTGGCTCTTGATCTGGCTGAGCTGAATTCCATCCCAGAGTTCGTCACCCGCGTGCTGGGGGTCTACAATCAAGTGGACATACTCATCAACAATGGCGGAATCAGCGTGCGAGCGGATGTGGCCTCCACGGCTGTGGATGTGGACCTAAAGGTGATGGTGGTCAACTATTTTGGCAGTGTGGCCTTAACTAAGGGTGAGCCATAAATCCGTTTTAAAGGGAATTTAATTGAGTCAGGTTTACCCCACAGCTCTGCTTCCCTCCATGGCAAAACGTCGCAGTGGCCACATATGCTTCATTAGCTCCGTTCAGGGAAAGTTCGCCATTCCCCAGAGAGCCGCTTACTCGGCCTCCAAGCATGCCATGCAGGCCTTTGCCGATTCCCTGCGTGCCGAGGTGGCCAGCCAGAATATTAACGTGTCCTGCGTGAGTCCTGGCTACATACGCACTCAGCTCTCGCTGAATGCCTTAACAGGATCAGGCAGCAGCTATGGGAGTGAGTAAACATAAGAAATAAAATAAGGAACTCTATAAAAAGTATTCCCCAACAGAAATGGACGAAACCACGGCCAAGGGCATGTCGCCCGATAAGCTGGCGGAGCGCATTCTTCAGTGTATTCTTCGCAAGGAACCCGATATTATTGTGAGCGATGCCCAGGCCAAGATCGCCTATTACCTGCGGCATCTTTGTCCCAGCTTGTACTTTTGGATCATGGCCAAGCGAGCTGTAAAGCTGGAGAAGGCTGAGCGGAAATCCAACTAGACTTAAAAATAGCTTTAAGTGAAAGTCAAACGTCCTTAAGTATTAGTTTCGTTTTTATTGTTAATTGAATTTTGCTTAAAATGAGGAAATTATAAAGTATCGCATGTGTGTGTGTGTATGTTCGGGTTAAAAATTAGATACATTCGTGTTAATGCCTAAATATAAGATTAATAAATTAAATATTGTAGAAATCGTAACATAGAGTACAACTGAAGTGTCACACATGTGCTTGTCTTGTTCGCTAATCATAATACATACGTTCATTAATTAATTAATTCATTATTGTTTTCAATTATCGTTTAAAAATATGATTCGTAAAATGCTAATATTCACTTCTTTGCTCTTCGGTTTTTGTTTTTGTTCGATTCATTTCGTTTCCTTCGCTGTTCTCTCCTTCGTTTCGTTTAAGACATTTACGCGTTTTCTTAATTGACAAAAATTACATATGTTGTATTTTATGTGGGTTCTCGGATGGGTGGTGAGGGGAACATTTAAAACTGGCCATTAACTAGGGACTCGGGGGATACGTACGTGTTCATATAATTCATTTAGCTAAATTATAAAAATAGCATTAATCCATCTCGTGAAAAGTATATAAAAAGAATTAATTACAATTGAGGTACACAATACACATACAGATTTCAAAATCGTTTGCAGTTTTACAATTACATTTATAATTATGTATATATATATATATTTAGATTAAAATCAATCGGTTTCTTTTATGTACACATTACACAAAAATTGTTCATTTCGCGCTAAATAGTCTTTTTTTTGTCACGCTCAAAATACTCATCATCTGCTTAGACAATAATCATTTGCATTTAATTATATACAGTACATAAACATTGGCATTTATCCATATCCTTTTTCCTTAATTTTTTTTTGGTAAGTTTTAACTCACTTGCCTGTCTGCCCTTATATTTGATCAAAGATAGTATAAGTTCAAGTTGAGTAACGCGTATTTGTTTTTAATTAAATTTCAAGAGATTCAAATAATTCGTTTGGCGTTACTCATCTTGAAGCTTCTACTATCTTTGCTTTGACTCTTTGCCTTGTATAGTTTCATATTGCCTGGCTGCCGTGATCTTTGACCAAAGACAATGTAAGTTCAAGATGAGTAACGTTCATACATTTGTTTTCAATAAAATTTCAAGGGAAAATCGAAAAATTCGAGTGAGTTACACACCTTGAAGCTTCTACTATCTTCGCTTTGACTCTCTCTGCCTTGTATAGTTTCATATTGAAATAGTCGAGTCAACTAACTAGAAACTAAACTTTAATTCGATTTCTTCGAGTTTACCATGTATTTTTTTTTGTAAGCATTTCAAAGCGATTGTCGCGTACTCGTAACTATTCCGTTTCTGTTTCTTTACTGGCCTACGCGTTAACTGTCTTTTCTGTCTCGTTTTCGATTGTGATCTCGATCATTACGGTTCTTGAGCTGAGCTTATATGTTATGTATCTCTTATGTTGTATGTATATTCCACAAAAATATACCCAAATGCTCGTAGTGCCCATATGGATGTACATATGTATGTATATATAATTATGATACGCCTTTGATTTCCTACACATTCATATAGCTACAAATATCAATTGTTTGTTAACTTAGCCTACGGATCGTTATTGCTGCTGCTGGGGGTGTTGTGGATTAGTGTGTGTTACTCGAAAGCCGCTTGCTCTGTGATTCGATACGGAATGTGACTCTATATATGCATGTGTATATATCCTAGGCGCGTATCAATATCGTAGGTATAGGTGTCGTCTCATTATTGTTTTGTTCTCATTGCTCTATAACTCGGTATTGCATATAAAACTATGTCCTGTCGCTATCATATTTACACTAAAGCTAAGGGAATTGCATTTGCTAAGGCAGAGCTGCCCTGGGCGAGCACCCCTGCTCGCTCTATGGGATCTATGTTATGGGATGCGTGTCAACAGGTGGGGGTGAGTGGGCGTTCTATGGAGTTCTATGTGGCATTCTCTAAAACCTACTTTCGATGCATGACGCTTTTGATTTTATTGACAGTTATCGTTGGTTATCTCTGAATCTATTCCGTACTCTTAATTGCAAATTCCCCGGCTCCACTTCTTAACTATTGGCTAATTCTCCTCCAACCTCGTTCATCCTCTACGCTTTCCTAATCTTAGTTTTGATCTTGAGAAAATATGCAAAGGATTTTTCTGTTTGAAATGTTCTCGGCTAATATATTACGTTTTAGTTCGTTACTAAAAATAGCACCTTATATTGTTCTGTGTGTCGTCGAAGTTCAGATGGATTCGTAGTGATCGTTGTTCGAAACTTGTAGGTAGAGCAGGCAAAACTAATATTTAAATCGATCGATGATAGTAAGTAGTAGGTACATAACATTTTCAGTAATACTGTTCCTAAAATTAATTGCAAGTACATTCCAAGTTGGGGCAAACTAGGGAGAGAGGAATATATGGTATTCCATTTCGAATGTGTGTGGAAATCTGTGTGATTGAAAATGAGAGATTTTTATTTTGTTAATTTTAGGTAAAGCTCATTCGGTTTTGCTCTGGAAAACACACAATCGAAATGGTTGAACGGAATATACGGAGAGGGGCATGTTACCAACTGCAAATTTTGACTGAATTATATTAATTTATACTGATATAGTTCGATATTCGAATTGGATATATCAACAAACCAATATTATTATAAAAAACATACGAAAAAAGTAAATATTTCTCGATAATATCGAGTTTTTAACGTTAAATGCGATAGTTTTCGATTTTTAAATATCAACAAATCAAAGTTTGCGGTATTTTCGATGTGATATCGATCGCTATGTTTCTGTCTATATTTTATCGCACTTTTCTTCTTGATATACATCCCTAGAATACTTATTTTTTTAAATCCTCTTAGACTGCATGATCTTTTAATATTTTAAAGCTTTATTTAGCTCACACTAGATCAAAACAAGACAAAGGCTGGTACCAGAGACTACATTTTGGCTTAAACTAACTTTAAATTTGTTTTTAAATAAGAAATCTTTGAGAATTGCATCAAAACCTTTAGAAATTCACAATATTTGCAACTGGTAATTGGGAACTTTTGGCCAAACCGAAGTTTACACAAAACACAAGACAACAGTAAACAGTTTGAAAGGTACAAAGTGCGGTGAGTGCGGCTGGCGGTGGCTTTAGTGGCTTCAGTGGGCGGGTTGGGCGCTTGGGTGATTGGTTCCGTTGGGCGCTGCTGTGATGCAGTCGGAGGAGGTGGACGAGCCTTGGTCGGGGGATTAATATGGGCGTGGCGGGGCGTGGCGTGCGTGTGGAATGCGGTTGAGTTTTGTCTCTAGGTGTGTCGTGTGAGTGTGTGTGTCGAGTGAGTGGGCGTGGTATTCACATATTCAGCAGAAACGGCAAGTTTAAGGCAGTGTAAAGTACACATATATATAATGTATGTACAAATACAAATATATATACATATATATATATATGTATGCAAGTAAACCTATGCGACATTTTGTATAACTAACATTAAGACTTATCACTTTCACTTGGTTGGTTTTGGGGGGAACTGGAATCGGAATGGTAACCGGAACCGGAACGGCTGCCCTTAGCTAACCAGATTCTCCACATCGGAAACGACCACCTCCAGATCGGAGGGCAGCTCATTGTTCTCCGTTGATGGTGCTCCTGTTGCTGCTCCTGGCTTGCCAGCCACTGGCGGGACAGTGGGTCCTGCTGTTGTGCTGGAACGCGACCGGAAATTGTGAAGGCTTCTCCTCACGGGCTGCGCCGGTGGCTGGCGCTGCATGGCGCTGGTGGATGCAGATGGTTGCAAGGCTGCTCCGGGTGGAGCAATAGAGGAGCTACTGGTCGCCGTGCTGCTGGAAGATTGGCGAGAGAAACTGACCGGCGGCGGGGGCCCCGATGTGGCGGTGGAATTACCATTTGCTCCTCCCCCTCCTAGGCTCGCTCTTGGAATGTTGCTGAAGCTGTTCCGGGAGTTTCGGGTCGGAGGAACGGGCACTGCCTTCGAAGAGGAGACACTGCTATCCCGGCGAAGATTCGCATTCGATGAGGAACGTCTCTGCGGCGAGGCAACTGGAATTGCTGGCGTATCCTTAGGATTCCTGGCTGCCCCATTACCACCTCCACCATTGGCCTTTAGGTTAAGGCTGCTGCGCTTCTTGGTTTTGGCCAGATTCTGGCTGAGATTTATCAGATTCTGCGTGCTGCCAAAGTTGCGCGTAAGATTCACCGAGCCGCTGGCCTTGCTGCTGCTCCTGCGTGGAGCTACCGCAAAGGGATTGTGGTTGGACAGCGAGTTGGACCGCCGATAGGAGCTCCTTTGAACAGGCACCGGGACCTGAGGAGCTGCCTCCTGGAGGCTCGCTCTATTCTGTGAGCTGGGAGCCACCTTGCTGCTGCTGCTGCTGCTGGGCTTCGAAGAGGAGGCCTCGGCCTGCATATCAACGTTCTCATAGCAGTGTTCCAAGGATCGCGGCGGCGTTGTTGGCGGCTTTAAGGTCTCGTAGTTGGGCTCGTTGAGTGTAAGGATCTGGTTGTCGTCCTCCGCCTCGTTGCACAGCAGCAGGGCACTCCTTTTGGCGCGCGTCGTGGCATCCTTGCTGGCGGAGGAGGTCGTTGGCCCCGCTGCTCGGCCACCACCACCGGTCTTTTGGCCTCGTTTCGGTCGCACGCCGGCGCCCACCACATGGGTCTTCACCTTAGGCTTCTTGGACAGTCTCAGAGAAAACTTAAAGGGCGGCTTGTAAACCACCTGTAGCTTGACCTTCTCGTTGGACAGATTACCCATTGATTTGGTCTTCTGCGGCGTCTTTTGGACTAACCTTTCGGGCGTTGATTGCGATTTGCTCATCACCTTGCGAACTCGAGAACTGTGCTCGATGTGGGACAGAGGTTGCGCCACAATTGGCGATTCCAGTAGCCACTTTTGCACCTTGCCGAAGGTGTTGGTGTGGTTGTTTGTCGTCGACAGATTGGAGGCATCATCGGCGCCATTGTTGTTCCGGTGCGAATAGTCGATAATCTCCTTCATGTGCTTGCCTAGCTTCTTGTTCAACTTCTTTGGCTCTTCCTCGAGGGATTTCTTCTTGTTTAGAACCTGCGATCGGGTCGTCTTCTTTGGCTCTGCATTGGCTATGTTTTTGGCGGCTCCTCGGGATGTCACACCAGCTACTGCTGCAGTTACTCCTGCTGCTCCTGCTACCCCTGCCCCCGTGGTGGCCGTACCTGGTTTCTTGCTTCGCTCGCCACGTACCTTCTTCTTGAATGGAACCTTTGTCCGGACGGCCGTGTGAACTATCACTCCGTTGTTGTTCTCTGGGAGTCGGACAGTCTCCGTGGTGGCGCTGTGTATGATGGTCACCGATTTAAGCTTCAGATTCGAGCGTTTCGCCAGCAGCTTTGTGCTCAGCGCCTGTGGGTAGGAAAGTATGGATTAGAGGAGGATATTACTTGCAGAAGAAGGTGTTTTTTTTTACAAAAGGATGACTTGTACGACCAACTCAACGAGGGATATCATTTGCAACTAAGGATAAATGTTCAGGTGACTGCTAGCCTTAAAATATCCATTGAATTAGCCGCAGTAACAACTGCTAAATGAGTGATTTCTCTTTAAAATTGTACAGGACTTTACTGGGGCACTGGAAATCGAAGTGCGCTCACCCAAGGTCTCAGCCGCAGCTTGCGCTTTGGCCTCGACCTGATCCCTTAACATTTGCGTGATCAGTTTCATTAACTTTTTCCAAAATCAAAGTATATTTTATATTATTTAAATATTTATTAGGGTTGCTAACTTACCAAAAGCAGGATAACGCCAATGGCAGCCAGGGCCACTGTGTACCAGTTGTGCTGCATCCACTTCTTAAAGGTGGCAATGCTCTCCTCCGAAAGCAAGAGCTTACGCAAAGTGGCCAAAGGACCCGAGGGATCCACCTCCCGGCACTTTTGAAAGACGTCACAGTAGCTAAAAGAGGCAAAGATATGAAGTATTTCATTCAAGCAAAGCTCTTAGCCTATCCTTACCCATTATAGTCATTGCAGGGCGTGCCCGGTTTCGAGTACATGTCGGGCACATCGAAGGGCGCCTCGTTCCACTCGAATGAACTGCGACAGGGATTATCCTCGCCGGGCAGCTTACAGCACAGCTCGCACGACTTAATCCGATCGTCCTGCGGCCCCGGAATACACTGGCACGATTCCAGGCCATATGCCAGGCATATACTACCCGTACAGTCGCCCATGTAGCACACGAACTCCTTGTTACAAATGGTCTTGTTGGGCTTGTTCACCGACGGCGGACACTGTGGCACCCGGCCATCGCAGAACGAGGGATCCCGACAGCCGTTGTC
This sequence comes from Drosophila kanapiae, assembly GCA_008042475.1. Lineage (NCBI taxonomy): Eukaryota > Metazoa > Arthropoda > Insecta > Diptera > Drosophilidae > Drosophila > Drosophila kanapiae. The sequence goes on along the minus strand of VNJM01000803.1, from coordinate 61,439 downwards.
ATCGCGACACTTGTCACCAAACTTCAGTTTGCAGTCCGTGGTACAGCACGGACCCTGCGAGGGACTGCAACGGGCATGGGGCGTCAGGGTGCAGGGCGTTTCATCGATACGCGGTTGCCTGGACATGGGAAAGCAGCACGAGTCCTTGCAGTCCTCCTCCCAGCCGCAGTCGCACTGCTCGCCCGGCTCCACCACACCGTTGCCGCAAATCGAGGACTGCGGCTCCGTGAAGCAACCTTTCATGGAACGTGCCTTGGCATTCAGCACGGGCTCTATTGATTTCAGCGAGCAGCTGCTGAACTTGTTGTTGTTCTTCTTGTCGCCCGAAGTGGCGCGGGCAAACATGATGAAGTTGCCGTCCTCGCCGCCAGGCGTACACTGCTCCGGGTCGTGCTACAAAAGAGAAAATCTTGATTATTTATTTACTATACAAATATTTCATATTTATCTCACCGGAGAGCCAAAGTTGTGGCCTATTTCGTGGGCCAAGGTCACATGGGACACCGCGGGCGGCACATGCTTGCCATAGTTCAGCAGAGTAACTATGCCCGTGTTCAGAGACTTGAGGGAGCCTCTGTAATGACCATTCTTTTCGCACACACCGCCTGCGTTCTTCAGGTCTCCAGTCCAGGCCAGACCCAAGGTTCCCATCTCGAAATCACGATAGGTGAACATGTAGGCCAGGCAAAAGGCATCGTAGTCTTCCTCTGCAAAAGAGAATACAGTTTTTTATAATTAAATAATATTTTTAATAAGGAAATATCAGACAGTCCCTAAAAACTGACTTCAAGGGAAAACCTTCTACGGATTTTTTGTTAAAAGGTAGCCTCTAAACAATTCTTTATAATAATAATCGTGGCCTTCGTTAAGATTCGTTATAAATAAGTTCGATGACCATCTTCTAATTGAGGTGTCATCATTTTTTGCACATTTCTTAAATTAACAAAGTCATTAACCTTGAAGTGTTTGCAATAAATTAATGGATTTGACACCTTTGACACTGATGAAGATAATAATACTTAATGAAAACAAATTTTTGACCGTCAATCAATCAAAGACTCCAAAACTGGATATGACTGTGATTGCAACTGGGGATGCCCGAAAATATCGATATTTATAGCGAAAATCGATATATACATTGATATTTCCAATATTATCAGAAAACAAGACAAATAAATCATTATTACCGATTGTATCGATATTTTAACAGTAATTTCGTTATTTTTTTATACTTAAAACTTAAATATACCATAGTTTATGATATTTTATAAATAATATCAGACCTTTCTTATCGATTCCTTCCTAATTACTACCACAACTTACCCGAAAACAGTTCCAGGAACTTCTCCACGCCATAATTGCCCGGAAATCGATAGCTGGGATCCTTCATTGCATTCATATTGTGCACTTTGATGCGCTTGATCATGAACGTAATATTATCGGGCTTGCCATCGTTGTTAAAGTCGGTATTCCGGTATATCGTATTGGCCCGCTGCACATGCCGCGTTATAGCCTCAATGGAGGCCTCATCCGAACCCATTTTCTGGAAGAACGTATGATCCGCCTGCAGGTACAGCATGCAGGTGGTCTTGCGATCGTAGAGCAGCCGGGGAGAACTATGGATATCCTCGCCACGACCGCTAAGGAGATTCGTCATGAGCATGCTGTTGAAACTGGGATTGTGCGGATTGGGAGCGAATATAATCTCCGGATTGTAGTTGTTCACAATAATATTGGGCTTCTTGGTGGCTCCATTCTTGGTTATGATCTCCACGTGCGTCTTGTGGCTGGGACGGTCATTGCCATTGTTCTGGTTACCCAGAAACAGGGTCGTCCAGTTGGCATTGAAGAAGTTACTGGGCAGGTCGCCCCTGCTGCCATTGTTGTTGTTGTTGGGCTCCTCATAGGGCGTACCGAATTCCGGTTCTATGGGTCGATTGTACGTGCTCACAATGATGTTCTTGTGCTTCGTGTACAACTTCCGGACATTGTTGTTGCTGTTGCCACTATTGTTATTATTATTACTATTGCTGTTGGAGTTGCTATTGCTGTAGCTGCGACTGCCCTCGCCGACATTGGAGGGATTGTAGTTATTTACAAGTATGTTGCGATTCGACGTGGGTTTCGTCAGCGTGGCCAGGAAACTCTCCGTACTGCGCACTGTGCTCCTTGTGGTGGATGTGGTTGGGTACTTCCTCAGCGACTCTTCGCTCTTGTCCTCCTCGGAGGCTAAAACACGAAAGTCATCGTTGTAGGGCACCTCCAGATCCAGCGGCAGGGGCGGATTGCGATTGTACGTGGGCGCAGGACCATCCGACATGGCCAGCTGCAAGGAGATTTAAACTAAGTAAAGTTTCTATATGAGAAATACCTCCAAAACGTACCTCCTCTGGCAGCCAGCGCTTCTTCCTCAGCTTCTCGCTGGCGCAGTGCGTTTTGGCGGGCGTCGCCGAATTGAGGCCTCCGCCCGTGAACTGCTCCTTCTGCATATTTACATCACTTAACTTATAGACTATGCTGTGGACACCGCTCTCGGCCAGCTGCTGGGAGTAGCGCTGCGCCGGCTCTATGTAATAGTGCTCCGCTTGGGTTTCTATCGTCCCGTCCAACAGGTTGTCGCTGGTGAGGATAGCCTGCACATGGGCCGCCTCGTCATCCTCCAGGCTGCCCGTGTAAATGCGCGACACATCGTAGTCGATGGGACCCAGCGTGTTCTCGATCTCAACGTCGTGGGCGAACACCGAATGCGGCTGTTGACGCAGCACCAGGCGAAAATCTCTGCAAGCGGGGGAGATGATTGAGTGATTCTGTTTCGCTTTCGCGGATTCCGAGAAGTGCATTTACCTGTCGTGGGCGGAGAAATTCAAGCGGATGGTGTGCGCCAGTCCACTCGGCGTGGTGCTGGCCTCCTCCACATGTCGCTTCTGCCGGAAGCGAGCCTGCTCCAGGTGCCTGACCTGGGCCGCCTGCAGCACACCGCGATCGAAGTTCGCCGCCTCCCAGTGCTTGATATAGGGAGTCAGCCTGTGGGTGTAGCCTGCAAACAAAGGGAGGGAGATTGTTAGTGCATGATGGAGAGAGCCAACAGTGATGGAGGTACGATTTATGGTAATAAATATCAAGAAACTAAACAATTAAACATTAAAAACACTTAAAACAGCCTTAAAAGAAGGTCAGGAACAACAATTAACGTCTTTAAGATGAAATTAAACATTTTTGTTTATCCAGAGGTTGTTAACAATTGTTTTAAATAAAAGTTGATTAATGTAAAGACTTTTGTTTGACTTAAAAGGAAGACTTCTTTTACAAATATGGTTATCAAGGTAGAACTTGAAAATCCTGTATTTATTTATAATTATAAAATGCGCTTTGAGTTTATTCCTTTGTTTCTTGTTTAATAGTAAATATTCTAAGAGATTTCAGTTAACTTCTTGATACTTATACAAAAACAAGTTATGATGGAGAAATCTAATGAATACGAGAATAAAGTCATATTTTTCTCTTCATAACTATGTCAAATTTTATTCGTTTTTGTCGGTGAGGATAGGAAATACTTTATAGAGATATTTCAAGTTGTTCTATTAAAGTATTTAATTTATTTAAAAAAAAAATCACATTGCTAAAACCATTTTGTTTAATAATCAAACAAAAACTTATTCTTAAAGGAAAATTATAGTTTTTTTCTTCTCCCAGTGTCGTTTGTTACACCTGGCACGTGCTTGTTAGAGTTAGGTGTTAGTAGGCGCGATAATAGAAAGTTTAAGTAAAGAATGCTAACAGATTAACTACTTGCGTACTGCCTGATTGTACTAAGTTGGTTAGAATCAAAGTTTTAAGTTTAAGAAAGCTATCTACGTTTGAGATTATTGTGAACATATCGTTATAATTTCCACATATACATTTAATTTATTTCATAGTTTTTCTACTCGGAATCTATTATTATTTCAAAGGTAATGGCAAGAAGAATTATAAAATGTAAGCCTAAGAAGATCTTGCAATATTTGTTGTATACTTTTTATAACAACATAATCTCAGATATATGCAGACTAATTATTGAACGCAATTAAGCAATTCTTTAAAAATTAAGTCAATAATTTTGTTGCTAACTTTGGAAATTGCTAATTGGAAAAATTTACACGTACATATGTAAAGAAATCGCATTGGAATTAAGTTACAAATTTAATAAAACGCCTTGTGGATTTCTAGAGATATTACACATAAGCTGCATATTTAAACATTTCAATTAATTTCGAAACCACTCTGTTGGTATTCCTGGATATTTGTATGTTTTAATCCTTAGTAAACTCCTTAGTAAACTCTCACCTGGCAACTTGAGCGGCGTGGGAATGGCCAGCAGCTCGCCGGGCAGCCGCAGGAGCCACAGGAACTGCAGGAGCTGCAGCCCCAGGAGCCCCGGCAGCCAGCTCATCTGGCGGCTGTCGCGTGGATTCTCGTTCCGCGTCCGGGCGTCGGCGTGTCGGTGTGTGCGGGTTGTGTGTGGTTAACCTAGCTACTTGTAGGCTGCGTATTCCGACCTCTCGACCTCCGCTGCTGCATCACATGGTTTGTGGCTTTTTATTCGTGGAGTTTCAGCGAGGAACTGTCTCGGGCAGTCTGCATCATCTCACGGCGTGCTGGGAACGGAACGGAGAATGCAGAATGGAGAACGGAACGTTTATGAGCGGGAGATGATGATTGCATTAACGGTCTCGCGCGACGCACAAAGAAACTGAACTGCATTGCGTATACGGCGGGAGCAACGCGAGTGGCTTTCACCTTTTGCGCGAAATCTTTTGTTCAACTTTTGTTAGCATTTTTACGCTTCGGTATTTTTTTTTTGTATTATTTTTTTGTTATTTGCTTTTCTTTGCATAAATGGCAAAAGCAACAAATAAGAAGAAGAGCGTCACAGCATCTCATTAGCACTTCACACACACACACACAGGGAGAGAGACATAGCACTCACTTGTATTGGTATGCCCGTGAAAATTACTGTTAGTTGCTCGCTCTCTTTACCTCTATTTTGCCTCACTCCCCCTCTCTTACCAATTGACCAATGAAATTAAATGCATTCTTTGACAACCGTTTAATTGGATAATTATTGTTTTAGCTTTGCGTGCTAGCCACTTGTATAGATACGTCTCTCTCTGTCTCTCAGTGTGTGCGTGTGTTTGTGTGTATTCTGACTACCTGAGCTTTGGTTTAAGCCAGAAAAAAAAACAACAGAAAAAACAGAAACACTCTCTTCGCTCTCTTTTCTACTCGCTGCTCGCTGTTGTTGTTGCGCTGGTCTTAACCAAAATAAAATACACGTAAAATTCAATTAGCCAGAAATTGTTGCACTTTTTCCCCGCTCAGCCCGTTAATGGTTAATTGGATTGGGGAATATAGCCAAATATTGAACAGACAACAAAACAAAACGCCCGCAAGCTCACACACACACGAAAACAATCGACGACGACCTCAGCTAATGGCGTAAATGGTATAAGCCAGTCCCAAGTTTTTTTCTTTTTCGTTGTTGCCACGGCCTAAAACCTGTTCTTCTGCCTAATCATCCAGGCTTAAATGCAGCGAATTTCCCGTGCCATAAACGGTGCACTATTTATTTACTGTTTTTAGCTCGATTTAGCCTGCATACTTTTCACAGTCACTGAAACACTGGCATTCCAATTGGTTTTGTTCGCCAGAAACAACTTGTATTTTTTTTTTCGTGTTTTCGCCCACCATCCACCAAATTCGCTGACGGTTTGTCAGGGTTGCCGCCTTTGGAGTTGTCTGATTGGTGGGGCTGCCACTTTTTGTTACCGTTGCTATATGGGGCTGCCACCTGTTTTGATAGCGCTGTCACCTCTGCCGAAAATATAAATTGGTAATGGTATAAATTGGTAGAGTTTGTAGCAGATCCCTACATAAACGCCTACAGCTGCGAGCGTTCAAATGTAAACATCCCATTGCGCCACCAAAGCGACGGCTCAGATGGAATGTAATCGAATTTGGAAATGTATCGATATTAGTAAACATAAGAAAGTGTGACCAGATTTTATGCATAGAGATGGAAGTTGTAAGGAATATATTTTGCCGGACACGAAATATTTCCAAATTCGTTAGAATGTTTACAAAGCTTGTGTCTGGAGATCAATTTTTTCAAGTATGTTATAATTCCTTCTTCGTAAATCAGATTTACCGAATAGCAAAAGAGTGTCGTTTGGATTTTACTAATTAATCGCAGTCACGAGGTCACGAATACCTTAAGCCTATCGCCCATCTCTAATGGACATTTCATAACCAGTCCGCCGGCCACCCATTTCTTCGAACGCAAAACATTTGGTAAATCCTAACTGAAATGCGGCTGACCAACACTTTGTGTGCTCAGCACATTGGATGGCACTTTAAGAAGCACTGGCTGGTCCAGGGCAAGCGGGTGCCCAAGGAGACTGGCGCTGCCGCTGAGCTCCTAAAACTTGCAGTGGCTGTAAAGACTCCTGAAGACATACTGTATCCCAAAAGGGAGAGGAAGAGGTGAGCATAACGATATAATAACTAGTTCCAATGGAGAATAACATGCGTTTCACAGGGTGGAGATTGTGGGCGACCGCCAGCTAGCGATTCCCGAGGACAGTAGCCACCCAAACTGGAACTCCACCGTTTGCCATTCCTACTCCGACAGCAGGGTGCTGGTTGGCGGATTGCCACAGGCCCAGGTGCTCACCAACGCCATCGAGATTCAGACGTTTCCCAAGCAGATCGAGGATGCCCTGGCCAGTCAGCAGCTGCCCAGTTCCATAGACAAGAACGTCCGACATGCGGTTGCAGCTGCCCACGTGCTCGATGCGGAGCAGGTGAAGCTGCCCAAGGTAAGGTTGCCGGAGCGACCGAATTTTAACCTTCCCCGTCCCTACGGCATTTCCCACGGAAGAGTCAAGTGAGTGAGATCTCCAAGCTGCTTATTTGTGTCGTAAATAATGGTTATTTCCATTACAGTCGCCTTCTGGTGAACAAACTCCTGCAAGAGGTTGAAAAACTAGCAGGACGTAAGGTTTCCGTGACAAGAAAGCTCATCGATAATGCCTCCTTCAAGACCTCTCTGACTAAGGACGGTGATCTGCTTGGCTTTGCTGTCAGTGCCGAAAAGGTGATATTCGCCAATCGAGGCATTGAGGGCATTAAGGGCAAGTTTGAGGGAAGCCTTCCAGATCTTTACCCCATGAAGAGCACCATTTCGATACCAAAAAACCACATTTATCTAACAGATAATGTGTACCGTGAGTTTTGCAAACAAAACTATATGTCTTAGCAATACTAATCTTATTATTACAGCCCTGCGAAACGATGTGAACTGCTCCCATCCCCACACGATATTCACGGTCTTCAATAAACACCTGGTTGGCAATGCCCATGGCTCGGAGGTTACAACATCTCAGCTCCAAGCGAGGACTCTGATCAAGGCATTCGTTGTGGCTGCGGCACGAGCCAGGCAATTGCATGGTCCATCCGTGCAGGGTGCTCTTCCCAAGCCTATTGTTGTGCAGAGTGTTCAGACCGACGGACGGACGTTTCACTTTGGAGTTCTGCAGCTGAATACCTTGGATATTGGCGCTGATAGCTCAACGAAGAACTACTGGTTCCATAGGCAGAACTTTGATTTGTTTTCCGAATGCAAGTATGAGGCGGGAAGGACGCATTTGGAGAATTACAATGGCGATGTCTTCCGCGTACTGAATGCCTTTTATAACAATTCTTAAAAAATAAATGATATTGTTTACCAAGTAGTTGTAATGAAGATATTTTGTTTGGGAATTAATAATAATTCGCTAAAACGCCAGCACTATCGACTATTCCCGGATGTAAATCTATGAATTACCTTTCGCCTTGTCATTCATTGTTATCCGTTCGCCGATATCCCAGCTCCCCATTCCCCAAGAAAACAATCGACTCCATGGAAACGCGGCTGCACTCAATTGTTTATGCATCGATGTATTGACTGCTAATAGAGAGACTTTCGCAGAGTTTTTCCACCCACACACGTTGAAAGTTTAAAAGGGCAAAAAACGAAATCGGTGCCATGTTGAATCGGCTAAAGCAAAGCACCAGCTCCAACAATAGCGGCACATCCTCGGAAACCAGCGAGACGCAAAGTGTGGATGACCAGCAGGGCACTTCGCAGGCGAACGTTCGTGTGGGTGTTGCATCATTGAACAGGTAAAGGATTACATTTTAAATTGTTAAATTACATTAAATTCTGGTAAACATTTAGAGCCAAAACCAGTTGGAAACGCATGAAAGATCTGGCTGCCGACAAGGAAAAGGAAAAGGACACCAATGAAGCTAAGCGTCCGCCCTGGCGAGCGGTTAGCGTTTCGACGCTCACCAAGCCGGATAAAAGTGCCCTGCTTCGGGCCAAGCTACTGGATGCTTCCAGGTTATATTTCTATATAATTTTAAACCAATAAGATACTACTCCTTACTTTAGACGGCTAAGAGCAGGCAAGTCCAATGTGGGCCTCCAAACGGACTTTGTGCCCACCAAGCTTATGAAGGAGGCGAGTTTTGGCGTGCAAAAAGATCTGATTATGCACAGGGACATAGGCATTCTCACCGATGGCCAACTTTCCAAAAGAAAGGATAGCGATAAGTGTGAGTTTGGTCAATGGATATTCCCATAGCTTTGGTTAAAGCAAATATACTTGCAGATGTCCTTACCTATTCCATGTCCCAAATGACCGACATTGTGGCTACGGTGACGCGTCAAACACAGACGCTGCTGCCCAAGGCCTACAACAAGGATCTAATCAACTCCTATCTGACATCCGATGAAGAGGGAGGCGTCATTATTTCCGATGTGGAAAAGCGACTGGGTGATCAGATTGCCAAGATACGGAAATTAAACCTCGACAAATCTGGCAGCCAGCAGACAACGAAAAGCAAAGCTCACCTGGCTCCCACCTTGGCCTCCTGGCATTTCGATGACGAAGCGGTGGAAATGGAATCGGACCGACACTTTATACCCTACATTATCGAGTCGTACAAGCCGTGGCGCAGCTTCGTTCCGTTTCCCTTCCGTCTGCGGGGTAACACACTGATTGGCACCCAGAAGATAGATTGGTATGCCCTGCTGCAGTCCATCGACGATCTGATCAAGGAGTCCAACAACCTGGTGGATAAGCTGGAACAGATAATGTTAGAGAACCGAGTGCATCGCAAGTCGGTGATGGGTAAACTGGAGAAAATCCCAAAGTTTCAGCCGAGAGCCTTTACAACTCCTTCGGAGCAATGGTTGCCACTGATTGAGCAGCAGGAGAAGCAACTACAACTTATGTTGACCACCAACGAGGCCAGCTACGAGGTCGGCGAGTAGGAAAATTAAATGATACCCACAGAAATACCTAGTTCAGAGAGCAAGGTCTCGCTGTTCTAGAGATATAAGTAGTGATTTATTTTAATTTCAAAGTCAGATGAATAGCAAGGTTAATGGCCTTAGGCCTTCAATGAAAAGCATGTTGAACCACGCCTTTTAAACGCACAGTTAAATAAAGGCAACACAATAGAGTTTATTTAAATGTTGAATAATATTGGGTTTTAAGGGTATTTAACTTGTAACAAATGATGGCCCAAACTATGCCTTCTTTTCTCGTGGAATGCCAGAAGACTTGCCTTTTCCTTGGGCATTTTTCTTTGGCATAAGCTTCATCAGGATTTCCGTGGCAGATTTACTATCCAGAGGACAATTGGAGTACACATCCTCACAAGCTCTGTCATTGGCTCGCTTGCCATGTTCCAAAGCCTCCTTTATGGCCGTGCCATCTAGCAGGTAATCCACAAGGGCATTTCTGCAAAGAAATATATATTTAAAAAGAGGTAATACCTATAGCTCTAGTAAAATAATTATTACTTACTCCGACAGCATGTGTATAAACTCATCCATCTGATCGGAGGACCCTATCTTCATATTGTACTCCGTGGAGCGAACATAACCGCAGACCGCTCGCTGCATGCAGCTCGTTGAGTCAATGTTGTTCTGGCCCAGGACATCGTCGATTTTGTTTATCATGCTGCTAAAAGGTGTCAGGTCATTGTCCTCACCTGTGGATATTCGAATACGAAATACATTCTGCTTGACTAGCTGGAAAAACACGACCTACTTCGACCATAACCGCCATAGCCACCGCCGTGGAAGGCTGACAGAATTTTGGGTATCAGTATGATGGCTCCAATGCCCACCAGAGTGCCCAAGACCACGCCGCCCAGATCGAGTTTAATGGGATTGTAGGCGGAAAGGCCAGTGCCGCCGGGATAGCCCTGTGCACAGATTAATTTGTAAGCTATTATAGGCTATATCTTAAAGACATTCACACACGTTGAGAGATCCATATCCGGTGGTGTATCCCAGGCGCTCCAATCTATCTTTGGTGGAAGCTGTCTGCGGTTCACTGGGCTGCGTCTTGTTTTCGTTGAAGTAAGAACGATCTCGCTGCCCCTTGTCCGCATAGAACCTTGATAGACCGGGCAAGTATAAGTATTATTTCGGATTGTATTATAGTTCCTTACTTATGGCTCTCCTCGTATTTGGGAATGGCATTGGCATAGGTCAGCAACACCATAACTCCCAGCAACTGCAATATGACAAGGTAATTTATATTCATCCTGATTGTTGGTAGTATCCTTGTGGCTTTCGAAGTGTTTTTCTTGATAGTCTCGGTCGCGGTTTCAGCGTCAAACTAATATTTCAAATGGCACAAACTCCACTATTTATAGGAGTTATAGGAGGACCGAAAAAATAAAATGCGAGCAATTTGTTCAAATTACAAAATGTCAAGCCAACGTACAGATTTGAATGCCGTTTATGCCGGGTATATTTGGGAAAAGTGAGGAAAGAAACCCATTCTACCACGACGACTGAGCAGGTGTTTGTAACCATATAGGCACTTATGTGCCGGGCCTGCCGCTGAGCAGGAGCATCATTGTATTTATGTCGCTGTAATGCGCAATTTTCATTGCATACTCAATTATTTAACGAAATTATCGCAGCAAACGAAATGCCAAAAAAAAACCACGCTTTGTGGGTGGAAAAATTGAGCAGCCATGCAGTGGAAAATATATATATACATATGTACTATATATTTGTATCGAAATCGCGACTCAAAGTTGGAGACACATGGAAGTGTTTGCACCTGCGAGACTTGCATCATTATGAGGGGCACCCGAGCAAGAGATTTCTGGTATTAAGTCACTGACTTTTCGTCGGATCTTCTTTTTGGTAAATATTCGAAACAACCTCGACTATATATGGGTTTTAATTTTTTCAACACCAAATACATTGGATAAAATCTATGACGTATTTAGGGTTATTTATTTGGATCACAAGATTTTTCCTACTGAAAAAATTTATATTTTTAAAATATAGTTACTGAAATCAGCAATTGATATGAGCAACTGATGATTAATGTTTGTATCTTAATTGTAAATAATAATTTAAGATAATAAAGATGTGAAGAGATCGAGTTTAAATTACCTTGGCTTTCAAATCCATTTCAAAACAAATATTTCTTGAAATTCGTCAAGGTTTGCATTCGATATCTTGATTCTGTGAGTATGTTCTGGAATATTTGTACCATATAAAGATAACTTAAGCATAAATGTTTTATTTGACCTCCATCCGGGTCTGTTCGAATTAATTTTCAATTAATTTTAGTTAGTAGCCCATTAATACCTTCTATAAATCACACAAATAGTTTATTAATTAAAATCTATAGATAATATTTCATCAAGTTTTCGACGCCATTTAAAGGTGAGAAAAATGTTGGCAATAAATCAAATATTTGTATAGATATACACATAAAGTGTGTATAGCCACTTAAGGTAATGATATATAGAATGCCTATAATAAAATTAATGATGCGGCACAGGAACTAATTATTCTTCATTTATACATACTTCAAATCGAAATATTGTACTATTATTAGAATTAAAATTAAAAATTGTAGTAACTAATAAAGAATTACTTGCAAATGCTAATTAAACTGTAAAAATAATCAAATATGTTAGCATTGATTTACATTTTATGATATGTTTGATCATATCTACTATTTGCGTTGCAAATTTACATTTCTCATGTTTTTATTATTTCTATTTTATTATTTTCATAATTAACTGCCCCTTCTTAGTTTGTTTTTTGATTTTATAAGGTGTTTTTACTATTTAATTTTGAGTTTAAAGACCTTTTCAGTACTTCTTCTATACAATTCCTTCGCAAACTTTAGCTTTTTGTCTTGTATTATCTTTAATAGTCCAAGAAACTGAAAGATTTGAGTATTTAAAGGATTTTTTGTTTATTAAGAACCCTTAAAGATTGAAGACTCGCTTTCTTAACAAAATAAAATAACAAATACATTCTATTCCCCCGTTTATATGTTATCCTGAAACGCTTATTTTTCCAAGACAAATATTTGTTGAAATTAAAATGTGTGTTTACTCTTAATTGACACAAAGAAATCATTAAAATTCGGAGACACTGCTCAATGGCATATTTGTTCTCCGATTAGTGTGATTTTGGCAGCCTTGAAATTACGAGTCATTCATTGCCTCTCGTTAAGGTTAATGTCATAAAGAATTTGCTTTTCTGACTTTCTGCCATGGTTTTTTTTGCTGCTGTTGTTGTTGTTGTTTGTTTATGTACAAGAGCCAGAAACCTACACAGGCGATCTAATATGTGGCTATGCGATGATGTGCAGTTTATTTATATGCTAACAAATACATGTTAGCCTAGCCGCCTTTTTGTAAGCGTATGAGTAATATCTCTGGCCTCAAATCTGTTGGAAAACAGCATTTATTTTTATCTTATTTTGTTTAATTATTATTTTCCAGATATATCTGTGTCCGGTTCGGTCCGCAGGTGATATTCACTCGCATAAATTGCTGGCCAGGATTTTAATCTTAAAGCTCATTTATTTTATTATTTGAGTGCCAAGAGTTTGCGATGATATTAAAGTTTGTTTGAATGTCTCTTAATTGTTTAGCCAAAAGTTTAGTTTGCTGATTTTGATCAGGCGATGAGAATAACCATTGATGACGTCTTAAAAACCACAAAAACACATTTTTTTTGTATAACCCTTAATATAACATAGCCTCAAATGTTAGCACAGGAAACTAATTTTAGCATCTTTAATGTTTACAATAAACTGTTGAACAATATTTATGTTTTTGTTTATTATTGAATTTTAAACTGGGGGAAATATTTCTCATTTCTTGCAAAAATGTTGCCAAGAATTGGAAAATGTATATACATGTACCATATTTTGGTATTCTGATATCTACAACAAAATAAAGGGTCTGTATTTATAATTGAATATGTAGGAAAAAGTTTAAAATGTACCATAATTATTCAAGATATTCAAAAGTGCTGCCAAGAATTTGCAAATTAATACATCATTCGAATGAGACAAAAAACTAGGCAAAAAGGGTTTGTGTAAATGTTAATAATTGATTTTAAATTAGTATTTATGATGTTTTCTATAATTTAGATATATTTTATGATACGTTTTTGTGAAACTAATAGTTAATATATGTAGATTAATAAGTAACTTAATGGTTCTCTCGGGAAACACACACAAAAACAAACATTTGCAAGTTGCAAAAATAGAAAATGCTGGAAGCAAATACCTGAAATGAATCACTTTCTAAAAGGGCTACTTTATTCCGTGATCAAAGATCGATGTACATATGTATATAGGCCTTTCCCCCAACACAAACATACAAACTGACGTATGAAAAGTGTTGGCTTTATGTAAACAGAAATTGCTCGCTCTTTTTTTCGCCGAGAGATGTCAATGTTTCTTAATTCCAAAAATAAGTTTATTTGGGAGATGGAAAGAAAAAGAGGTGCCGTCTAAAACAGAGCTAGCGAGAGAGAGAACGAGAGCAAGAATGAAGGCTGTGAAAATTTTGAAAATCAAAAAAAATTATAAGCAAGTGCTCCGGACGATTCTCGGGCAGATCAACTCGAACGGGCGTCAAGTGAACAACACGCAACGACGACAATTCCGAACCAAATCCAACGAAATATTCAAATTCTAATTCTAATTCCACAAAAAGGCATCGCTTGAAAGAAAAAAAAACGCAAAAATGGTTTACGAAAGTGGATTTACAACTCGCAGAACGTACACCTCGAGGCCGGTGACGACTTCTTACGCCGTTACGGTAAGCCCCACCTCCATCGCCATAAACTTTGTTACTTGACATACGGTAGTGTGGTTTTTCCTTGATAAATCCTTTTTAAATCTGTGAAATATATCTGTGCGTACACGATTTCGAAATTCCAAATTCAACTCTTAACTTTATTATTGAGTGGCAAACTGTACGGAAACGCTGCGGATAAATTTGACAAATTTAAAGGCAGTTAGCTAATCGAATATGTAGTAAAAAAAAAAATAAATTAAAAACGAAAAAAAAAAGAAATTCAGTTTTAAGCGCTTGTGTCCCACTTGCTGTACTCAATGGTTTCATATTTGGCAAGCGAACAGATGAATTTTGAAAAGAAATTGAAACACGTTTGAATGCAAAGTGTCTACCAATCTATGAATATCGTATCCAACTTACAGTATATAACTTAGAATTATTACACTCTAGACAATATTTTACGATCAATGGGATCTGTGTATATAAAAGCGGGCCTGCAAGGACATAAATATATTCTACTTTTTTTGCGGGGCTCTGTGTGCCACATTTGTGTGTGTAGTTAATCATAAACATAAACTTATTTCTAACAATTTAATCGCTCTCATAATGGTCTCTTGTATTATAAATGTGATATATGTGCAGCTTAACCGTAATACTTGCCAGATCAGACCCCCAATTAAATAAATATATGTACATATGACATGATTATGCGAGTGTTGAAGCTCACTGAAGGCATTGCAATTCTCGGGAGGTCGTGGGAATTATAATTTTTCCTAAATTTATGGCAGCCCCATGCTGATGATGATGATCTTCATATCTCTTTTCGGATATTCGTGTTTACTCATCTCCCCAAAGAAATATATAAAGCGCGAATATACACATTTTCAGAATTCAGCGGAGGAGGCCGAAACATTTCTCTATCTTAATTTATTATTATTTACAAAAAGCGCTGAGGTCCGTCCGGCTGGGGCGTACTGGTGCCCAAAAATGTTTAGCATATAGCATATATAGAGGAGTGGAATTCCAAACACATGCGAATTCCCAAATGAAACCCATACAGGCGAAACTCTCTCGGCCGGATCCGTTCGTGGTGGCTCTGGTTCTGCCGATTTGTATCTGTGTAATACTAGATGCGCGCGCATTTCGCTCTTCGCTAGTCCTAAAAATATCTTTCCGATTTCCATAATATATTCAAATAAACCGTAGATGCTATGGGAGGGAACCAGCAGCAATAAAATAACAACAACTCGGCCGTTTTTCAAAACCCAAAAATTAAAAAAAAAAAAAAAAGAAAACACTAGAAGCAGATAAATGTTGAAAAAACAAAAGACCGATTTTTCAGTCGGTATTAATGAGAGTGATGATAATCCAAGGCGAGGATAAATATGTACATCAAGTGCTTAATAATCGCCATTCTGTGTGGACACACGAAGAGCGTTTTTTAGCTCTCTATTTAAATACTTGTTTTTAATGACGAAAAGGAGGGCTATGATGTCATGGATGTTGCTTGTTTTTCAGGGCTAGTGTTTAGGCTACTTAAGCTTCCTTAAATATTAACTTGGCTATTGTATTTTTGTACATAAATATATATATGTTTGCTGTTTGTGTTGGAACTTAATGCTGCGAGTGTATCCATAATGCTCCCAATGCACATATTACTTACAACCACACTACGTCGTATCAATATGCATATTTACATAAGTATGTGTATGTAGACATGGGGTGGACCTACTTCAATTTTTATAAATTTAATAAAGAAACCAAAATCAAATTAATTTTTTAAGTTGAGATAACACTGCGTATGCGTGATATTAGAACAAAAAATGTCATATCTTCTCTAAAAACTCTTTTAAACTTGTAAAATACTTTACTATTAAATAGTTTCAGTAATTCTAAACATTTATCCAATATATTTTCATATTTTCCATAAATTTAAACTACGTTCTTAATAACAAATTAGTATTTTTCTCATCTTTATTAAAGTTTAGAACGGTTTTGAGTTTTTCTAAAGATATATTACAAATATATTTCAGTTTTTCTCACAAATTTAAACAAGCTTCTTAGTAAAAAACAATATATTTCCAATTTAAATCAAATTTACCAAAGGTTTTAGTTATTTGTTGTATTTATAAGCCATGCAAGGTCCATCCTATTCTACACTTACATATGTAAATACGCAACTTGTGTCATAATGTAAGGATTTTCTGTATATATTGGATATCGCTTGACCCAACCAGCACAAGGATAACTATAACTATAACCGATCTCGAAGCTGTATATAAAAAAGCCCGCCTCAGCCCCAGCCCCCCAACCCAAGAGTGTACATATGAGTCCCCCACGGCACCGCCACGTTGAGTCCCGCAGCACCGCCGCCAGATCTGGCCAAGATCTCTCCCTAACCGCGTTTAACCAACTCCGGCTGTCCCAGAAATTAAATCGAAATTTGTGGAATTTTGGGCTTTGCAGAGAACGAACCAGAGAACACCAATTGACTGGGAGAAAGTTCCGTTCGTGCCGCGTCCGTCGCTCATCTCGGATCCGGTGACCGCCTTTGGCGTCCGTCGGCCCGATCATGAGCGTCGCAAGCGCTCGATCCTCGATCCGATCAACCGGGCGGCCATCAAGCCCAACTATCGGCTGGCCTATGAGCCCATCGAGCCGTACGTGTCCACGCGGGACAAGAATCGCGAACGCATCCTGGGTATGGTGCGTCAGCACATCGACACCGTGGAGGCGGGTGGCAACACAGCTGCCCGCACCTTCCGGGATAGCCTGGACTCTCAGCTGCCGCGGCTGCACCGGGCTGTGTCCGAGAGCCTGCCGGTGCGGAGGGAGACCTACCGCAATGAGAAATCGGGCGCGATGGTCACCAAGTACTCCTACTAGGACCGGTTCTACTTTCTTTACTTGTTATATATAGTTATGCTTTTACCCCGAACACAATCGAACGAATCCAAGTTTCAGCTAAGAACAAATAACAAATTAAAATCGACAAACAAATAAAAAAAACCGAAAAATTACACAAAAACACTGATAGGACTTTGTTTAGTTTTAGCCATAAAACCCTGTGTGTTAACCCACTTTAATCCATTTGTACACGTTCTTGGTCTACGCAGAGAAGGGATCTGCTGAGTTATGTTTCTGATTCTCGAAAATATCAAGCAGCTTATAATTATTTTAATATTAAATTGAACTAAGATCACTTAGAAATTCGCTCTGCTAGAGAATGATATTTAATCAAACTAACAATGGTTTTTCCTCTGTATCTGTAAACCGTATCTAACGTATCACAACTCCATAGTATCATAGAATCATAGAATCATAGCATTATGTGTGCCTAGATGAACTCTAAAGTCAAACATTCGAACATGTTTCAATTTCCCTGTTTTTGAGAGTCGCCTTGCGTTATTTTTGGACCGTTGCCTACAGCAGATAGGAGATCGCGAAGGAGCTTTAACGTACCTTTAAATTGATTGATGCTTGTGTTGCCAATGCCCCCCAAAAATGCCAAATGCCAAATGCCAAACATTTTCAATATATCAAATATCAAATCGGAATTTATAGACTCCACGCTTAGACCTGTGCACGGACAGACCTGGCTCGCACCGCAGCCGCGCCTCCTCGGACTACTCGTACACCTCGAAGTCGTCTGTGGAGAAGAACAGCTACGATTCGAGCAACCCGCACTCGTACCGCCCGGAGCGATCCACATACACCTCGACCGTTGAGAAAACCTCGCGCAGCGGTCCCGGCGGCTCGTACAACTATAGCACCGAGCGGACCAGCACCACTGGCGCCGGACCCGGCGGCTACAGCTACTCGTCGACCACATCCGGCAACCTGCCGGGCGGCACCAAGTACCGTCACTTCTCCTACCACGTTTAGGATAACGAACTGCCGCTGCTGATGCTCTCCAGTTCTCCGGTGCTTTGAATGTTTTCGGTGCCCACTAATACGTCATTGTTTCGAATATATATATATATATCTATACTATATCCTTCGAATAATCCACCTAACCACCGCTAACCTTGAGTGCCTATATGTATACGATGCTCGAATTCAGATGATGTAAATGTTTTGACTTGGACTAATCACCACTAATGACCACATAGATCCCCGCATATAGACTAGTACCACCTTTTCTATGTATTTGCCAAAAACAACCTTCAAGCAGTCATGTTAAAACATATTTGTGATACAATAAAATAAACACGGTCTTATCTCAAATAAAACCCTAGCCTTACTTTACTTGAGTCGCGTTCAGGAGTCAGATACGATATTCATACGGAAGACATATTACACAAAGTAGGGAATGAAACAGTCTAGATGACAATATCATGCCGTTTTGTCAAGGAATATGAGAGAGTTGTCATATTTTTTGGTTTAAAAACATCAATTGCCTTTGTTTGTATTACTTTCAGTACCCGACGGTCTCGAAAGTATCTCGTGTAAGTATTTGCATTTCATCGCGTCCGCACACCTCGTCTGTCATCCATATCTATCTATGGTCTCACAACTTATTCTTTTCCATTGACTATAATCACACTGTTCCATCACATACATCACATCATCGTCACTGGAAGCCGACCCGGTTAGTAGTAAGCCCCATAGTCTTATGTAGTTTGTAGTCCAAGAAGATCCCTAAAAAGAGCCTTAAACTGGGTTAGTGTCAATACTCGACATTATAGGTAATGTTGACTTTAAATTATAGATTATTAAATAGTGTAGGGCATAAATTAAGGGATAACGATAATCTTTTTATTCCAAATTTTCAAAACTTAGTCTTTAACGTTCTCATTTCTTTTATGAAAGTCAAGAAAAATTATAGCTTTTCTCATTTAACACTTATCGATATTTGTATTGTCTTTTATTGAATAGATACTTTGATTTCTGTGAATAAGGATTGATAGTTCTTGTAAAGGGCTTGAGTTCATTCAACCATGAAACTCCAGAGCTTTCGTAGGATGTATTCTATTTAAGTAAAGAATTGGTTTTTATTTATTGATATTTCTATCGCTGTTTAGCGAATAAATACTTGGAACTATCTGCATATAGTTATCCTTTTATCAAATGGGGTTCGAATTCATTCAACCATCATTCATCATGAAAACTCACCTACTGAGTTAACCATTATCTCTATAATTCTGTTTCTGTTTCTGTTAATAGTTAAACTTTTATTTTCATTACTGGCTTCCTCATTGCGATAACGATAACGATTTCATAGCCAAATCCTTCTCATTCGATGTTGCGTTAATTTTGAAACTGTTGACAAATATAGGTATACAAGTCGAGTTACCCCATCTACTCGAGCTACTCGGTGCCCAGGCGCGTGGTCACCGGCACCCGTGTGCTGACCTCGCCCATCCGTGTGGTGACCTCGCCCACCCGCGTGGTGTCCCGGGTTATCTCCTCACCGTCGCCAGTTCGCGTTGTCCGCACGACGACCCGAGTGATTTCATCGCCGGAGCGCACCACTTACTCGTACACTTCGCCATCGACCTACTACAGCCCCACCTACTTGCCATCGACCTACACTTCGACCTACATCCCGACCTCGTACACCACTTACACGCCGTCCTACTACTACAGCCCGACCACGGTCACCCGGGTGTACGCCCCCGCCCGTTCGCTATCCCCGCTGAGGATCACCACCTCGCCGGTTAGGATCACGACCTCCCCGGCCCGCCCAGTGCCCTCCTATCTGAAGAGGCTGCCGCCAGGATACGGTGCTCGTGCCCTTACCAATTACCTCAATACCGAACCCTTCACCGTAAGTTGGTCTGCCTAAGTAAGGCTATCTTAGCCTGCTAGCTTGCGTAGCCGTAGCTGTAGCCAACGCCGAGTTCGTTATGCCAGAGAATGTTCTCGGATCCCTTCTAACGCAGAGTCCCCATTGCAGACCTTCTCTGAGGAAACAAGCCGGATTCGCAATCGCGCGCAATCTCTGATTCGTGACTTGCATACTCCCGTGGTGCGCCGTGCTCGCAGCTGCACACCCTTCCCAGTCACCGGGTAAGTAGTTACCTTATAATATAATATATAATTAAATCAGGAGAGAATTTAGTTGTTTTTTTATATATATTTGGCAGAAGAAGTGAAGGTCGTCAGAGCGTTTTTACTTCTTCTGTCTTTTTACCCTTGATTTTTGTATATATAAGTCAGTCAAGGTTAAATATAGACTATATTATTATTTACCATAAATATATTTATCATTATGAGGCGTAAAACGCTATGTGACCTTGCGCACTTGGCGGATGAGTAATATTTTACAGGCACTTTGGTAATTATCACTCATACGACATGTGTGCCCCATTAAATGTGGCGAAAACTAGTCTGAACCTCTTAGCTGATATTAAGGGGAAAATTCGTCTTGAAAACAACAATATATATAATTTTGAAAGTTTTTTATATCCAAAAAACAATCATTTCTATAATTATATATGTACAAATAAGATTTAAATGATATTTTGGGTACATATTTGTTCTTAAAAACAAAAATCTGTATGAAGTATAAGCTATTGTATACCCATTATTTATTAATAAAAAATATATCTTATAGTTACACCTATGAGCCGACATCGCAACTTGCTTTGGACGCTTATGTGGCCCGTGTCACAAACCCCGTTCGTCATATTGCCAAGGAGGTTCACAATATCTCGCATTATCCCCGGCCAGCTGTTAAATATGTTGGTGAGTTGCCTTCCGATATGGTGCGCGACTATGGCACTATGTATTCAGTTCATCATTGTGGTTAGATACCCTTAATTATACTGTACAGTGAATAGCTATTAAATTCCGTATTTTTTAAATAATTTAAAATAACAAAAGGTAAAAGTCATCTTGCATCAGTAAGGATTTGCGGTGACAAGGCCTATAATATTAGGAGTCCCAAGTACGATTCGGACAAAGTTCGAACTGATATTAACCTCTTGTCCTGGTACCTTAGACATCCCACTTGGAAGAGTGATAAGAAAACGAAGGAAGGTAAGTACTGTTCATTTTTGTTATATGACGCTTGAATATGACACCTGTATATATATATCACTCAAGCATATATGTAATTGATGTTGCCGCCAAAAAAACGAGTACCATTTATTGAGAGATGCAAATAAGGACAAGGATTTGAGCGTTTTTTTTTTCTCGTTGGTAATAATAATTATAAAATTAAAGAAAACCTTAAAGAATTATATCTACAAAACAGAAATGGACCAGAGTTAAGGATACACTCTCCATTCATATATCCATAACATAAACACTTGAATATTTTGTCACACTCTACTTATTTACTTCTTCGATTTATACTCCAGATCTCACATCCATGACAGACTCTAAAATATATTTAAAAGAATGATAAAGCACCCAAGGCTTTAATTAAAAAAAAAAGAAACAAATAGTATGATATTCGTTATAGACTTTTCGGTATATAATTATTTTTTACTTGTCCAAATTATATTCTTCCCGATCGGAAGCCCAGAACTCCCCCGAATATTAATACAGAATAATGTTTGAAGCCGGTGCCATAGAAAGTTGACTTAATTTATTCATTTGTAACTAACTTACATATTTGGTTGCTGCATCCTGAATTGTTCAGTTCATTGTATTTCACTAACGTTATACGTTTTATGATTGATTGATTCTTTCCAGTTGAAGCTGTTGAAGTTGAGGCCTAAATGATAACATGCCTGATTTTTGTATGGACATACACTTCTCTTTCTTAAATAAACCAATCTAAAAGACTTTCTTTTGCGTGTGGTAGACACTTAGCCGATATCTACAAGATGAACACTTGATATCGACGCACTCTGGCGCTTTCACTACTCAGACTAATACTTACACTCAGTCAGATCAGATCGAATAAAATATAATAATCTAAATAATAATAATAATGAAGAAATTCAGCGCATCACTTGTGATACTAACCCTTTTTCATGTGACTTACCAAAATGTAGATACTTCTTCATTCTCTTTCAATTTGTTGTAACTTAGGTGTCGCCGATATATATTAGCTGACTATTAAATGTTTTATTATCGCGTTCATTGATTTAAAAAGAAATATATAAATATTACCTCATGTGCATAACTTTTTTGGCATTTAAGATATAGACGTCGGCGCGAATTTGGTTAACCAATTATTATGTTATGTTCATGCATATGTAAACACATTTTTAGGGACATTTATTTACATATATCTATCAATATATTAATTTGTAAATACTGATCCAACACGATTCTTTTTATGGGTTCTGCTTAAGGGGATTCACAAGGGAATTGGGAAGTACTGGGCTAATTTTGTTGCTTTCTATTAATTGTAGTGGAAAAGCAAGAGAATATTTCATGTAAATAACATTTTTTGATGCTGACGAATGTAAATGACATTCTATTCACAATCCACAAAAACCTCGAGACCTCAGCTTGATTTATGTACTCTATATTTTTTGAATTTTGAGATGTATATATGTATGTATGCTTAACCCATTAACCACATTTTGGTTTACAACAAATCTTCACACCCAGAACTTTCTAAAAATTCCCATTAATGCCACACAATACTCTAAACCATTATTGGCGTCTACTGTATCTGCAATTTTACCTTGCCTCGTCTATAAGAAAACCACAATCAACTCTCGCCGTCCCGAAGAGTAAGTATTATTATCTGTAAGTGATAAATCTGAGTTTACAGCGAAGTTAAGGATCAATAATAAATTAATTGGGGAGAAAGTTGAAATACATCTCCGGTGTGGTTGTGCTCGTTGTGACAAGCTTTCAATTTCAGATGCCGAGTTGGATCCTAACCGTCCAACTAGGAAATTTTCTGCCCCTAGGCCCCTGGAGGATCCCGTCGACTTGGAGAGCAAGGAAAAGCAGCGTCTCCGCCAGGAGCGTCTCCTAACGGTCAACGAGGAGGCCCTGGACGAGCTGGACCAGGAGAAGAAGCGCGCCCAGAAGGCTGATGAGGCCAAGCGTCGGGAGGAGAGGTGAGCAGTTCTCCTTGGCTAATCTGGAAAGGTCAATTCAAGTTTTAATATTTCTTAAAGGGCTCTGAAGGAGGAGCGCGAACGCTTGGCTGCTGAGGCCGAGCAAAAGGCTGCTGCCAAGGCCAAGAAGGCTGCTGAAGAGGCTGCCGCCGATGAGGCTCGTCAAGCGGAAGTGGCCGCCCAAAAGGCGGCAGCAGATGCTGCTCAGAAGGCTGCCGAGGAAGCCGCTCTTAAAGCAGCTGAGGAAGCTGCCGCTGTCAAGGCTGCCGAGGAAGCTGCTGCTCTTAAGGCCGCCCAGGAAGCTGCCGCTGTCAAGGCTGCCGAGGAAGCTGCCGCTTTAAAGGCAGCCGAGGAAGCTGCTGCTCTTAAGGCAGCTGAGGAGGCTGCTGCTCTTAAAGCAGCCGAGGAAGCTGCTGCTCTCAAAGCCGCCGAAGAAGCTGCCGCCGAGGAAGCTGCTGCCCTTAAAGCCGCCGAGGAAGCTGCCGCTCTTCAAGCAGCCGAGGAGGCTCGTGCCGCCGAAGAATCCCGCCTAGAGGAGGAGCAGCGCCAGCGTGAGCAGGAGCTGGCTCGCCTGGCGGAGATCGAGAAGGAGGACGACACCGAACTGGCCCGTCAGGCCGCCGAGCTGGCCGAGATCGCCCGCCAGGAAAACGAGCTTGCGGCCCAAGAGCTACAGGCCATCCAGAAGGGTGAGAATGATGTCGATGCCACCGAGCCTCTGGTCGAGGAGCCTGCAACGCCCATCGACGAGCAGGAACCGGTCATTGAGCTGAGCTCCAACGTTGAGGATGCCCCCGCCGGTGGCGACAGCTACGTGGAGCCAGAGGAGGGTGATGAGGAGGAGGAAGAGGAGGAGGAGGAATAGATACTAGACAATCATGAAGCTGTCATTAAAGTTAAACAAAAAGAAACAATAAAAATAATATAAAACGTACGCCTTTTCTTTGTATTTGCCAAAAACCTTCAAATATTCACATATTTCCTTTTTAAATAAATAGAATTTGCCTTTATTAAGTGATGCAATTAACAACTTTAAAATTTATTTGTACATTAAAATTCAATAGTTAAAAATGAGAGAACAGTAAAGGTAAAATACTTAAGCAGAGTTCCTAATTGGAAGATAATGAACGATTACAATGCACACTGAAATTAAACAAGTAAATCATAAATCAAAAACTTACTTTCCAATTTAATTCAAGCAACTTACCAATAAGCGTGCAGGTGAACATTGCAAATGTTGTATTGCAATAAGGTTGCAGCATAACTCCCATTAAGTTTGTGGCAGCAATGATTCCAAGACGTCCCATCGACATGCAAAAGCTAACTGCCTTTGATCTGGTTATAAAATTATAAAATTAATTAGCAAAGTATCAAAAATATATAAAGTCTTCCTTTAATACCTCAAATTAGTGGGCACAAGATCAACGATGGCTCCTATCATAATGGAAATAGAGAGTCCTGGCAGCAGTATGTAAAGGCAAAACAGGATCAGAACACCTGTGGGATTTCCCATAAAGTGTAGAAAGATTCCACTCAATGCAGCCACTGCCAACGCAGCTAAAAGGACATTCTTTCGACCCAAAGGATTCAGCAGAGTGCCCTGAATGGAAAATCCAATCAAGAACGCAAAGCCCACAATCAGGTTGTCAATATAGGTCTTGCTTGAGATGGGATCGGTGCAGTCCTAATATAAAAGAAAAGTATTTTAAAATTGAATGAATAAACAGCAAAATTAAAAAAACTAACCAGGATTTCTGTGACATTTTGTGGGGCTTCCACGGGAACGCTTAATATTTCGCACACTGTAGATGAGTTATTTTCGGCGCCGGATGATCGATTAACAATTTCTGGAAACCAAAGTTGCATGCCATTCGAGCTGAGAAAAAGTACAGAATATTGTATAAAAATATTATAATAATAATATAATAATACCTGAAAAACATCCCAAACAGTGCCAGATTACAAAGAATAAAGTTGAAGCCGTGTGGTTTGTGGAAGAGCGGAATAGTTGCTCGAACAATTTTGGACACAATACCGCAGCCCTGACTGTCGGACAACAAATTCTCCCCAGCTGGATCCTCCGATTTCAATGTGAACTCCTCGCAATCCAGGACCTCCTGAATGGGTTTTCCCCTGTTGAATTTACTGATCCAACCGACTGCTTCTATAGCCTCTTGGGTCTTATCCTGGGACAGCAATAGTTTCGGGCTTTCGGGGTAATATAATAGCACTAAGCCTCCGATTAAACCGGGCAAAAGACTGACCAGTAACATTAATCGCCAAGGTCGGAACACGAAATCGCCCAAGGTGATTGCCCAATCCGAGGAAAGCACTAGCCAAGCCGTCGCTGGAAGATATAAAGGTTAGGTAATTAATTCAATTAAAGATACTCATTGTTACCTGGAACATATATCGCTGTAACGCTAACGAACATCGTCGAATAATTAATAGCCACTGCTCGATGTCGGGGTATGTTAAACTCACTCAAATATGCATAAAGTGCTGCTGAAACTCCACCCACACTGTGGGAATTGAAATTAAATAATGGGATGGTAATTTACTCTCAATATTTTCCTTACCTGATTCCAACAAGTAGGTTAATAATGTTAAATAGCCAGATGCTGGTGACGAACATCAGAACGAACTGCAGGGCGTTGCTGGCAAAGTTGCCGTAGAGCAGAACCTTGCGCCGCCCTATATCATCGCTGATGTATCCCCATATGTAGGTCGATAAGAAGATGCCTGTGACATGGAACATGGAAATTTACACTCCATTGTTCTCGATGTGAGACCGCCGACTCGGAGATCAACTCACCTGTAACACTAGCCGCCATCATCACGCCCTTTTCGGCCTGTGTTGTGTGGAATTCGCAGTGCGAGGCTATGACGATAATGCTCATCGCCTGCTGGGCAGCCACGGATGTAATTGTCAAGAGACCGCTGACCAGCAATAAAATCCATTGCGTTTTGCCATAACCTGGTGGCAAATACACTCATAAATCCAATCTTATCTCCATTGATTTGGATATATTACCGATTTTCTCCAAAACGGTGTCGTAGTCCCAGACATTGCGATTGAGGGTGTTGCTCTCCAGCGAGCTGTGCATCTTGACATTCCTCGGATATATAGTCAACTGGTCAGTCCGCTGGTGCAGCACCTGCTTTTAAGCCTTTGCATTGTATTCTAATAAGCCAGGGTAGAACATTGAGCGACATGTGAACCGCAAACCAGTTTTGAGATTAAGTCACTCGGGGTTTTGTTTCAATTTAAGCAATTTGCGAGAGATCTTAAGCACATCAATGAATTCGATTTTATATGCAAAACTGGTTGAGAGAGAAACCGACTTATGTTGTTTACTCAGTCTTAAATAATTGTCCGAAAAACGAATTGCAATTTATGCAAATATAGTTTAATGAAAAGAAAGTCTTTTCCAGAAAAGGTCTTGTAATTTTGAAGTATTTTCCCAGAATATCACAAAATCTGATAGTAAACTGGACTGGGAGTTTCAATATGATTGCGGATAGTGTATTTGGATCCATTGTAAAATCTTGTTTTCTTGAGGGCGTGTCAGCAATCTGCTCCGCTTGTCTGTTGCTTAATTAAACAAAAAGTACTTAACCCGAAGCCGCTTGAAGTTAATTAAAGTTTAGGTAATAATATAAAATCTAATTTGAATTTGTTATACAATTTACGTTCTAAGAGTTCTTGTGCTCTTAATTAAAATAAAAGCATTTAATGCATAAGTAAAAGTATACAAATATTTTTGTTGTGGTAAAAAGTATATTATATTTACTTAAAGGGTAGAAATCTAAAACTAATTAAACTATTTACATCAAAATAATCTCAGATGGGTAACAGCAACGTCAGGCCAGCACAAACTATAGTCAAAGAAAGTTAAGATATATGTTAACTCAGATTATAAGCTTGATTTCAAGCTTACTCACCCAAAACGAATCCAGAAAATACCCCAAAAGTCACCGAGCAATACGAGTCCAGGAGAACTCCGATGATATTGCTCCCGAATACGCTTCCAGTCCTTCCCAGCATCAGGCAAATGCAGACCGCTTTTCCACGCAAATGAGTGGGAACAAGATCCACAACAGCGCCACTCACTATGGAAACGCAGAGTCCTGGCAGGACCAAGTACAGGCAAAAGCAGACAACAATAGCCACTTCGTCCTTGATGAAGATTAAGATGACTGCACAGGCTCCAGCCAAGGCCAGGCCGATGGATATCGAAGCCTTACGACCGATTGTATTTAGAACCAAGCCCATCAGAATATAGCCCACAATTAAGGCGGAACCATAGGTAATTGTGTCTACGTAACTCTTGGTATTAATAGTGTCAACACAGGTCTGTAATTTAAAATGGATATAAATGCTTATAGTACTTGAAAAAAATAATATAAATAATTTCAAAATAAACTCATAAATATATAAATTAAAGGAGATTTACCTTATTGGCCGCATTTGCTTCCATCTGATCAATTGAAGCGTCTATAACTTCACAAACGGTCATTGAATCCTCGGCTTGATTCGAACCCAATCGATTTTGTATTTCCGGATACCAAAGTCCCATTCCCGAGGAGCTGTTCAAAAGATTTTATTTATTATTTATTGATTTAATACTAAATATATTAGTTCAACGCTTACCTAAAAAACAGGCCGCACATAATAGTGCAGCTAATAACAAAGTTGACCAGATGCGGTCTCTTTAGGAGCGGCAAAGTTTCCTTCCACATTTTCCTTATGGTGTCAAGGCTACAAAGAGAATCTTTAATTATTTACTTAACTAATTAATTAATTATACAAAACTTACGCAGACTTTGAGATAAGTAAAATATTATCCCCATCGTTGCTTGCTTCTGTTTTTAATTTTTGCACCTTAAATTCATGCAAGTGTTTGCCGGAATTCTTAACTGCAATCCAGTCGACAGCTGCAAAGGCCTCTTCGGTTTTATGCAAGGACATCAGGATTTTAGGACTCTCGGGCAGAGTCCACAGCATTATTGTGCCGATAATACCGGGAAGCATATAGCAAATGGTCAGCAATCGCCAAGGACGAAAAGAAAAGTCAGCCGTAATGTTCACGCTCCAATTCATAGACAATATCAGCCAGGCAGTGGCTGCAATGTCGTATTAACTCTAATTTAAATGTTTATGGGAGATCTAAGTAAATAATTACCTGGCACATAGACTGTGGAAATTCCCACAAACAGACTGGCATAATTAATGGCAATAGGCCGATGTCGTGGAGTGAAAAATTCACCTAGATATGCGTAGGTAGTTGAGGAAGCTCCAGCAATGCTAGTTAGGGGAAAATATGAATTTTTAATTATATTTAAATTAAGTTTGAAATAATAAAGATAGGAAAAATGCGGTTCAGGTTGGTTATGGTTCAGTACGAAACCGTCTAAATTACTTTACAAGATAATAAAGTTCTTTACACTGATAACAGTCTTCTTTTTGCAAACCTAATTAAAACCTTTTTTGTTTAATTAAAATATGAATCACGTGGCGGTACTTACAAAAATCCCACACCAAAACGAAGGAAGACATAGAACCAATAATTGGGAATCACTGTAGAACATAATGATATCACATTTCCGGTGATCGTTGTATATATCAATATCGGCCTACGACCTATCGTATCACTCAGGTAACCCCAGAAATATGATGAGCAGAAAATGCCTGCAAAATTCAGGTTGAAGCACGCATTAAATTTATAATCATGAAAACGTGAAATGTGAAAGATAAGTGTAATGCTGATGAAGATTAAAATAATTTAATTTTTTCTTTTGGGTTATTCTATAGGCGCAAAAAGTGCTCACTCACCGATGAAACTGGCAGCACTCATGATGGCTTTATCCATTGAATTCATTGCGAAATCACATTGGGACACGATGGTGATGTAGGACATGCCCATGGTCTCATTGATGACCATCATCAGCAGGAGTCCAGCCGCCAAAAGGACAATCCACTGTACTCGTCCAAATCCTTAAAGGGATTTATTTAAACACTTTTTAATTATTAAGAATGCCAATTTAATTAGAGTTGTTAACTACCGATTAATTGAAGAACTTCCTCGTATTCATGGCCAGCAATTTGTTCGCTATTTTCACCGCTTTTTGCACCGACCACCTTCGATCCCGATCTCTCGACGTCACCTTGTCGGGTTAATTCCGCACTCATTGTGATCTTTTTTAGATTTTAGTTAAACTTTCAATTTTCCGGCTTTCCCGAACCTGCGACAAACTAAAACTGAAGAAGACTCCGACTTGTAGTGCGTATAAAAGCAGTGGCAGCGACAGAATTTGATTCGGGTGCCAGAGGACGCCCCTAGATGTTGGGTTATCAGAAAGAACAATAAAGATAATTGAGGGTCTAGATGATATTCTGTTTATTTATCAAAGTGTATCACTCATTTGCTACGACTGTGAATCTTAAAAAGCGAAGAGCTCCCCCCGCTTCCCTTACGCTTGTCTCGTTTATTCCGTTTTTTCAATTCATTAGAGCAAATAATGCAAAGGTTGGCGCTGTCTTTGCTCGTCGTCAGCCAGGTATGCGACCAGGTGCTGCCATAAATTCATGTGTAATGACACTATTTAACACATTCTATCATTGTTAACAATTACGCAAGGTAGAAGAACATTTAAAAGTTTCCTAATATTTAAAATTAATTAAGAATCGTAGCTAGATTTTAAGGTAATTTGGCCTTGACTATCTACCATAAGGAGGGCAACAGAGCATTATCATAGGAGCTTACAAAAAATGTTATCCGACTTTTCAAATAAATTTATTGCTCGTAAAAATTATAAAAGTTATTTTAAAAAAATTCTTCCCACATCCCAAAGTAAACACTTTTTGTGTTAATCAGTGATCCTCCCGCAGGGCAGTAATTGTTGATGAATGCAATTAAGCGTGGACTTACTAACGGTAGCTACAGCTCTTTCACAAAAATTATTATGTTTAACTGTTTACTCTTTAATGTTTATGGTAATTAAGAGTGTGAAAACGGAATGCCACTTGGAGCTTACGGATATAAATCCAGGGGCCACATGTCGACATATCTGTTTGTTTGTGAGGAAGTTGACGTACGAGGAGACAGCACCTTCAAGCGACCCTATTGAGATTTACATGTAAAGTAACTAGTTGATTCATTCATATTTAAATGGAAGAAAATGTTAAGAAGTTAAATAAATTGGGTTAAACATTTAGTTTGGCTTAAAAAACTATACCTTGGGAAAAAACATACAAAGGTTAATTTTTTATTTTTGAACGTTTTTTACAACGTGGTTTTTTTTCTAATCATTTTCATTGAGACTTATCTATTGTGATCAAATATATAACAAAAATTTAAGCTTCCTATGACAACGTATTTTATAGTTCGATCAAATTTTAATTGCAAATTATCTAAACTTTAAATTTATACCAATTATTGTTATTATCGGAAGAAATTAAATTTGCAAGAGTATTTTGTTATTGTAAATGTTTTTATTACAAAAAGGTTTATCAAATACAACTTACAAATAAGTGCACTAAATTAATGTAAAGTTTAAATTAAGTTCTGACTTAATTCGAATAAAAACAAAAAAAGAGTACCTTTAATATATTATGAAAAATATCGATAGCTGAATATATCGTGTTAAAAAATACAGTAAACTATCAAGGAAACGAATGCCTTCGAATTAGATATTTATTATATACATTAAAAATTATATAAGTTAGAAATATTTTGTGAAGTTTTTTTTTTTCTTCCAACCTTGAACAATTTTACATTACCTATTTTATATATATATTTTTCTAATAAGTATTTGTATAATATGTATTCGTTTAATAATAACAAATAATGTCATTTAAAATTTAATTGTTAAAGTGAGAATATTAAGCAATAACTCACGCTCTGATTTGTACACTAAAAAGAGTGTTCCCTGTACCTATCGATAGCTCGTTCTATCGATATGCTGTTGACACGTCTAGTTTAGTTTATTTATTTGGTGACCAAAAATTGTTTCAGCAGCGATTTATGGCTGATTTTCAAGAGCAACTGCGACAATATCGCCAACAGAAGCGAAGGCAGGAGACCGTCGACAACTTCAAGACCAAACTGCGCAGATTCTGGATGTTGGGAACGGGAGCCAACAAGGATACCACCATCGAGGTACAACAGGTAAGTGGAAAACAAAACATATGGCAAGTAATATTACTAATACTACATTGTTTTAGGCCCCAACCACGACCAAGGTCCAAAGCATCGCGGAAGAATCCCCAGATGAGGCCGCTTTCTCCAGTGAAAATGAATTGGTGCCGGAGGAGAGTGGCGCCAGGTCCACAGATCACCATCACAAGGAAAACAATTGCCTGAAGTACACCCTCTGGGGTGTATACTTTTTGTTCTGGGTTACCCTATACGTGATAGCTATTGAGCTGAAGTTTGGATTGGTCTTTCTCATGTTCTCCGCCCTGTTTGGCATATATTTCAATACTCGAACGGGACCCAGAAATCGCAAGGAGATGAGTGCCTATAGTGTTTTCAACAAGAACTGCGAGAGCATCGATGGCACCCTGAAAGCGGAGCAATTTGAGAGAGAAATCCGCTATGGATCGGGCAGTGTTCGATAGGGATGGCTGCCAGTTATCCAAAGATATCTGTTATATAGATAATATAAACTAACAAATGTAATATATATAACTAGGTAAAGGGGTATGACAAATTCCAGGAGGAATGTGTTGTAGATACTTGTAACACTTTTGTATCTCAAAGTTTAGTTAAGAAAGATTTGGCTCTGTTAATAATATAAATCCCTCAACAAATCAAGCTTTTTGAACAAGCAAAATAAACTCTCTTTTAAACAGTAAGACAATCGAAACATTTATGCTTTTATTGGTAAAGTATAAATTCATTAATATATATTCTAAACTTTTTTCCACAACGAAAAATAAATTGAAGTCTTGAGCCTGTCACTTCAATTGCCTCAATGGGAATATCAATACATTGATTCTGTTTAAATTAGTGCACATGTTATTTTATAGTAAGTTTCTTTGTATTAACTAGTCTTACAGTCTGCGATTTATCTAACAACAAGTACCTCTATGTACACCTTCCATTGTGCGATACACATTGCCATGCGTGAGTTTCTTTAAATTTAGTAAGGCTTTTGAAATAGTTTCTCTTTATAAATCATAGTGATAGCACACAATAATCATAGCTTCCATATGGCTGAGGGTAGGAAAACAAACGTAGTAACGATTAAGTATCTGTATCCATATAGTTATCCGTGCATCATCCATAGTGTTACTGATCCATTGATCTCCTTCTTTGTAGCTAAATCTACGAGTATTACGAGTATTTATGTACTGTACAAACTAGAATAGGCTAGGGCTATGGCTAGGGCTAGGGCTAGGACTAGTCTAGGTCCTGTAACGTGTTCGGGAAAGCTAAGAGTCCGGTCCGCCACATATCCTCCTCTCACATGTGGAACTCCTGATCGGCCAGCAGGAGCTCCCTGGCCTGGGAACTGCTCTCCGCGTGCTAGCACTTCGGCAGGAAGGTCTTTCTCGAGGGCAGCAGGCACAGGATGCTCAGCGCCATGACCATGTGCCAAATGGAGTGCACAATGTGATAGTTCTGCTTGGTCTGCAGGAAGGCATAGCAGACGAGGCCGGCGACCACCAAGGTTAATCCGAAGGGCAGCCACACGGAAAGGTAACGACGCGATGGGAACAGCTTCCGGGACTTGGCACAGCGCAGACCCCAGCTGGTGGAGATCAGGCATATGCCCGTCAACGCCGGCGCCAGGAAGACCCACAAGCTCTGCTTGTTCAGCTCCGTGCCGAATGCCAAGAGTATCGCCCCAAACATGTGCAGCAGCGAGACAACATCCGAGCGGACATGGGCCATGGCCACCAGGGTTACCCAGATGCTCAGGAGGCCGCAGTAAAAGTCACAGAACTGCAACACACCGATCTTCACCAGGCAGAAGCTGTACTCATCCTCGCCGGCATCGCAGGCGTGGTAGAAGATCGAGAAGAACATGGCGAAGAAGTAGATGACGCCCTCGGTGTAGTAGCGTCGCTTCACCGCCATGTAGATGCTGGGGAAGAAGAGCAGGTTGCTCAGCGTAAGCAGCAATGTGGCCAGCAGAATGGACATGCTGGTGGGCACCTGGGTGTCTTCCGTGCAGTCCCAGCCCCGGTAGCCCTTCGAGCAGACGCACGTGGAGAAGACAAAGCCGCCGGACATGTAGTGGTAGCAGCGTCCAAACCGACCGCATCTCCCAGCCACACACGGACTGGAGGACACTGTGAACACCACCGAGGTGTTGCAGTTATCCGTGCCCACGTGCTGCTCCATGGCCGCCTTGTGGTGCTCCTCGAACAGACGTGTCATTTGGCTGGACTCGCTGGTGCACTTGTAGTCCATGATGCATTCCTTCACCTTCAGCGTCTCGGTTTCGTTCATGGCCGCCAGACAATCCAGGTCCTTGAGGCAGGCCGAGAACCGGGGAATGGCTGCGGCGCAGTCGCAAGGCGGACGCATATCCTCCAGCAAATCCTGGTGCTTCCTTATGAACTCTTTGACACTCTCCATGATGGTCACCCGAGCGGTTTCGGCTCCGTGACAAAACAGGCCCATGGTCACGTACCTTTTTATAAAGAAATTCCATTAATTTAAGGAATATTTAAAATATTTATAATTTTCTAAGCTCACCAGCGTCCGCTTTCGGGAAAAGGCACATGGATGATGCCCATGCTCTCGGTGTGGTTGACAATAATCGATGCCTGCTTATATTTCTGCCCGTAGAGACACTTGTCCGGCCAGGTGGGTTCTCCCGGCTCGCCCAGCTGCATGCACACCACGATCTGCATGCTCTGGTTATTGGAGGCCGCAAGAGTCTTACCCACCGGCACCACCGCCTCCTTGGGATCCCCGATCAGACGTTCGGCTAGGATCCCGCCCAGATCCGGCGGCTGTGTGGGTGCTGCCATCTTAAGGCTGGCGCGGTGCTCTTCCTGCATGGAAACGGCGAAGGTGAGGGTGCCACCGATGTCATAGACCTCGCCCACGTCGAAGGCAAAGCCTGAGTGGGTCTGAGCCGTCAGATTGAGGGTTACCGGCACCGTGCCATTGGCATCCGGCCGGAGATCATAGTCGAACATGAAGAACTCGCGATAAGTTTGCCTCAGCAGCGCGTAGAAGTTCATGCCGCGGAAGGGAGTGGGCTCCCAGGCACTGGACCGCGAATTGGAGCTACTGTTGGTAGTAGAACTACTGTTAGAGCTATCATCTTGAGGTTTGGGATCCCTGGTCACAATTTCCGACTCGAGGTAATCGATTTGCATGGTGTAGGATACGCTGAAATTGGCCACGCTATCGTTCGAGGCAAAACCCAGGGAGGCATAGTGCCAGGTGTCGGGCTGCACGCCAAAGGGAATGGAGATCTCGTCGGTCTGGTTGGCCCGAATGATGGTACCGTGGCCGTGGCCCCGCGGATATCCATTCGCGCGGACATGGAAGCCCACCTCCGGACACTCGTCGCAGATCGAGTTGAAAGCAATCCGCAAAGCCGCATCCCCAACCTCGTTGGGAACATAGAACCGATAGGTGATCTCATTATTTGCGGTGCGTGTTAGGGTGTCGTTGTGGTTTTCCGTTGAATTTAGGGTAAGAGCAGCTCTACTCTGATCCGTAGTATTAGTTATATTTTTCAATTCCGTTGGTTTCTGCCTTTCCTGCTTGGGCGGCAGCGAGCGGAGCGGCCTCGAGGTATTGTCGCCGTCAACTCCTTTGACATTGGCCTCCACTTTCTTGGTCTTTTTAAGGGGCAGAATGCGGCTTGTTAAATTGGCCTGGTGCTCCTGGTCGCCGTTTATGATTATGGGACGGAAACGGGTCACGGACATCTCGGCAAACAGCAAAGTATCGCACGAGGCGGCGAGTCCTGTGAATAAAAATGTTTTCCATAAATACTCAAGAGAAAATGAGCATCCAAATTGGGATTTATATCTTTGAAATCTATATGGCGAGTTTAAAAATAAATATTTAGGTAAGTCAGCAATTAAAACAATTATTTACAATAAGAAAATAATATTCATTCATCAGAAAGTGAAATCAAATATTAAATATGTACATTAATTTTTATTTTCGTTGTATTTAAATTTAAACGAGATCAAGCATGCCACAGAAATCATTGCATACTTCTTAAATTTATTTAAAAGAAAAGCGACTTCTGTGGCAACCCTGATATATGAAAAATGTGAAAACAACTGAAATCAAATATTTTCCCCACGAACTGCCCACATTTATGGCATTACTTGTGTGATGTATGTATCTGAAGTCGACTGAAATGAATTCGAAATTAATTAGAAATGTAACTAATGAAAATTTACATCACTCTTTTCAGTGCGTTTCAAGTCCTTCCACATTATAGACTGTATTACCTTGTTGTTCAATTCGATCATTATTGGGATCCGACCAACTCACAAATGCCACTGCAAACCAGTTGCCTATGTGAGGTGCATCGATGGTAATGTGCTGCTGTTGCTCATCCGAGAGGAACTGCAGGTCATACACCTTGAATCTAAAAGAAAATCAATTTAAATAAATATCTATCTTTTCACTTTTTTTACTCCTGACTTACCTCTGATCTGGAGTGAAGAAGTTCTTGGGAAACGTTATGTTCTCGGGACTTATAACTGGGTAACTGCTCGCCTTCAGATGCAGCGTGACATCCTTGGGCTTACACTTGCGTTCTGTAAAAAATTATATATTTTTACTTTAAATTTATATTATTTAATATTTTTATGTACTAACGAAAGGCACTTTTGGGATCCTCATACGCTTTGAAGCTGAAGTAGGCAGTCCTTGAATCCTGTGGAACATCGAAGTGTAGAATAGACACATCCTTGTAGGACGTATACTTGAGCAGTGAGTTTGACGGCAGTCGGACGACCACTTCTCGATCCTCTGGCAACTGGAGATCCTCCACTTTTCCCTGCTTAGGTTCATAGCTTGAGTATTTATCTGACGGGCTTTCCAGCTCTTGAAAACTTGAACC
Organism: Drosophila kanapiae; assembly: GCA_008042475.1. NCBI lineage: Eukaryota > Metazoa > Arthropoda > Insecta > Diptera > Drosophilidae > Drosophila > Drosophila kanapiae. The sequence goes on along the minus strand of VNJM01000803.1, from coordinate 25,233 downwards.
CACAATGATGAGTCGGTGGTCAATGAGGAGGAGCACGAACACCACTAAAGGACTATAGTTGGGACGATGGGTCAGTATCTGAACCATCGTTAAGTCGGGGTTTCAGTCCGTGTTAACTTGTCGTTCGAATGTAACAGGTAATCGTGGGTCCTGGAAAGAGGAAGAGAGTGTGTGGGTGAGAAATGGATTAAAAGTACAACTCAGGTTCAGTCCTTTAATAATAACTGAGGTGCAGACTTTAACAAAAGCCATGCCGCACGTTCAAGTATGCAGATATTTGTATTTCGGGGCTATTTCTGTGAGTGAATAGAAGGCGGAATGCACTTTACAAGGGCCATGGTTTTAAATCCATGGTGCAGCACTCACTCCATGGCTAGGGCAATAGTGCAGGGCCTATATATATACATATACCGATTTCTACACTCGGCGTTTTTTGTGCACAAGTACAGACAGAGGGGCCTTATGTATGCCTGTGCAAGTAAATTGCACCGTTGCAAAAATGCCAAATTCCGGCCCATTTATGTGGCGCGACCAAAAACCAATGTGCAGACCGAACGAACTATGAAAGTTGTCCCACAAAAACGAAAATAAAAATAGAAAATAGAAAACTTCTGCACTCGATGCGGTGATGCTGCTGCTGCTGGGCCTGAACTGTGCATTGTTGGGCCAACACCTTCTGTAATTTATGGCAGAATCTTGTAGCCCCAGCCACTTGAGAGCTATCTCGACCAGACTGTAGACAGAAAGAGGCTCTGCCTTTATTACCTGCAAGTGATATTCAACGTTTCAACAGCATAAATTTGAATATGAGAGTTCTAGGCACTAAAATAAACAGAGTCCTTTAAACAGAGACTATTCCCACAGTCTGATTTATTCGTACCTGTTGCTGATTCCAAAGCACAGTTTAGATTTTTGTTTACATCCAATTTGGAGAGTGAACTGTGGCCACATTTATTTTCGACTTATTCAAGTACATAATATAGGACAGATTGATAATGTGTATGTGGCATTGAGCAAGCTTTTAATTAGCAAATCGCAGAGAATCACACATCGAGTTATCTGGGCGAGAGACGCGAGACGACTGAGTCTTGGTTGTTTTGGCTTGTAGAATTCGTGTTTGACCCAAAGCCTTATCAGTGTCATTCAGTTCCAATGGGTAGCAGGCCTTATCGACTTGCATGTGGTCTTATCAGCTCACTTATCACTACTTTTATGGCTGTATTGTTTATGATTAAACTATGGCGTTGTCTGGTTGATTTTAAAACATAATTGAGGTAATAATGTGTTGGTAATTAGGAAATATTTTGTTCTTAGCTGATTATTTTAATTAGCACTATTATTATTTGTTCTTTAATCTATTCTTGTTTTTTGTTGATTATTTATAAACGCTGAACTCAATAGGTTTATATTATACAATTAGTTATTAAGAAATATCATATGGAGCTCCTAATTATACAAAAGGGATGCTACAAAACTGTAAATAATAAAACAACATAAATTACACTGATTATGGTGCCTCAAAAATGGCATTGCAGACACATTTTAAGTGTTTAAAAACGCACAGTGATTCCTTAAGCTACCTAGTGTATTTTTTAATTATAAACCTCATTCAAAGATACATTTCCGAGTGTTTTCCAGTGTAAATTGAATGTGTTCATAGATTTCTGGGGCACCCACGGCTAGACACGAACCTGGCAACTAAAACACAAAAGCGCTCGCCGCTCTTCGCTTTTCACTTTTCCGGTGTGGGGGAAACGTAATTGATATGTGCTGAAATCAGAGCTTACACACTATATACTCGACTTTTCTGGTGAAAATCTAGCAAGTGCTGAAACACGGATGCAATACGAATCGCAATCAATTGAGTAATTGATGCAATAGAATTCTCTTTTTCATACCTCGTACCGCTGCGAAGTCTTGAATTGGATAATCCTAAGCTTTACTAATATTTCGATTTAAAAATATTATTTTTATGTTTTTTCCGAGAGAGTTGTCATCTAGACAAGCCGGTCAGCAATCGACGACTGGCATTATGAGCTCAGCTTACCTGGTTTTGGTTTTATTTTATTTTTCGCATTTGGCGGCGACTTTTGCCAGGTTTTGAAATGACCAAGACTTGTGAATGGGTTTTCATGGATTTTTTTGATTTGATTGTGAGTTTTTTTTTTGGGAAATCCACGTGACGCATAGCCGCTTGCGTTGCATTTGGTTTAATAAATAAATATGTTGCACTTGGGTAAATAAGGTGCCTGGGCAAAGCTTTGTTGATTTGTTTTGGTACTCGACTTTGCGTTGTCGGGGGCGACGCTGCTACTGCAATCGACCGCGATGATATTTTGTGGTCGTAAAACAGATAAACGCTTTGATTAGTGAATCAGTCTTTGCACAAAGCTTTATTGTTCAATGCAAATGCGGGGTAAAAACCAAAAGACAAAAGCTTGTTGGTTTTATTTAATAAAGGTGGTTTTAGGGGTACATTTATGTGTGTTTAAGGTCGAATATTCTATATTAAATTGATGTTTTAAATAGAAAATTAGATCTTAACATCTGAATTAATCAAATAGAGCAATTATAAACATAGTTAACATAGTTAACATAAGTACTTAGGTTTAAATCAACAAAATCGTTCAATTACTATACGCAAATAGTCTTTAAACTCTCCCTTTCAGAATACGCTTGTTATCAGTCATTGTTACAACTGATAATGATGTTGACAAACAATGAATGAACTTGTTTGTGTGTTTGCTACTGATAATTCACTTAATAATAGTATAAAGTTCCACAAGCATTAAGTAGTTGAGAGCGCCAGAGAGAGAGAGAGAGAGAGAGCCAGCGATCCGCAAGAGAGCAAGTTCAAGTTCGTTGCTTCTGGCAGCTAAACAAGTTTTTCGTTTTGCGAGAGAGAGAGAGACTTCAAGAGAGAGCGGCGAATCCGGGAGATCTTTTGGATCCCATCTATAGCTTTGGCTATAACTATAGTCTCAGTTGTCAGTGCGCCGAGTGGTTAAACGCAACGACCGATCCAAGTCCCGCTTGGGGAACGCCGCCCGAAACGCAACCCGTGAAAGTTTTTGGATACCAGTTTCCGTGGCTTTGTGTACAATCTATACAACGTACATATATATATATATATGTGAAGTTCGGCGCAAAAATCCCACCCTAAAATAAAAGTAATAATAATAATGGCTGGAAAGTCAGCCGCTTAATAAGCGCTTCAAATGTGCCTAGTGATGACTCACTGTGACCAAAAAAGAGTGACCTCTTTAAGCAGCTCTAATTTATATAATCTAGTTGCTAATTTCAACACCTGTGCTTGTCCCTGACTTGAGTTTTATATCCCTTTACAAATTGTTTAAACATACAAAGCGTAGAGTGTTCCCCGCTATATGAAGCTATGTGAGAGTGTACATATTTGTGGATACATACGAGTATATCGGTCCCAGTTTGTTTTGCTATTGCGCCATGCACCCGTCGGGCTGCCGTAAACGTCAAAAAAGAGAAATCGCCGATCCGTCGACCCGCTTCATGACGCGCAGCGTCTCAAGTTATATTTTCTTTTAGTTGAACATATGCCCTTCACTCAAATATTTCCCCGGACATATCCTGGTTCGTCGCGAGAGTGGCAGATAATATTTGTTTATATTTCCGGGATAGTAGCTTCCAAGCTAGAGATGAAAAAATTCGACTCACTGCTTTAATTACGTGTCTGACAGTGTGCGCATCATTAATACCAATTAAAATACATGTCGCGGAACTCGCAGGACAGCTGAAAACTCCCTCACAATATATATCTGTTATTTGATTTCATTTCACCACGATGCGCAGCCATTTTTAATTAAAATTTCATCACCTTGTCTCAGTCCTCGGACATCTGGCAGGCTGCCGTTTAGGCGGTTGATTGCGCAATGGTTTATCACCAACACAACCACGAAAGTCGGATAATACACTGCGGCAAACCGGGAGGAAGGAGCCTACTACTTGCCATCATAGTGGTGGCAGCCACAGTGTGTTCCCTGATTTCGCAAGAAGGTAACAAATATATTAAGAGACTATTTTTGTAAATTATAAGAGGTTGTATCCTCAAACATATCTTAATTGAAATCAATGATTTAAACTGATGGTAGATAATAACCCTTGAGAATAACAAAAGAATAACCCTATATGAGGGACATCTTGATTAGGTTTTAATGGCTAAAGTGCATTAGGTTAATGGGAATGTATCGGGTCAACGGTCTAAGCCTGGCGTGTTGACAAAACACGTTAATGACCACAACACATAAATGCGTAATTGCTGCCCGAAAACAAAACAATGCGAATCTCGCTCTTGAAGTCCCACAATGGTCTATTGATCCCCGTGGGCGAGAAAAACAAATGGAGCTCTCTGAGCTCCAGTACATTCAGCCTTGACCGTGAATGTCTCCCTAGAAAGATAGTGTCATTTTACCGAAGGCGTTTAATTTGCGGCGTTTGAACTCTTTAAGCGACTAATTGCCAGGAAATTGATTGAATCATTATGGCTTATTCATAAAAATTGCTTTATTTGTTGTCCAAATAAAAGCGTCTATTGAACTATTTGTTTGATAAATGTTTAGAAAATAGATCTTAAGATTTTTCTAGAGAGAAAATGTCGTAATTTGATATTTAGGTAGAAAAACAAATATCTTATTGGACACTATCAAAGATTTATATTTAATTCTAGGTAGAAAATAATAAGAAGATAAGATAGATTGATACTATAGAAAAGGCTACACGGTGCTGCATTCCGTAAGGTTTTAGCTTAAGTAACTTCGCTTTATGCTTGCTGTCTATAAAAGGAAGTATAATTTGTACGTTATCTTTTATAAAACAGTCTCAAAAAGCACTAAAGATTTAAATTGCTTGAACTTTCATCTCAGGGAACACCAAAAAATATAATAATATTCTTCCCAGACCGTCTTAAACATAAACAATACTAATAACAATCTTTATTAAGACCACCATCGGGCTGAAGTTCACGCACATGCCTCGTTAGCCAGCATATTGTGCAATATTTAAATGAAACGGAACATCTTTTCGGGCAGTCATAATGTATCGCAGCCGTGTAGCCCCGAATCCGTATATCTCTGGATGGGCTTACACGCGGACCAAGTTAAGTCCGCCCCGCAGGCGTATCTCAAACCTGTTTGCGGAGCGAAAACATTCTCGCATTCGCAGTTAAGCCGCGCCGACGGCATCGCTCTTGGCTCTTGTGGCTTGTGTCTTTGCAAAAATACGAGTGAGTGTAACACCGTCGCTCCTGTGGCAGAACACAGACTTGCCTCACATCACGTATACGTATTCGTTACATGTGTGCGCTCCGCATTCGCATCTGAAGGTCGTCAGCGATACACAGAGATACAAAGATACAGAGATACAAGTGCAAACACAAACCAGCAACCGGTTATCACGTCACGTCGCTTAGGTCCATTGAATGATGCTTGACTTATGAGGCGCTGGGAAATAAACTGAATATGCGAATATTTCACGGACATCTTTCTGTACAATGAACCGATTCATATTCTCTAGAAAAAAACTACCATTTTTCCAATGCTCGAATGCTGCGATGCTGCAATCTGGCCGCCACCCAAAATGTATCTTTTGTGTGTGCCTTTGGCATTGGTTCAAACGCCAGCCAGAAGCTACCAAGTGGCAGACATCCGGGTCAATAGCTGGCACTCGGCATATCTCTGAATGAACTTGGCTGCCAACTGTTGTTGGCCCATCGAAATGCACACAAAGTCGTCGTCGTCGATGTCGTCTTAACCAATTAATCGCTCTAACGCTGGCGTAGGCTGGATTTAATAAGCGGTTACTGCGGGGATTACAAAACAAGTTACGCTCCTAATACACATTCGGTATTTCAAGTGATGTCACGTTTTTGTGGATTGGATTTTCCATTAAGAAATGTTTAAGGTTTAACTTTGTTATCTTTAAATGGGGGTTCTGAAAAAGAGTTGCTTAAATAAATAAAATCACAGATTAATAGAACCAGGGTTTAAATTAAGCTTAAAGGCAAACAAATTGCTGTAGATTTTAAAGAAGAACATATTGCGGCAGTTAGGATTATATTTTAAAGTTCCATGCATATATCATATCAAGATTCTTTACTCTTATAACTCTTCGATTAATATTGTTTATTGTAAATGGAAAAGTGAGTTAAAGAAACGCAAACTTATATGCTGAAATATGTTAATTCAATGGAAACAATATCTGAAGAAAATAAAGAGTTTAAAGCTCATAAAAATAGACCTAACTTAATTTTAATACAGACTTTATCTATAACCCTATAATTCCTTATTTGATATGTAAATTTAGCTATTCAATTATTTACATCATTAATAATATTTAAGACATATCAAGGTCCTTTCATAATAATTTATATTCTAAATTACTTTGTAAAAAAAATATGTCATTTTGGAAGTAGTTACACTGAAATTGAAAGCTTTTAAGAACCGGTATTGCGCATCAGAAATGTTTTCTTCTGAACAACAACCAGTTATTATAAGCAATATGCATTTAAAATGCATACACATTGTTCTTCATTTATTTGTGAATATACTTTCAGTCGAGGCCAACGAACAGAATGCACCGCCGATTCTGTATCTTCGCGACCGCAACTGGCGGATATCGGAGACGGAGAGAGTCGGTCAGGTAATAGAGCAAGTCCGGGCGGAGGATGCCGATGGCGATGATCTGATATTCGGCCTTGAGCCTCGCTTCATCCCACCACCGGGTAGCGGAGGTGGTGCCAGTGCACCCGAAAAAATACCCTTTCACATTGATCCGAAAAAGGGGATTGTCTATCTCAACGAAAGTCTGGCGGGACGGGTAAGAATGATACCAATAAATAGAGTTTAATTGTATAGCAGAAATTACTATGGCCTTGCAGGTATTTATTAAGAAAATTGAGTAGCGTACAAATTATTATATTTGTAGAAAACCAAGGTATTAATGTTTATATTTTAAAAAGAAAATGAAAGTCTACAAATATCGTTACAACTCCAAATATATTTGGAAAGCCGTAATGGCACGTGATTTATTTTGATTTTCTCCTAAAGAAATCAACCATTCGATTCGGGAAAGGCATAATTAAAGAGATATATAAGAAATTATTAAAATATACAAATATAAAAACACTGTTCAAGGGACATTCATAACCTTCCTTTTTAATAAATTTAAAATCTGCCCACATGTCCCCTTCATTTCACAAAAATCAACTTACAAAGATTATAATACCCCCTGCAAGGTCATAAAATTGCTGCGGTTGCTTTCCTTTTTTTTATGTTTTGCTTAACTTTTTCGTGAACTTTTAACCTGAAATATGTTGTTTTCGTTTTTCCTGCAGGCTGGACAGAATTTCCTCATCTACATAACCGTCACCGATGGCCGGTATACGGCCAAGAACGAGGTCTTCATCAATATCCTGGGCGAGAGGGACAACAGCTATGGCTACCGACCGCAGACCTCCATTTCGAACGTGGTGCACAATATAACGCAATTCCTGCCCCCCTTCGGCCAGCTGCCGGGTGTCCAGTCCATCCGGAATGGAATGCCCAACAATCGCTTTCCCCCAGTGCCCCCGTCGAGTGGCGGTGGTATTTTCGGGCCACCACAGTTCGGTAACTACTACCCGCCTGCGCCACCATTACTGCCCTCCACCGGACCTGACCAGAGCAACGAGGCGGAGGTGCCAAGCGAGACGAGCTCTACCACCACCACCACGCCGAAGAGCCGGACCAAGTTGACGCCAATAACTGGCAATAATTCGACGAGGGTCGAGCAGGTCCCCACAGAGGCGGCACCACCCGCTCCGACCAGTCAGAACAACAACACCATCACCGTCTTCTCCATCAAGTCGGGCACCATACCCATTGTGGTGACTATTGGCGGCTTCATTGCCGCCACTGCGGTCCTGTTCGCCTATCTCTGCCGCCGGCGGCTGTGCGCCATCAGCAGGACCCTCAAGAAGTCCAAGGAGAAGGAGGAGCTGGCCAAGAAGTCGAATCCCAGCCAGCTGAGCAGCACGCTCACCGACGACAGCCGCAACTCGATGGTCATGCAGCAGTGGCAGGGACCGGTGGCCTTTGCCAATCGTTATGTGCCCTGGGAGCGGGATCAGCAGCTGGGCATTGTGAGTGGAATTTGGCTAATCTTTTCTTTTCCTAAAAAAGATATAGCTTTTAAATTAGATAGAACATGTCCTAAACTAGATTTTTCTTAATTATTTCTTAAAGAAATAGCTATAGATACAAGCTTAGACATATTTTATTTGTTGCCTGCTGTTTCGCTATGCAAAATTAGAAAAAAAGGACTCACACAAACTCCCAGTGACTCCTCTGCAGTTACATCGACTCCCTACCTTTGGGAGCGATTGCAGCTTGGAGCCAATGGAGTCCCTAATCGACAGCTACTCAAGCTCAGATTTCCAGCTCGGTCTACCCAGGTCTCTGTTGGCGCACTCAACGCCAAAGCAGAGCTATTCTTGTCGTCCTGTCACCCATAGTGGCCAACATCCTAGCAGTGTAATTGACAGGAAAAAGTAGCTCAATGCAGGCGGCACGGAATGGGGGAATTCGCAGGATGAATGCCGGGAATGCGACTTACATTGGCATCCTATCATTCCATTTCCATTTCCATTCATTCATTGACAGCGGATGCAAAAACTTGCTGAATTTTTCACTCGCTCTCGTGTCACAAACAGTGGCAACAAATCCATGGGGGACTTAAACCGATAAAGGTTGTGATTATGGAAGCGTTTATTGGAGATATTTTGGGATGAAAAAATAGTTCAACTACATTTTTTCTGACTCTGCCAAATGTAATTTGAAATATTTATACAGGAAATCAGTTGTTTTTTAAGCTAACTTGCTTCTATGTTTTACCATCAATCTGAGCTGAGTAAGTTACTTTAAAACAATAGAAAAATGTTACCCTTAATCACTTTTATATAGTTCTGACATTTATCAAAAAATGTCATAAAAGAAACTTGAACAAAGTAGAGATTTCTGTCAGGCAAACTTTTGCCTCGATTAAGTGTCATGTGAGCCATGTTTGTCAGAATAAAGCCAATCAAAACGTTTCACGTTGTAGCTGTGATATATTTTTACCTGACAGGCAGACACATTTTCCGGCTTAAGTGTCACTTGATCTGGAGTCTGTCTATTAACTTAATGACAAGCTAAAAAAAAAAAAAGTGGATCGAAGCTAATCAAAACGTTTTATCTTGTGTTTCTTATATGTGTTCCTGTCACAAACATCAACATCGCCTGGCATTTCCGTTCGCCTATGCGATACCTTCGTCGATGGCCATGTTGACAGGCAACGTCCCAGTTATCAACAGGTGTCACCAGCGGCGGAGATGCCAACGCCGGAGTGCCCATTGCCGGGACAGGTGAGATCCCGGGCACCAACGCGGGCCCAGGATGCGTGTCAGGTACTGGCACTTCCGGCGCTTTGGAAAATGGCGCCCCTGGCAACGAGGCCAACTGCGACCGCTGGGAATTCCCCAGATACCGATTGAAGTTCTTCAATATTCTGGGCGAAGGAGCCTTCGGACAAGTTTGGCGCTGCGAAGCCACCAACATAAATGGTGAGTTTATGGGGAAAGTAAACAAATAGTTACAGGTAAAGTCTAAGAAAGTACTATGAAGTTGAGAAGTTTAAGTATTATAATTATTATGCTGATAGCCTATTTAAATGATGTTAACTTTATTTTAAAGGCATGTTTCTTTTGTAAGAATTTATGTCTTAGGTTTGATGTGTTTATTTTTAACAAGGAATGTCTTTCAATACTTTAATATATATATACCAGGGTGTTCCAGCAGTTTCTAGCGTTTTGAAACTCTCCAAGAGGTGTCTAAAAGTATGCAATGATATTTTGGAGCTACCAAATTTGATTTATTTATAACATACTGTTGGGAACCTCTCTAAAACCTATCTGAAGCATGTCCTATATTCTTTGATTTATTCATATATATTGCACTCATTTGCTCTATAAATAATTAAACTTGTAAAGATTTTCCACTATTTTATTGGAAATTTCTATATAAAGTTTATCTATTTACATTTCTCCACCTTTATTGCCTCTGTTAATGTGCTCTAGCCTAGTTCTAAAAACCTTTTAAGTCCCGTTATACCACGAATTCTATCATTTCAACGAAGCTATTTAATATTCTCGTATTTTGATATGACCGAGAATGGAATTTTAAATGGAGCAGATTGTGCATTCAATCAGCGGGGATTCAAAAAGCTACTGGCTCGTGATATGCAGCAGTTGTTGCCCCACATTTAAGTACTCAGGTGGTGAAAATTGTGCAATCAGGGGGAGGGTTGGATGGTGGCATGTGGCACCATCCAGAGCTCCACTACGAGCCCTTTTTTATGAGCACGTAGAATGGACATACAAAACGAGAGACAAGTGAATTCTGAATTTATGCATATACAGGAGGAGTGAAGGTGGAAAAAGCATAGCACAGGATTTTATGTAAGCACTTTGAATATTGAAAACTGAAAATATCTGAAGGGCTACTTAAGTACTTAAAGCTAGTGTGGTTTTGGAATATTAATTGTGGAGTGCTTAGGTATTTATAATTGTTAATTGTTAAGCCTATTATAATAATTAGCCTCAAAAGTACACTATTTATTATTAATTAATTTAAATAAAAGGAAAAATAGAAAGGTAACCTGATTGATTTATTAACTTATCCTTGATTTTGGTTTTAATCAATTATATTTACTATTTACAGACACTGAAGGCATCACCACAGTGGCCGTTAAGACGCTAAAGGAAAGCGCCACAGAAGTGGATCGCAAGGACCTGCTATCCGAGTTAGAGGTAAGTGGCTTGCTAAAGAGAAATCCTACACAATTCTAGCAAATTAGCATTTACAATTTCTTAAGTCATCCGTAAAGGGTATGCAAAATACCGGCAAAATCGTTACATACAAAAGTTGGCAAAGTGACGACTTGCGAGTTGGCTGGTGGCGAGCGCAATTTCTCGGTTGCCTTTCACTCTGTCACTTTTCATTCAATTGGTTGCCATTGCCATTCCCATTCCCCAGTCTAGAATCCTCCCAAGAAAGTCTTCCAAGTCGAGGACTGCCACCACTCGGCTGCTGGCGGGCAAATCTTGTGAGTTGGTTTTTCTGGTTAGATGAAAAAGTTTTGTAAATTGAAAATTAACGATGCTGAAAAGTTTCGAAAGAATTTCTTTCTCTTTTTTCTACTCCTTGCGATTGCGACTTGCGGACTTTCAGGACGACGGCGGCCCTCGTTTTGGCCCTTGAGTTTTGGATTTAATGTTTGCCTTTTTAATGAAAACGTAAAAGAGTCTACTTAGGTGTCTGTCCAAGCAGTTGAAGCAAACTGTTTCATCAGTGGCTCTTGAAGGAAATGTTTACACAAATTCGGAAATGTTTGTGGCTGGAAGAGGCTGCAGTTTTCTTGAGTTTGCAACTACAACTTGGCAGTGACTTTGGGATAATATATAGGAAATTAAAGCCTCCTTTTACTATCTAGTTTTCCTCTGCTTTATCATTGAATAAATTCCTTCAAAATTAATAAGACTTCTGTATGAAATATTCTCCACTTAACAAGTGACCACTGTAAGCGCCCGCGCCATCGACAATTGTCAAGAGTTTTCTAATTTAAAGTTTGCACTTTCCCATTCTTCCCATTCGCGCTTTCTCCACCTTTCTTGGCCCATAGTTTATTATATTTGTTGTTTCGCTAATTAGCTTTGTTTTCTTCCCCTTAAAATGGCAAAAAGGAAACTCTAATCGGATTAGTTAAAGTGTCCCTTAGCCGTAATAAATTTAAATAAAATAAAGCCTGACCCGGAGGAAAGCTGAATCTAAAATGCAGCCTCGGGTCGATGTGGGTTAAATGCCAATTCGAATAATGTCGGGACTTATTGCATATTTATGGTCGCCAAAAATACTGCGACAAAATTATTCATTTATGCCCTTGTAAGTATTCCGGTGTCAGACGTGCATATTTAATGTCCTGCCGCCGAGTCCTTGGAGCCGCGCACATATGCCAAACTCCGAAATCCGGCTTTAAAGAGTGTGATTTCTTTGCAACAATTTTTTTTGTGTGCGATTTAACCAAGGGAAACAAAGGTTACCCTTTGTTTTCATTTCAGGCGGCGGCGAATCAATAAATATGACTGTAGTGGTGTCTGGCAGGTCCTTGAATTGCCTTTAATTTGCATACTTTCTGGGCAGGCAAAGCCCATGGAGTGCTGTTGCTCCAACAACGGCAACCGTATTGTATTCATTTGGCCCAAGGACAGCACTCAGCACTCAGGATTTCACAGGTCGCGCCAGCCCCGACACCGCATCCCCCGAAAGTAATCCCGTAATGATACGACCATTTGCCATATCGATTAGCATTTTCCGTTGCCATTTCTCGGCTCCAGTTTCTGTTTCTGTCCCGAATGGCGGCTGCCTGCATTTGTTACCTCTGCTGGCACGTCGATGGCTGGCTAATAAGTTCAGCATTTGGCTGCACTCAGTCGCATTTATGGCAGACACATACACAGCACTCGAAAGCAGGATTTTCCGTTTGTAAACACTACGAACTATACCGTGCAAGTCCGCTTTTCAGCCACCATGAAAACACACGAAACAAGGGTCCTTTCTGGATGGATTTTCGACCGCGCGCTCCGACGCCTTGAAGCAAACTGATTCCTGTTGCTGGCTGTTCTTGTCTCCCAAAAAAAGGAAAAAAAAAAAGAAAGCCCTGACAAGCCGCAGCATCCTCTCGCCTGCAGGGTCAACTATATTTCGCCATATCTCTCTCATATCGAGGAATCCCCCACTCTCGACCTGCGCACTGGTCTTTTCGGAGTTCACAAACCTCCAACCTTGCCCCCTGCCCTCGGCAATCTGGGCCTGAATCTGACTCTGAGGGGCCACTCTAGGGTTGCCGTGCGGGTCGCGTCCCTCATCATTAAAGTCGCATTTGGTCCGGAGCAGACCGTAGACCCGAGTCCGGAAAACACCGGCAGCAATGTGCGGCTGCAGTATATCATGTTCTGCGGATTACCCCAGAAACGAGAATAATTGCCCTTTAATTTTGGAACAATGCAAAATTATGGATGGCCCAAGGCTAGCTGGCATTCCACACTCATTCCTCAAGTCATGGTCGTCCTTCCTTTCTTGCTGGAGACCTGGAAAATGACCGGGTCCTTGTTGCTCCTCCGAAAGGAGTTAAAAGTTTTGGAATTAAATTAGGAATGGAGGCGGCTCTCCGTTCGAAAGGACCAAGTTATTAACTGAAATGAATTGCAGCTACTTTGGCTAAATAGTTGATGTCGCAGTAAATAAAATCCGAATCCGAAAAGATAAATAAAGACTTGAATTTCTGGACTGTAAATAATGGATGCCTTTAGTAAATTGCCAAGCCAGGGAATGTATATTATGGCTAAAAGGGATTACACTTTACGTGGGCTTCAGCAACTTTAGTAACAGTTTTTTTTTAAGTAATTAATATTATTTCATACTATTAGAAATCCTATAAACTGTTTTAAAGTCACCCTATTTTACTCTAATGAAATTATCTTGTTTAATTAATTATTTCCCAATCTAATTACAGGTAATGAAGTCTTTGGAGCCACACGTCAATGTTGTTCGCCTTTTGGGTTGTTGCACGGATAAAGATCCCACATTTGTGATTCTTGAGTATGTGAATCGGGGAAAGTTGCAGACATATTTACGCAGCTCACGAGCCGAAAGGTAATATTTATATTTAAAAACATCAATACCAGGGCGGGATTTTTGTTTGCTTTAAAATAAAAGCTATTTATTTACACCTTATCTTGTGTAGTATTTACGTTTTAAGTTTTCCTACTGAGAGTTCATAATAGATTTCTAGAGCGAAAGAAAGTCAAAAATACAAAAGAAACCGCTCAATAAACGCACTGTTAGCTTCCCAACTACGAATTCAGCGATAATAGAGTTTTTAGAAAAGTTTTTTGACTGTTTAAAACGCATTGACTGATTCACTGACTGATTCACATTGACGCATTCACTGAATTTTAACTTTAATTTTAAACACGAACTTAATTTTCAAGGCACTAATTTGTACTTATATATATTTTTATTCTTTTCTATACAGACACTATGGCAACACCCATGGAAAATCAAATGTGTTGACTTCCTGCGACTTAACATCCTTCATGTACCAAGTAGCCAAGGGAATGGATTACCTCACATCACGTGGAGTAAGTAAACGTTCAGAAAAATAATACAAAAAATGTATCTAATTGAAAAATATTGAACTATAAAATTTAATCTATTTTTATTTCAGATAATCCATCGAGATCTGGCGGCTAGAAATATTCTAATCACAGACGATCATACCTGCAAGGTGGCGGACTTTGGCTTCGCCCGAGACGTGATTACTTCCAAGATCTACGAAAGGAAGAGCGAGGGCAAGCTGCCCATAAGGTAAGGCCCATTTTTAGATTAAGCTATAAGCACTATCTTAATGGATTCCTCAATTTATTTTAGATGGATGGCAACCGAGTCACTGTACGACAATATATTCTCCGTTAAATCGGATATCTGGAGTTTTGGCATACTCATGTGGGAGATTGTGACTCTGGGCTCGACGCCCTATCCCGGCATATCGGCCGCTGATGTTATGCGAAAGGTATAGATACTTCTTTTCTTTTTTAACAATTAATTAATTTCACTTAACACACTCTTAGGTGAGGGATGGTTATCGTTTGGAGAAACCGGAGCACTGTCGTCGGGAGCTGTACAACATAATGTACTACTGCTGGTCACACGATCCCCAGGAGAGGCCCCTTTTCGCGGAAATAATCCAGATGCTGGACAAGCTGCTGCACACCGAAATGGACTATATCGAACTGGAGCGGTTCCCCGATCACAATTACTATAATATCGTTAGTCTGAGCGGTGAGAAGCTGTAGACAGACCTTCCAAGCACTGAACCCCAAGAGCTTTATTACCTCCACAAAGACTACTGAGAGTCTTGGTTCCATACATGAATTTGACTAGCTGAGAAGGTGTTTTACTGCCATTAATGAAAAGCTATGTCTTCCTGCTTCGAAATACCAAATTACTGTGGGAAAATATGCAGATACCTGGGAATTTTAGCTATCCTTCAAATACTCCAGTTTCGAATGCATTTTGAATTCCTGTTTATTTGTAAGAGAATGGAGCCTGCATATTTGATATGTGTTCAAGTTTTATTTATTCGATTCGTATTATGTACTTTAATTTATCAACCGTGTGTATAGAGTTGTAATTTATAATATACTATTGTTAAATAAAGAAAATACCTTAAAGAAATCACTCGTTTTTACTGGGATGACTTTCCTTGAAAACTTTTCTTTGTGTAGCCTCCCTAACATTATGCTTATTCATAAGTCAAACTAAAGACCCAAAAATAGTTGGCCGTATTTCCACGTTTAACCTGATGGAAGACAGTGACAGATACTTAGGGCGAGACCGAGACGAAAGCAAAGTTAGCAGCCCAAGGAAACAGAGTACGTGCATAAATGATGCCGATGGCAGCAGCGTCAAAGGCTGAGCCTGATACCTAAAAAGACTCCCTACGTGATGTGCATCACAACAAATATTGCATGCTCGCATTGAATCTATATCGATTGTCTCTAAAACGTAGCTCAAGCTAAAGTTTTTCATAGCAAAAGAAACTTTTTTATTAACGAATCTAGATTCTATCCTAAGACAAACTTCGGAAACTTAAATACCTCTTTACCTATTGCAGCCAAAAAATAAATGCAACAAGTGGTCTTAGCTTCGAAAACAAGTTAACAGAGTTAATCCCTGAGCTGGCCAAATAAAAAAAAGGGTTCCAGGGTTCGAAATATCTACGCAAACTGCTCTGGCCACTTAGGTAGGGATAAGATAATTTCTAGGGAAATATTACCGACAGAGCACAGCAACAGACTAATTGCCAGTTGCCACAGCCCGAGGAGGTACCACATGGCGCATGAGTGTGCTCTGGCTGGAGCACGTGCTTGTGTTGTTCGAGAACAGATATAGGATATTGCAAAACCATATGTCTGTTGTTGTCATGCTGCAAGAGAGCCAGGAACTCAAGGAGAGCAGGATGCGTAACAATCAGCTGATTTACATAATCGAACTTAGAGTGATTTAAATCATTTTAGAAACTGCAGAAGGATATCTAAATTATTAACGCAGAAAATATATATAATATTAACTAATTTTGTAGGATTTATTTATTATAAATAAACAGACAACCGTTTAAAATCCTTTCTCTCCGAAAGCTTTTTGTGTGTGGACAGGACATGCGCAGAAAAGTGAATTTGAAAAGCTTGAAGGTCTTTTAGAAAGTTAATCATTTTGAAAGACTCCGAAATTAGAAATATTGGCAGCATCAACTAAGAAGAATAATAAATTTGTAAATGTAGAGATTCAGATTAAGTTATAGTTGGGAATGATACCTAGATACTTATAGATGATCATTATTTTCCATTAAATAAAAATACCTTTCCATTACATTTTGAAATATTTTACTTCTCATATATTTTATTCACTCATTTTAAATTTGCAATAAAAAAATAGCTTAGGCTAAAGAATAATTCAAATAAATACAAATATATAAATGTTGGTTTGATATTCTTTTAAATTAATGAGGCCTCCTGGCATAAATAACTACTTTAAACTTTAAACTCTAAAGAAAAGTCCAATGCCAGCATATGAACCCCTATTGCACAGCTCCACTCCCCCGCTCTCTCTCTATCTCCCTTAATATTACTCGCAATTTCGATGATTTAATTTAAATAAAATCATTATTGTCCGAGCCATGCAATTTGGTTTCCTCGTTCTCACGCTCCCACTCATTCATCTTGGCCTGCATGATCAGGTCCTGGAAGGAGCCGTACTCTGCATTCTGTCGGGTCTTGGCAGTGAGTCCCACATCACCCTCGTCGTCGTACAGAATCTCAGAGGCATAATCATTGTCCTCATTGTTGCCCTCGAAGTCCGTCTCGGAGTCCGAGGAGAAGCCACCGCTCTTGGGCATATCCAGATCGGAGTAGTCGCTCTCATCGTCGCGTGGGAGTCCGTGCTTCAGATAGAAGGAGTTGAGCAGGCTCTCGATCTTCCAGGATGGCATATCGGAGACCATCTTGACGGCAATCTTGCGGCGCGGCCTCTTCAGGGGCTTGTGGTGGGGTCGGTCGGCCAGCTCGAAGTTCAGGGAGGTCTTCAGCATCCGCTTGGAGGCGGTGAGTTTCTTGAGAATGGAACGGTAGAGACCAAGGAACTGATCGGGTTGCTTCTTGGCCTGAGGCAGGGCCTTGGGATTTTCCAGGATAAACCGGTTGAGTAGCTCCTTGGTGCCCTGCTGATCCTTTTGCGATTTCAGGAGATCAACTATAAGAAAAACAAATATAGAAAGTTAATAAGAGTTCGAAAAGGAGTTTGTTTTTTTTAATTTTTTTCTAAAGGAACCTCAACTTCAAGTTAAGTTGTGTTTAGTCTGGATAACCCACCTTTTTCCTGTGTTAGTCCGAGTGTGTTCTTGAAGATTCCCCAGTCATCCTTGCCAGCTTTCTTGACCGGGTTCTTTTCCATGCTTTTGATATATAAAGCCAGGCAGCTCTTTTGGATGGTGAGCAGTAAAAGCATAATCTTTACCAACTGCATTTTGAATTTCTAGATCCTTGCGATGTGCGTCGTGCGGTAGGTGCGTTGAATGTGATGTCCTGTGAACGGCCGAGGCTACCTTTTATACCTCCTCCTCGGGCCGCGGCGCTGATCCGCGTTAATTGACATAACCACACATAACCGATAATCAGACAAAAGGCCGCAAAGCAAAGGCGCTTGACACTCGAGACATCCGGGGCGCCTGCGTCCTGCGATCAGCGACCAGGAGTCAACACAGGACGACATGTGCTTGATTGAGCGGCGATGCTGATGCGCTCCTGGCTGCTCATTGTTTTTCTAGGGAACACTTAGCGCGAGCCGCGGCAATTAAACGGCCAAACCGAACGCTGGACTCAAGCGAAATCAGACGCCGACAGGTAGAGCCAGCGAGTCGAGTCGCAGGACGACGACACTCGGCACTCGACGGCGACGAATGTGGGAATCAAAGTGCAGTAATTGAGTCGCTTAAAAGCGATGAGGAGCTGAGATGCGCCAAATGGCTTCGCTGCGGCTTCGTCTTTCGGTTTCATGAATGTAGAATGAGCACACACAGGACTCGCGGCTCTGCCTTGGGCCAGCAGCTACCACCAGGTAGACGCTCGCCTTTCAAATGCGAAAGGAAGTACAAATAAATCCTAGCGCCAGCCATAAACGGATCAACTGCGCCGATCTCAATCCGCTGCTGGTCGCTGTCGACAAGTTTTTCGCTAATTATTCCTGAATGCGGGTTTTATTGATGCAATATAAATAATGCAAATGCCATTTGAGGTGCCAGCGCAGACGGGAGCGCTGGTCCCTAAAAAGTGAGTCAGCCGAGCCAGCTGACGGATAATTATGCAAATTGCCTATATATTTCGGTTTACTATATATGGTGGGTATTTAATTACAAATAATCAAAGACTTATTGGTACATAAAGCCACACAAACAACGGTCTTTTAATCCTGCTTCGTATTCGTTGTGCTTTGTAATAAATTTAATTTTTACTGTTATCCTTTTTTGCATGTTATGTGCATTTCTCCAATTAGCAAAAGATTAAATGTTTTTTAATTATTAATTACAAAAAAAATCGTTAGTTCCCCTGCATTGTTTTTAAGTTCTCTTTGATTGAATAGATATTTGATTGAACTATTATTTGTTGGAAATTTAAACGTTAAATTTTTGATAGGATATTCTCGTTAAAGAATTAAGCCCAGATATTGGGAAGAAGATTTGCGGAAATGAACTTGGAAAGATTGCAGAGACTAATGCCCTAGGCTAAAGGGAAGAAATAAATTAAGGAATATGTACTAATATAAACTAAAAACTATACTAACTAATTCATAAAATTCTTGTTGGTGTTTTTTACATTTTCAAAATCAATATTCGTCAAAAATTCAATTCATTTAATCACCATCTCTCCATTAATTTGCATAATATTAGAAAACAGATACTAATAAATAATATTACACCTTTTTATAATAACTATAACAGCCCATCTGAAATAATTAACTAATATATGTGGAACCGCTTGCCTATATATTTGCCTATATATTAGCATTCTCAGCAACATTTTGTAGGTTAGCTTAAATAGTTTTTACATTTTAAATATATTTATTGCTTGTATTGTTAATTTTTATTTATTAACAAATTTGTTTTGAAGTCAAATATTTTGTTTTCATTATTTTCTGTTTTCTCATTAAACATATTTATTTTATTTGTTTTTGTTTTAAAGAATACTAATACGTCCCTTATTCCTATATGTAATTTTTGGATTTAACTGGAAAACTATAGTTGTGAGCAGAGGCCGGGCAGAGAAAGTAGCCAAATCTACACAGCTTTATAGCTGTACACTTTAAATTAAATTTAATTAAGAGAGATTTCTGTGAACTGAAATCGTATTGGAATATAAAATAAAATATTTATAAGAATAATTCGAATTGTTATAAAAAGTGACTATAAAAAATAGATGGGCAGCACTGGTGCCAGTGTTAAAGCAGTATAAAAGCAGTGGACTATTAGAATAGTCAGCGGTGTCGCCAACCTTCATTTACATGCAGGTGGTGCTATCAATTGGGCTGACACCGCTATAAAAGATCCATAAACAGCAAAGCTGCTTCTACAGATGTCGCTTTGACATGTATTTATTTTACGCTGTATTTTTACGCCAATTAGAGGTTTTAAATGTAAAATAAATTTAATAATTTTTTATTTAAAGTATACTAACTCACTTTATTATATATATAAATTAAATATGAGTGAAAATTATACATAAATACAGCTTTTAGCGGCAGAATGAGGATTGTAGCAAACTACGGCAGGTTCTGCGTGATCCATGGCAGCATGTTGATGACGTTGGCGAAGACTCCCGGCTGCTGGCTGTTCCGGCCGCACCACTGACCGCCCAAGGAGACGCCGTACTGGACATAGTGGTAGGAGCTGCTGAAGCGGTGCAGGGTGAACAGCGGACTGCCGGAATCACCTGCACAGGTGTGCCTGAGTTCCTCGCCGGTGGCGCATATGTGGCTCTCGTTCAGCTCGCCCTCTTTCTGGTAGAACTGCCGGCACTTGTCCAGCCCTTGACGCCACACAGTTGCCTTTTGGAGCGTTGGTGAGTCTATCCCCTTGTCCGTCTTGCCCCAGCCGGCGATGTAGAAGTCCTGGTTGACTCTTAGCTCCTGCGAGGGCGCATCAATGGGCAGGCAGACGGGTTGAATGTGAATATTGGGTCTAACCTGCCCTTTCAATCGGACGATGGCTATGTCGTTGCTGATTTGGCCGTGCACGTAATTGGGATGAACGCGAATCAGTTCCACGGCGTACTCCTCGTAGGGCGGCTGGCAATATCTGTTGAGGCCAACCCGAATTGTGCAGTCCACCTCCTGGGACAGATCATGCTCGCCCAGGCGCACAGCCAGTCTATAATGTATCTGAATAATGTGTGGGGAATTCAGGAAATCCATTTATGTATATATAGAACCTACACCTGTGGCTGCTCGGCGACGCAATGGGCGGCGGTCAGGACATGGCGATCGCTGATGAGACTGCCGCCGCAGAAGAAAGGACGCTTGGCAAGGGTCTTGTACTTGAGCAGCGCTATCCAGGGAAACTCGTGCAGGCTGGCGTCGGTGCCCTGACTCACGACTCTCGTTGCTATTGCGCCAATGCCACAGTCCCTGAAGGTGTTCAAGTACTCAAGGCCCTTCTTGTCGTAGTGGGTTATATCGCTTCTTAGCTGTGTCTTCTGGTTGTTAGCCACCTTGATCCGGCAACAAATGTGATGGTCCTGCAGATACATAGTTGGAAATATTATTTGTATTGCAATAATTGGGATAATTACAAGGACTACGTATCAAATAAAAATCAAAATAAAATATATCATACATCGTACAAGGAACTCTTTAAGTCAGTGGTGCCCACACGCATATATTGACACGTTAGACTAGCATTTGTTTGAGTATGACCGTACTGTCTTTCTTTACTTTGCTTTGTGTGAGCAGAGCGTGGGCAGCGAGTTATATCTGTAGGGCATCACTGCATTAAATGTTTGCCCAACCCTTAACTTTTACACAGCTTAGAATGTTCTAAAATTATTTGCCAATATTTTACAGTATTATTATTATTAATAAAAAGAACTCTTACACTCGAATTTCCCTGGCACTGCCTTTGCCTTAGTTGATTTCGTATTTGGCGTGGAATATCACGTCCATAGACTTCGACGAGCTTCCTAACAAAGGCGCAATCACTGGATGGGATGCATTCATATGCTTCTCCTCCCTCCGTAGTGGGGCAACTACTCTCTGTATTAATTAAAAGACCGCTTTCTGATTTTAATTATTATACAATACTGAACTATAACTTACGACTGATGGCCACCTCCAACGTGACGAAGCTTAGGATTATCGTGAGCAACACAGAAGATTCCATCCTAGTCGATTGTTGACTGTCGTCGACAACTACTACACTTGGACTCAACCCTAAGTCGTCGAGTGCCGTGCTTTTGTGGCTCGGATTAGCGCCAATCCATACGTCATTATTAATTAATTGATTGTCGACGGAAATCGCAGAACGGAGCAACAGGTTTTCTGGGCAGGTTAACTGCCTCAATGAGTTAGAGCTTGGGGATCGGGTTACTGGAAATTTCTTTTTATAATTACTTAGTTACCTTTTCTTTACTTACTTTATGCATATTCTTTCAGGGGGTATTACAATTTTGTCATGATATTTGCAACGTAGCGACACCATAAGGTATATATATTCTTGATCCACATCACCAGCTGAGTCGATCTTTAGGCTTCTACACAGACTAGTCCCTCAGATTTTGGGCTATGTATTTGTATTTAATATTTATATATCATGCAGTATATATATGTCGGAAATGTAAAACATTTCAGCAATTTTTAATGATATCAAATTTAAACTTCATACATACAATATACATCTATTATATTATTATAAAGATGGTTTTCAAATTCATTCAAATCGGCCTTCATAAATGGGATAAAGATCTATCGGAAGGGAAGGGTATAAAAACTTTGGCTCCGCTCGCAGTTTGCATCTCTTACTGTTTTTTGTTTTTATTTTTCATAACATATCGTAATAAATATTAAAATAATTTATCCAGATTTTCTAAGACGTATTATTATAATGATAGTTTTATTAAATGAATGAAACTTTAAAAAAAAGAAGATTATCACCCTTTCAGAAACATTCTTAACGACCTATGTCTGCTTTAGATACATAACCCGCTGTTTCTTCATGAACATTGTATATATATTTATTAAGCGATTTAAGCAATAGTTTCTCTCCGTATACCACCAAAAACTTGCTTAAAAGCTCCCAATCCCTCAAGAACATGAATCTCCTCTCATAAGTTCTATCAAAACACCTCATAAGGCTTACTTAATAACTTTAAAAGGAAAAAGAAACCAACCCAAGGCGGAGAAAAATAAATTTGAGATAATTAATAATGTTAGTGCATGCGATTGTTGTAATAATCAACACAACAGACGACAGTTACCGACAGTTGGTAATGCGGCGTACGAGAGATTGCAAGATCGTTGTCGTCTACTTCCATGGGTTCGGAGCCAAGTTGAGTGTAACCCGCACCCACAGCCACATCAACATCAACATCCATTGGCTCCGACTGATCTTCGTCAAATTTTATTAGTTCTGTGCCGAAAACGGCCATATTTGAGATATTACAGCCCGAGGGCATCAAGTATATATGCATTATAAATGCGCTCTGGTATCAGTTATCTGCAATTCCGAGCAACAGACTGAATAATAGTTGTTTGTGTATAAGTATTAATTCTGTATCTTTGCTTGTGTATCTCACTAGCGTATATGTTCGCTGTGTAACTTCTAAATTATGTGGGGGAATTAACAAGATCAAAATCCCTTATTTAAGCGTACTTATCGCGGAATTATGACTTGAGAATTGCAGCCGTCGTGACAGAAAGCAAGCTTTTTCAATGTATCTGCCGATTTAAATAAGAAACTACGTTGGGCAACGAACTGCCCTGCCATGGTTCATCTGGATAAAGCGTCTCCCGTTGCAAAACATGATGTGCGAAATAAGGCAGGTTCAAATCCGGCATAGAACTATATTCTTATGAATACAAATAAAACATTTTAAATGTTTTTTTCTTTGTTTTCTATAAACTACTCAGCCTTTTACTTAGGATGTGCAAGTGCTTAGCATGAATATAAAGTGAATAGCTCAACACACTATGATTTATAAAGGTCAAGTGTTTCGTAGAATTATTGGATACTTATCTGCACTCTCTGGGAGGCTCTTAATTGATTGATATAAATGTTTACGTGAATAAATCATTCGAAATTAATATATATTTTGTATATGTGTATAATTCGCTGGTTAGATTAGGTTTCCGGTTTTGTAATTCCCTTTTAAATTAAATGTATGACGTAATGGTATATGGTATATAGATTGATAAAATCCTAATCATATATTTAGAAGCTCTTATTGCGGAATAACTTAAAGATTACGGCCTTCGTTGCCGGAAACATGTCTCATTTACTGCTGAGACATTTTCTATTAAAGATCTAAGAAACTGCATTAGGGAGTGACTATAGCTTGTCTGTCAAAAGGTTCTCCCGATTCCAACAAATTATGTGTTCCAGCAAAGAACTCTTTTCTTTATTTACTAATAAAAATATTTATAAGTATTTCGTTGTTTCTGTTAACTACTCAAAGCATTACCTAGTGTTTTGGTTGAAAATATATTCTCTGGTCAACATAAACTCACAATTATCATCTCCCTATCTATAATTGGATTTGCTATTTAATAAGTACTTGGCTTCTGCAGGTGTTTGGTATGCATTAAAATGTTAAAGGCTTTTAGTGGCTTTTAGCTCTATTATCTATTAGTAAATTACGACGTTAATTATTTCTAATTAAAATATATTATAAAAAAGGGTGCTGTACAATTTTTTTTATTTTTATCTGGTTGGTAGCTTCTGTAAATTTAAAAACAACACATTACATATAAAGTTATTTTGTTTAAAAACAAATAAAAGTCCTTACCTAGCAACATTTAAATTTCTGTCACACCTGCCCGTATTTCAGCCTGTGTATATTTTTCCATGCACACCGTAGCTATAGCGACGTAATTTATTTATTATTGTGGACCAACATTGACAACAGCCGCCAAGATGCCGAAAGTATTGTTCCAGAAGTACAAGAAGCCGGTGAGCACCATAGACCCGAATCGTCATTTGAACAAGTTCAAGGAAATCGACGATGCGAAGCTTCTAACCGATTCCGAGACCTTCTATGATGAGGAAGAGGAGGGCTATTGCGAGGAGGAAATGGGTGAATTTACGGCCAGCGACTTCAGTTTATCTGAGGGGGAACCGGCGCTGAATATCGGCAAGATCGACTTGTCCTTTCCCGAAACCACCGAGGAGTTCGAAAACAGTCCGTTTTGCTATCCTCCATCCTACTATACGTTGTCCCCCAAGGAGCGGCTGCTCCTGCTCTACGCCGAGAATTTCCGCAAGCAGTTGGTTCTCACCTATCCGAAGAAACGAGCTATGGTCCTGGCCTTGCCCAATGAGTGCAAAGTTCAGGTAAGGAACTAACTTTGAAATATTTGTAGATGATTTTCTATTTTAATTTTTAGAAATTTGTGTGCACTACCATTCGACCAACTGCGTTTATTTACCCGGAGCTCATATCAAGTGTAGAGGCAATCGCCAAGTTTGTGGCCGATTTTATTCAATATGAGCCACTGGAGGATCAAATCAATTTGGTGAGCCTACTTGTGAATTATTTAGAGGGTTATTAGGTAATCAAATTATAAAATATAATATATATTAATCGGCTTAGCAATAGGGAATCTTAAAAGTTTACATAACCATAATATAATAATTATTTACTCTAATGTTCATATACTTTACAAAACGAAGATTACGTTACGAATACTTGTTATTTTCAATTTAAGGTACAACTATATTAAACTATATATATTAACTATATATATTAACTATATATATCAACTATATTTGTATATTCGGTTTCAGCATTTTGAATAGGATATCAAGCAATAA